>CM075942.1:9631095-9936671 GCA_038030265.1 Corythucha ciliata | reverse complement strand
CTTTAATTTCGTATTTTATTTGTTTGTTTTGTTGTTTTTTTATACAAAAAAAAGGTCAATAAAGCTCACCCGGCCGTCCTTCAGCATTCAAACAATATCTAGTCACTTGAAACACAGTTACGATCTACCGATGTTTCTTCTCGACACAGCGAGTACGCTCAAAAATTGTACTTCGTCACGAAGTATGATCTCCCCCCCTCCTCCTCCTCCCTTCAACCACTCAACCAGGGGTTTATTTTCGAATTCTCATCACGCCCCGGTGAGGGGTTTAAACAGACATGGTATTGTACCTGAAGGACGACTGCTCGGATGAATTATATCAATTCGCCGTTCATGTATCGTCGACGCATCATAAAATAAATTTTAAAATAGGCGAGATTTTTTTTGTTTATTTAATTTATATCGTTTTAATAAAGAAACCAAAAAACTTTATCGTAAAAAAAAATAGAACCAGGAAGCTCTCTGGCTGCCTACGTTGCCTACACGAAAGAATATATCGTAACCGAAGATCTTTTGGGCGACCCGAGATTTCCCCTTGGAACCGGCTGGCGAGGTTAAATTTTACCGTATGAAATAGGAGAATTAAAGCGTTTTTAATTTTTTATTCAACATTTTCTCACGTAGAATCTTGCGCAAAGGCGGCTCTTTGTGTTCCTTTGGTAACTCCAGAAGATTTGGAACTGTTCGCTGTTATCGAATTGACGAAAGATTTGAGCGATCCTCCGTATACAAAAGCAATGAGAAATTTACGGGATTTTCCTTTTAAAAAAATAAATTAAATCAAGGACTTAAATGTAGGCGGACGTTGAAGCCTCGCTTAATCTCTGCGGATGGATATCCGCCACGGTGCAGGAAAATCAAGAGTCGATGCTAATTGAAAAAGAGAAATCCCTGTACAGCTATTTGAGGCAGTTGATGTCCATTTACTTCTGTCAACCGATAGAATTAAACATGTTTTTCTCCGAATTAGTCGTAAATATTAAAAGCCCCCCCTCCACACCCATCAATTCACCAACCGCTATACAGTGGATTCCCATTTAAGGTGTCAGCGAGAATAGCCTTGTGCGCTCAGAGCTCAGCGTTTTACACTTTGGCCAATGTGGACGACTCAGGGGAAGTGGAAATGGACATGTACGTCGAGTCGGGAAGTGACAAACATCGTCGAAAGCAATGGTTCAGGTATTAATTAGCCTTAGTGGGCAGCCGTGGGCGTAGTTAGGAGGAAGGGGGAAGGTCGTCCTAGAGAATATTAAGGCCCTACGTTCAAATACTTTTTTTTTTGCTCTCCATATACCTTCAAAGCACTAAAAAAATGTCTTATGCAATTTTCTTCCTATCCGATGATCCGGATGTCTGATGGTGCGTCTTATTCAGTGGTGCCGATAAAATTTCAATTAGGCGTAGCAGAACTCTTTAAAAGGAACAAGAACAACCCACGCTGATGGGAGCCCCCCCCCCCCAATCTCACTCTTACCCTAGCCTGCCACACCTAATTGCCATCCGCCAGCTTGCTAGGAATATGGTGAGAGGCATACGTCGAAAGGCGAGGAAAAACGTGAACTAACAGCTAAAACAGAGAAACATCTCCATTTAGCGGCCAAATGAGGTAAAATAGCTAATTCGCGGACAAAGCTTGGAAAAAAAAATCAATAATTTACGGCTAAAAATGACAAAAACGCCAAATCATGGCTAAGGTGGGGGAAAACACCTAATATTCAGATATGTAACACCAAATCGAGCTTTCCGAAGACAAATTTGTGGCTAAAGTTGATAAAAAGCGCTAATTCATAGCAAAAATTTAACAAAATTGCTAATTCACGAGTAAAATTGAGACACTCATGCACTAATTGGTTGCTATACAATTGAGAAAAACGTAAATTCGACGCTAAAATTGAGAAAAACGGCTAATCGGCGGCTGAAATAGAAAAAACAGTTAATTCATAGCTAAAATTGAGAAAAATCGCTAATTCACGGCTAAAATTAAGACAATTAACCAGAAAAAGGTTAAATCGTATTATACCTACTATATTATATTAAAAACTGCGAAAAATATTAATTCGCTGCTAAAATTAAGAGAAAGTAGTAATCGGTGGCTACAACAGAGAAAAACGCTAATTTCGTGGCTAACATTGAGAAAAATCGCTCATTCGCGGCTAAAATGAAGAATAAAATTGTCAGAGTCCACACAGACCTGGAGTTTAGCGTGAATGCGTTTTTTGACTGGCAATAAAGTGGCAAAGTGTTGAGCTTTGAGTTTTGACTTTTGAGTTGGGATCACTGGCGGACTCGCACCTATTGGGGCCCGGGGCAGCCCCCCACCCCCCACAAGTCGAGTTTTCTCCACTTCAGGAACAAATCAGCAATTTTGTCTATATTTTAGTTGAGAATTAGCATTGTTCTCAGTTTGATGTGAAAATCAGGTTTTTCTTACGTAGTTTCCTCAATATTAGCCAAAATAGCAGGCTTTGTCCAAATTTTTGCCACGAATCGCATTTTTTTTGTTCACCATGCGCTAGGAATTCACGATTTTCCACAGCCGTAAATCAGCGGTTTTTTCCCTATAATATCCATAAACATGAGCTTTTTCTCAATTTAAACCTCAAAATTGCCTTCAGAAGCTGCGAATGGAAGATGCATAGTGGAAATATTCGCAATTTTTAACGCGAATTAGTGATTTTCCTCAATTTTCCCCCTGAATTAGCGCTTTTTTCTTAATTTTAGCAGCGTAGTAGCGTTTCTAATCCGTGAATTAGCGAATTCTCTCAATTTTAACCACGAATTGGTGTTTTCCGCACTTTTAGTTGCAAATTGGCGGTTTTTTTCATTTTTAGTAGCGAATTGGTTTTTTTTTTTTTTTTTTTTAACAATTTAGGCTGAAAACTTTCTCCTAATTTTGCTTTTTTCAAGCCGCAAATTAGCATTTTTGTAAATTTTAGCAACGCATGAGCAATTTTGTTTTACTATAAATTAGCGCTTCTACACAGTTCTAGCCTTGAATCAACGGTGTTCTTCAACTTGTAGCCATGAATTCGTCCCAGTGGCGTACCCAGAGGTGTCGTGAGACAGGTGGATCTGCTCCTCCGGGAGGCCGTCTTCAGTCGAAGGTTTTTGCGAAATTCCAGCACTACGAAGGGCATTCATTACAACATCCGTCCTCCCCCCCCCCCATTGGTCGTTAGTAGGCAAGTGGACTGCTGGAAAACGCCCCCTCCGGAAAGATTTCTAGGTACGCCCCTGAATTTGCGTTTTTCTGAATTTTAGCGCGAATAAGACTGTTCAAGTAGGAAATTTTACCACAATTTTGGCCGTGAATTGGTGATTTTCCTAAAGTTTAGCCGCGAACTGACGATTTTTTCTCAATTTTAGGGCGCAGTAGCGATTCTAGCCCGTGAATTCGCGAATTTTCTCAATTTCAGCCATGAATTGATGTTACTGACTTTTTTTTAAACCTCTTTCCCCATTTTTAGCAGTGAATTAGCACTTTTTCTCAATTTGAGCTGAAAATTCGAGTTTTCTCAATTTTTGCCGCGCTAAATATGGTGATTTTTTCAATTTTAGACCACGAATCAGCGCTTTCTCGCAGTTTCAGCCACGAATATTAACGTTTTTTCCCAAGTTTTTGCCGCGTCAGCAAGTTGCACATTGACGATCAGCACATTTAGTGCGCTTAAGGACCTAACGAAACAGCGGACGGTGTATTTTCTCCATTTTAGCCGTGAATTTTCCTCAAGAAGGCGCGAATTTTCCAAAATTTGAGCCACCAGAAGCGCTCTCGAGGGCTAATCGAGTATTCAGCCCACACTAGAAATTAAGAAAAGCACTAATTCGCGGCTATGAAATTGATAAAAAGCAGCGATGAATCACTCAGCTAATATCGAGAAAGAAAGTCAATTTTCCAGGTTTCTCGAGGCAACTTCGTGACTAAAAATTGAGAAAAAACGTTAATTCGCGTGCGATAAATGAGAAAAAAATCATTAATTCGCGGCTAAAATTGAGAAAAAGCGCTAATTCGCGGCTAATGTTGAGGAAAATCGGTTTATAGTGGCTGAAATTTAGAAAATATGATAAATAACGGATACATTTGAAAAAACACCGTAATTCACAGCTAAAAATGGAGGAGGGGCGTAAAGCGACCATAGGGTTGACGACGAGCGTTCATTCGCAGCTAAACAAGAAAAAAAAACGCCAATTCGCGGTTCCATTTGAGATAATCCGCTGATTCGTCGGGACTAAAATAGAGTAAAAGCGGCACTTTTGGGCTAAAAATTAAGAAATTATAATGAGTTGAGGCTAAAATTGAGGAAAACCGCTGCTTCGCGGTAAAAATTTGAGGAGAAACGCTAACTCACGGTCAACATTCAGAAATACCGCCGTGCCGGTCATTCATATGGCTAAGAAATAAAAGAAAACGCTAATACGCTGGTAACATTGAGAAAAAACTGTTATTCCCAACTAAAATGAAGTAAAAACGTTAATTTGCCGATTTATTTGAGAAAATCCGCTAATACGTGTCTGAAACGGAAAAAACACGCTAATACACATCTAAAATTTAAATCTAAAATCAAGATAAATCGCTCGTTTGCGGCTAAAATGGAGAAAAAGCGCTCATGCATACGAGTATAATGGAGGAAAACGCTAATTCGTGGGATCTATGAGTGAATCCGCAAATATTAGGTGAAAAAAGCCATGGTAAAGGCCATTATTTTATGGGGAGCGGACCAGTCCGCACGTCAAAACGAACACTCCGTGTGTGGCAGGGCCTTTTAAGGGACCTCATAAAAATATCGTAGCTAAAATTAGGAAAAAGTGCTATAATTCACAGCAAATATAGGAAAGAGCTCTATATGTATACCTAGTTATCGGCGCTAATTCGTGGCAAAAATTAAGAAAGGCGGCTAATCCTTGGAAAATGCGCTAATTTTCAGGTAAAATTAGAAAAAAGCGCTCATCCTTCGCTAGAATCCCAAGATCGCCAATTCCATGGTTTCTGGAGGCAACTTCGTTGCTATATGTCCTCAATTTTAGCAGCAAAGTAGCATTTCTATACCGTGAATTGAAGCTTTCTCTCCATTTTAGTGATGGATCAGTGTTTATAGCGATTTTTTCGCTTTTTAACAGGGAAATTAGCAATTTTCGTCAATTTGAACTGTGATAGCGTTTTCTTTTTGCCGTGTAAATTAGTGATTTCGAATAACATTAGCCTGAAATTAGCGTTTCTTATATATTTCAGCACCGCATGAGCAATTTTGTTTCACATTTAGCAAGGAATCTGCGTTATGCTCAATTTGCTGAATTAGTGATTTTTTAAATGTATATCCTCCGCGAATTATTGGTTTTTCTACGCTGTATCCGCGAATTAGCAAATTAGCGCCTTTTCTGCACTTTATCTGTAAATTACGGATTTTCCTTGATTTTAGCTGCAAACGGGCGTTTTTCTCTATTTAATCCGCTAATTAGCGGAACCCACAGTGAATTAGCACTTTTTCTCAATCTTAGCAGTGAAATAGCGTTCTTATCCTGCGATTTAAAGATTACCATCAATTTTTGCGACGAAAATGAGCGTTTTCGCGCTGCGATTTTAGCTGCAAATATGCGATTTTTTCACTTTTAAGCAGCGAATTAGCAATTTTTCTTTTGAGCAGTGAACTCGCATTTTTTTTTAATTGAGCGGCGCAAATTAATGATTTCTCTGAATGTTAGCCTCGAATTACCGTTTTCATTTTATTTTAGCAATTTTACTTCACATTTAGCCGATAATTAGCGCTTTGTATCAGTTTTAGTCTCAACGTTGGCTTGGAAAATCACAGATTCGAATTTTCTTGATGTTAGCCGAAAATCAGCGTCTTTCTTAATTTTAGCCGCTAATTCAGATTTTTTCTACATTTTAGCAGTGAATTAGTCAACGTTTTCATTTGCACCCTCAAATTATTGTTTTGTTTACACTTTATCCGCGAATTTTAGTGATGCGTTCCGCGATTTTAGCCGTGAATTAGCCGCAAATTGGCGATTTTTATTAAAGCCCACCGCGAGACTATAGCATTTTTTCTCAATTTCAGCCACGATGTACCTACAGCGTTTTTATCCCGTGAATTTGCGGTTTTCTTTCAATTTTAGCGACGAACAGCGTTTTCCTCATTTTTTTACTGCAAATAAGCGATTTTTTTTTACTTGCAAACAGCGAATTAACACTTTTCTTAATTTCAGCTATGAATTACCGAGTTTCCATTAATTTCAGTACTTAGGGGTGCTAAGATAGAAAAAAAAGGTGCTAAATGTGAAGCAAAATTGCTAAAATAAAATGAAAACGGTAATTCGAGGCTAACATTCAGAGAAATCATTAATTTGCGCCGCTCAATTAAAAAAAAAAAAAAGCGAGTTCACGGCTCAAAAGAAAAATTGCTAATTCGCTGCTTAAAAATGAAAAAATCGCATATTTGCAGCTAAAATCGCAAACGCTCATTTTCGTCGCAAAAATTGATGGTAATCTTTAAATCGCAGGATAAAAACGCTATTTCACTGCTAAGATTGAGAAAAAGTGCTAATTCACTGTGGGTTCCGCTAATTAGCGGATTAAATAGAGAAAAACGCCCGTTTGCGGCTAACGCAAAAAAAAGGTGGCTGTAGCGTTTATTTTCATCTTAGCACCGCATTAACAATTTAATTTCACATGTGGCTGTGTATTGGTGCCTCTCAATTTCAATTTTTGTCGGGAATAAGCGTTATGCTCAATTTTAGCCGCGAATTAGTGTTTTCCCTGACTTTATCAGTAAATTTGTGATTTTTTCATTATTTGTATCCACGAATTAGAGTGCTTTTTCTCAACTTCATTCAAGAATTAGCGATTTTTATCTATTTTAGTCGTGAATTAATTCACGATTTTTAAAAATTTTGGCGGCGAATTATCTTCTTATCATTTGCGCCTTGAAAGTGAGCTAAAATTACTAGCATCACCCACAAAATGAGCAATTTTTCTGTTTAGTCACTAATCGGTACTTTTCTCAATTTCGGCCTAGAATTTGCCTTTTTTTCCGCAAATTTAGCAGCAAATAAGCATTTTTTAAATTTTAAACGCTAATTAGCTATTTGTCTTGTTGAATTTAGCATTGTTTCTCAATTTAAGCCTATAAGTACCCGTGTTTATCCTGTGAATTCGCGATTTCTATCAATTTTAGCGGCGATCCAGAGTGTTTCTTAATTTTAGCCGCAAAATTAGCGATTCTTTCATTTGCAAGAAGCGAATTAGAACTTTTTTCAATTTGAGCTGTGAATTAGCGTTTTTCTTTATTTTAGCAACGTAAATTAGTGATTTCTCTGTGGGCTGAGCCCTAGAACTGCACATTAGCGTTTTTTTTCTAGAACTTATCCCCAAAATGGCCTGTATGCGCCACGAATCAGCGTTGTTCCTTTAATTTTAGCTTGTCCTCCACGTGAGATTGAATGCTTGAATCGGTGAAGCCCCGCTCCCGGTTTTTAGGGGAGTCAAGTAAGCGAAATTTTATTTTTGAGTGAGTAAAACCCACGAAAATTGGGTTCTGTGAGTGCCAATAACGCAAAAAACTAGGCTTTGAAAAGGGTTAAACCAGCGAAATGATTCTCCAGGGGGGGGGGCCTGTGGTATTTTGATGGAGAGAGGGGACACTTCATTGTTTCTGAAAAACTTCTCCCTTATTTTCAGTTTGAAAAAAAGTAAAACCGTGGCGGCAAACGTGGCGAGAACTGGTAAAATGCTAAACCTGGACAGGCGAGAGTTAAAAGCACTTGATTTCAATTTGTCCATTTACAAACCGATTCCGTGCCACAGCATATTGTCAGTGCCGATTCAGTACAACGAGAGGATCATTGGTGATGATACCCCTCCACTCACCCTTCCCAGGTCGGACGCGAGCCAAATTGACATTTGTCTTTTAAAGGTGTGGTCGAACTACTCAACAAGTACGATTCCTTGAAATTTTCCGATACCGACGAACGTATAATGAAAAATATCGTAACGTTTTGCGACGTAACACTGTCGTGCTACATTTTAAAAGAAGACATGAAGCGATTGGTACAGTTTTTTTGTTTCAATTATTTAAAATTACTCCCGATAGTGACGTTGAAAATATTTAAATACTGTAATTATTGCGTAATTTTAAACGCGCTGCGTTTTTATTGCAGCTTTCCAGGCTCATGGTCAGAAAGAAAATGTTGGAATCTCACATGCAACCGTGTGAACACGACCTCCGAGTATTTCACGACATGGAACAGCGAATTCCTCGAGAAATAAACTCGTAAAAAATTGTCTTCAAAAAATAACGGAACCCGAAGCCGGGCTTTTTAACACCCCTCCCCCCTCCTCCCACCAAAAAATCACGCTCTCATTACAGCCTCTACTACCATCCAGATCACACAGTCACCAATATGGCTCTCTGCTTCATGGCGAGGCACATCATACGAAGCGTTCTTTCCGAACTGTATTTGAACGTCGTCGACGTTGACAAATTACTGTTGATGACCGAAAAGGCGACTCCGCACCATACGTTTCACAATTTTAAACATTCCTTTTCCGCTTTTCACACCATCGCTTTTATAATTGCGCAGTACCCCGAATATTTCTCATTGGACGAGGTAATTGATGGAACAGTAATTTATATTATTAGCACATTTTACGGGGGCGTGGACAAGGAAGAGAAATAGGATAAACCCTACGGGTAATTTATTCGTTTTTAGCGCATATACGTGAAAAAAATTTATAGTACAACACGCCTAGATCAAATAAGTTTAAGATAAAGGATATTTTCCCTGAATTTTATTATGTTAATATTCTATTATTTATTTTGAAGTGGTTGTGTTTTGTTCGGATAAATTACCAGCAGCCGGTAATAAAAGAATGGCGTAAAAACGGAAGGGTGAGATACAGTTTAGTAAAGGGGGGGGGTCGGTTTATGAGATTCAATTTCGAGTTTTGGAGTGCAGTGGCCACTGCCACTGCTCTTGATGGAAAGTTATAAGAGGCGGATTGGTTTGGAACCTTGGTGAGGCGGAATTATCAGTTTTTTGACCGAGAGGGATGGGAGAGGGGCGATCATTACATTATTTCCCTCCCGTTTGTCAATTTTCAGAAGGAAGAGATGCTTCTGACTGCTCTGGGGCACGGCGTTCACAGAAAATTTATGATCAAAGGAACGGGTGACGCCGATCTGATTCCCGATCACAGTGAATGGAAAGCGTTCAAACCGAACGAAACTCTACTGTATTTGGAAGTGATTTTTAATGTATTGAAACGCGAAAATGAAAGTGTAGCTTTTCCTAGGAAAATTAAAATCCGGTCGATTTTAGGTCTGCCACGTGCTTCATCCGAGGGAGGACAAACGGAAGGAAAAAATGGAAAACATTGGGAAAATCCTCGTTTGCTGTTACAGAAAAACAAATCTCGTCGACGGGAAAGAGTTTGTCGAACGATTATTAACGTCAATGTTCAAATGGAATAACCCTGTCGACAGGTAGTTACCCACCCCCCTCCCCATCCGCCCCTCAGCCATAACCACCAAACAAAGGCGACAGTTCATTAACGCAGGGTACGTATGAGAAAAGCGATGATGCTCGTCGGAATGTACAACATTCATTTCAAGTCATTTACAGTCTCCATGGTTGAACTAATGAACCTTTACGCGCAATTAAGGCACGAAATCGTGTGAGCGCTTTTCATAAAGTCTCAGACCCTCCCCTCACCCTCACCACCCCATTCATTCGGTTCGTTTCAGCTTCAAACTTTAGACAAAAATGACCAAGAACTGACGAAAGACATGATCAAAGAACTTCCGTTTCATCCAGTCGACAACGGTCGCACCCTGAACGCTGTGGCCGCCGAACAAGTCGAATTTCTAAACAAAACAGTTCTCCCCTGGATTTATCTCATCAACGTACTGTTTCCAAAAACAATAATTATGTACCAAATGTGCGAGTAAGTGATTCCCCCGCCCCAACACAACGCTAACACACTGACCATGAATTTGTTCTCTACTCCCCTCCCTCCCTCCTCCACCACCCACCAAAACCGTCCACACACCCACCAAAAGGGAAGTGAAGGAGTGCTGGAAAGATTTGATGCACATCAAAAAGGATGAAACTTGGTTTCCCGATGTGTCGACAGTTTTCAAATCGCCTCAGGACCGGCAGAGTGTTCTCGAAATATTGGGAACGCTGGAAGATTCGACCGGTCGATCGACGGATTTGATCCACGATGGATAAAAAAAAAAAATCTGCTTTGTAACGATTTTCTTTGGATGAAAATTGACGATAATTCGGGGTGTCTTTTGAAGGTCTAAAAATGGACGCAGTAATAAATTCAATGTCCGTTCAAAATCCATGAAATTGGCTCGTTCTAATCCAAATTCTAGGCATTTTCGATGTCTCAAAAACAAAATTTCGCGGATTTACGTCTTTCAACCACCAATTTAACGGTCATTTGCTCTTTCGAAACGAAATTTATTGGATTTGGCTCCTGCAAAACCTAATTTCTGTAATTCAGGCTTGAGGAGGAACAATATTTCTTGGCTTAAGCTCTTTTCATTATTTTGGTCACTACGAATAAACAAAATCGGACTTGCGAACCTGCGGCATTTGAGAAAAAGGGAAATCCTCCCGCATTTGCCTTTCACGTGCGTCTTGTCGAAGAGAATTATTACAACAGAAAAAGTGACCAGGGATGCTGGACGTTTCATCCGGAGACATCAAGAGACGTTGAACATAAACTGTCTATATAACCGCCGTTAAGTTCAACCGTCACCGTCAGTCGAGTCGTTTCGATTGGAACACCAACTGTACATCCTCCTGTAGCTTTACGCCTCTCAACGGCCTCGGTTAGTCGTAAAATAATAAGTATTTGGATTTAATCCACATATTCATCAAAACCTTTGTAGGGCGTGCACGTCTCCCCTTTTTCGTCCTTGTAGCGTTAAGGGTTTAAATACACATTCATATTGTTCGTAAAGCCGTGAGGATTATTGACCCACGAATCCCGTGTCCATAAACTTTAGGTTACAATTGGCGCCCGAACAGGGACCCAGTATCCCCAGAAAAAACCCAAAATAACAACCATAAAAAAAAACAAACAAAAAAACGAGCGAATACAAAAAAAAACTCGCGCGTGTGTTCGTGTTTCACTAAGAGGCGCGTGTGACGGAAGGTTAAATTGTGTTAAAGCGCTCAATCGCAGTTGAACTTGAGATTGAGTGCTAATTTGTAGGTATAGAAAAACGATAAATCGTGGATCAATATGGAAAAATCTGCTAATACGAGGCTAAAATTGAGTAAAAGCGCTCATTTTCGGCTAAAATGAGCGAAAAACTCCAATTCGTGGATCAATTCGATAAAATCCGCAGATTCGCGGCTGAAATTGATTCCGCAAATTTAACCATTTTTCTCCATTTTAACCCCGAATCAGCCTATTTCTCAATATTGAAATTATAAAATTAGGAAAAATAGCTGATTCGCTGATAAAGTGTAAAAAAAAGCATTAATACACGGCTAAAAATTATAAACAAAAACAAAAACCGCCAAACCACAGCTAAAATGAGGAAAAACTCCTAAAATTGAGAGAACTTAAAATCGCGGCTCCTGAGGACAAAGTGACTCAAATTGAGGAGAGGCACTAATTCGCGGATAGTAAAAAAAGGTAATAAACGGCTAAAATAGATTAAAATCACTGATTCACGGCTAAAATTAAGAAATAATTTAAATCGTGGCTGGAATTGAGAAAAACGTTAATTCGCAGGAAAAAATTAAAAGAAAGTGTCAAATCGGCGGCTTCAACAGAGAAAAACACTAATTCGTGGCCAAAATTGAGAAAACATCGCTGATTCGCGGCAAAAATTGAGAAAAAGGGGTAATCGGCGTTGAAAACAAAGAATAGCGTTATAGTTGCCCGCTAAAATGGAAAAAAATGGCTAATTCTCGGCTTGCAAATTGAGAAAAAGTAGCGATGAATCACTTTAGCAGGCTAATGCATGCGATAAATGAGAGAGAGAGAGAAAAAAAAACACTAATTCACGGCTAAAATTGAGAAAAAGCGCTGATTCGCGGTTGCACTTAAAAAGTCGTACATTTGCGACCAAGGTTGACAAATAGCGCTCATTCGCGGATAAATAAAGAAATCGCCTATTCGCAGATTAATTTGAGAAAATCGCTGATTCACCGGAGCTAAAATTGAAGGAAAAGCCCTGATTTGCAGCTGTAATGGAGAAAAAAACGCTAATGCGTAGTCAAAATTCATATAACCTCTCATTAGCGCTTTTTCTCTAGTTCATTTACAAAGTTACCTTGAGAAACCACGATATATTTTTTTTTAAATATTAGGTGAGCCTGCTGAGCGATTCATTGCTGTTTTTTCTCAATTTTATAGCCGCAAATTAGCGCCTTTTCTCAATTATGGCCGCGAATTGACATTTTTCAAAAATTTTAGCAGCGAACTTTTCGCTTTAGGCTACTAATTAGCACTTTTACATTATTTTAGCCACGAATATTAGCGCATTTTCCAAACTTTTTGATACGTACTTGGGCTACTTGCCTCAAGAATAATACATTTCCGCGATTTCTCAATTTTAGCTTTCGAGTTTTCGAGAGTTTTCGAATTTTCTGTATTTCAGCAGTGAATTTGCCTTCGGATACTCCTGCTGCAGCGCTAGTTATGAATTGATGTAATTTAAAAAAATACTTTTAGTGGCAAATAAGCACTTATTCTTATTACTGAGCACTTATTAGCACTTACGAGCACTTATTAGCCACGAATAAACGCTATAAAACCTTAAAATCCCAATTTTTATCATAATCGGTGATCACGATCATTGAGCAAATTTGAGAAAAAACGCTAATGTCGAATCTCTTTAGATCCTTACGCAGTAAAAATTGAGAAATCACGCTACTTTGCTGTTCCTTGATACAAGTCGGCGACTATAATTGGCGCGAAAGGCTCATTCGCTTGTATAATTCAGAAAAAAGGGCTCGTTGGCGGCTAAAATGAGAACAAAATCGCCAATTTATTGGCCAAGAGCGCTAATTCACATGCTTAACTGAGGAAAAGCACATATGCACCTAAAACTGAGAAATAATCAGTTGTGATTCAAGGCTACAAGCATAAAAATCCCTAGTTCCCTGCTAAAATTGAGAAAAACACTGACTCATGGGATAAAATTAGGAAAATTGCTAATATGCGGCTTCTGGAGGCATCCTCGCGGCCCCTGCACTGGCGGACCTGCGCCCGTCGTGGCCCGGGGTGGATATCTCCAAGGGGCCCACTGTATTGAGTTTTCTCCACTTTAGCTGCAAATTATCAATATTTCAATATTTTAGCAGAGAATTAACACTGTTTTCAGTTTGAGCTGAAAATAAGCATTTTTCTTATGCGACACAAAATAGCAGGTTATTCCAAATTTTAGCCACAAATCGCATTTTTTTTGACTCACCGTTCGCTATGAATTGGCGCTTTTTCTCAATTTTCGCCACGAATTGACGTTTTCCGACATTTTAGCTGCAAATTGGCGATTTTTATTTCATTTTCAGCTCCGAATTACCTTGTTTCTCAATTTGAATGAAAATTAGCATTTTTTCCTCATTTTAGCCAGGCTCAAAACTTGATTTTTGCAACATTAGCCGCAAAGCAACATGTGTTTACATTTCAGCACCACATAAGAAATGTTGATTTACTTTTAGCTTCAGACAAGCTCTTCTTCCCAGTTCTAGCCGCGAAACAGCGGTGTTTTGAAACATAGCGATGAATTGGCCGTTTTTCTCAATTTTACCCCAGAAGGTTGCCTTCAGAAGGCGTGAAGGCGAGTATTTAAGTTGGAAATTTCGTCCGCGAATTCGCGAATTTCCTCATTTTATAGCCACGAACGGGAATTTTCAGAAATTTTAGCCGCAGATTTAGCCATGTTTTCAATTTTTAGCAGCAAATTAGCACTTTTACTCAATTTGAGCTCTAAATTAAGAATTTTTCCTAATTTTGGCCGCGCTGAAATTAGTGATTTTTTCAATTTTAGCCGCGTTGTTGTTTATATTTTTGCTTTGCAATAGCAATTTATTTTACTTTCTGCTATGGGTATCGCTCTTTTTCAGTTTGAGCCTTGAAGCTTGTTTTTTCTACGATTTAGTTATGTTTTTATTTGTATCCTATTTTAGCGGTTTTAGGTACTTGCATCGATTTTTCTTCTTTTAAGTTTTTTTAAAAGGGTTTTGAAGCGATTTTTCTCAATTTTAGCTGTTGAATAGCGTTTTCCGCTACTTTTGCAGTGGGTTAGCGTCTGTTCCCTAACTTAAGCGAATTAAGCGAATTTTTATGTGCAATTTCAGTTGTGAATTTTCCATTTTTGCCAAATTTCAACCCTAATTAGCGTTACTTTTGTCAATATTGGCCTCGATTTTTGTCAGTTGCAGTGTCTTGAAATAGTAGCGTGTTATCTCAATTTTTAGCCCGCGGGCTGGGCCCAAAAATAACAGTTTTGCGTTGATTTCTTCGTTTTAGCCTTAGAATGGCCTCCATATACATATACATATATATTACCGCGAATCAGCGATTTTTTCAAAATTTTGGTATGAAAGTTGGATCGTGAGACCACGAATCGGCGCTTTCTCGCAGTTATAGCCACGAATATTAGCGCTTTTCCCCAAGATTTTGCAGAGTTAGCAAGTTGCACATTGACGATCAGCAGATTAGTGCGCTTAAGGACCTAAAGAAACAGGGGACGGTGCATTTTCTCCATTTTAGCCGCGAATTTTCCAAAATTTGAGACACAGATGCGCTATCGGGGACTCCATCGAATATTCAGCCCACACTCTTTGCTGACATCAACACTTGTAACGTTAGGAGAGACTGAAATTCGTAGAAAGGAGCCAAATCGCTGTCAAACCGACCCAACCTTTTCGCATACCTACATGAATATAGAATTCCATATCCATGAATATAGAACCTAAAATATCCTCATTTTCCCGTAATCAAACTTTTCGGGGGCCCGGGACGGTCCACCCCCCTCGCCACTACCACAGTACGCCACTGGTCCCCTGCAGTTTCTCCACTATTGGCTCGCAGGAGGCTAAAATTAAAAAAAACGCGATAATTGGCTGTTCTTCTGGGGCAAAAACGCGGCTAAGAGCTTAAAAAAAAACCTCTAATATTCGTCGCTGAAATTGCGAAGAAGCGATCATTCTGTGCTAAAATTGAGAAGAATTCTCCACACATCTCGATTCAAGTTGGTGCCTCAACGTCAAAGTTGAGAAAAAACCCGGATTTGGTGCTATTGGGGGCAAATCAACGGCTCAAATTGAAAAAAAAACAAAAAAAAACGCCCAAAAGCATAGAACAGCAGCTGATTCGCGATCAAAATTGATGTACAGCACTTTATTCCACGGCTCAAATCGAAATTATTAAGCATTGATTTGCGGCTAAAATAGAAAAAAAGCGCTAATTTGCGGCTAAAATAGCAAAAAAGCGCTATAATTTGCGGCTAGTATTTAGAAAAAGCATGGGTTGGAAAAAGCGCTAATCTACAGTTTCTGGATGCAGATGCAACATTCGGACCAAAATTTAGAAACAATCGCCAATTCGCGTTTCTTTTGGTCTTTTTACACCAAAAATCCATATCTAATCCAAAAATTAGCACTATTTATATTGTATTGTGCATTAAAGTTTTTTCTCAAATTTTCCGCAAATTGGCGATATATATTTACATATTTTAGTCACGAATTAGCGTTTTTCTCTGTTTCAGATGCCGATTAGCAGTTAATCCCACAGTTTTAGCCGCTAAATAGGGGGATTTGTCTCAATTTCAGCCGCGAATTAGCTTCTTTTTTTTATTTGTGCCATGAATCAGCGCTTTTTCCCAATTTTAGCCACGGAATTGCCTTCAAAAGCCGCGAATTGGCGTTTTTCTCAATATTCTAGCCCTGATTTAGTGATCCCCCCCCCCAATTTTTAGCCGTTCATTACAGCGTTTTTTTCTACACTTTATCCGCGAATTAGCGCTTTTTATTAATTTATCCTCTAATTAGTGATTTTCCCCAGTTTCGGCCACGAATCGACCCATTTTAAAAAATTTCCAAATAGTTATTCCTATATTATCATGTGTGGCGACCAGACAACATCGTCCCTCCATTTTCCTAATATTGTAAATAATGTAAAAAATATGTTTTTAATAAAGGCCGCGTTGCAAAACTTCAGACTTGTTCAGCGCTTAGTCTTTTGCCGTTGAAAAACTGTCAATCTAGCTCAGCGCTGAGTAAGTGTTTAAAATCGAACAAAACACGTCCCATCGCGATACAAATCACCGTTGCGAAACTCCAGTAAGCACTTAATTCTACACTTCAGTGTTTAAACACGAGCCCCGAGTTTTGCAACGCAACCAAACAATCAGTTTTTGGTGTGAAACGCAAAAAAATAACTTTTGTCATAATAAGAACGACCTGCATCTTATTATATCTGGTGACCCCGACTCAAATCTCTGTTTACCATGAACAACGAGCCCCAAAACGAAGTCATCGGACGCGTCGCAGTCAAAGTTCCTCCATTCTGGCGTAATCGACCCGATTTATGGTTACGCCAAGTCGAAGCCAACTTCCAGCTCGCTGGCATCACATCCGACGACACCAAGTTTAACCACATCGTCGGCAACCTCGACCAGGACGTCATGGAACAAGTCAGTGACATTATCAACTCGCCGCCGGAAGTACAAAAGTTCGACGCGATTACTACTCGGCTCGTAGGAGTTTTCACAGACAGTGCTGAACAACGCATAAAACGATTCTTCACAGACCTCGAACTTGGCGACCAACGCTCAACGCAACTTCTTCGTGCCATGCGACATTTAGCCAACAACTCGGTATCTGATCTGACGACCTACTCAAAACTCTTTGGCTTCAGCGGCTGCCTCACATCATTCAGACCATCCTAGCAGTCAGCGAAGGAAATCTCGATCGCCCATAAAGTGATCGAAGTCGGATCTGAACCTCGAACGATCTGTGAAACTTCCTCTCTCGCCCTCGCCATTCAAGACCTTACATCTCGCTTTGAACGCCTCGAAGCTCGACTACTTGAACGCAGCCGTCCCGTTTCTCGAAACCGCCGTTCTTCTCTCGACACCCCTAACTCGGGCTTCTATCACGCCACGTTTGGAACCAAGGCACATGTACCGGCACCCCTTGTCCTCACTTCGTTCCAAAAAACTAGACACCCTTCAACAGTTGGCGGCTTTTGGAAGGGTCAAAATCAATCGCCTTTTCATCAAGGACAAATTAACAAACTCCGAATTCCTCGTTGATACAGGAGCCGACGTCTCCATTCTTCCCGCCTCAACAGCAGACAAGCTCAAACCAACGTCGTCTTATTCCCTTTTCACCGCCAGTGGTCAACCGATATCAACATACGGCGAAAAACTACTCACGCTTGATCTCGGTCTACGACGTCCCTATCGCTGGTCTTTTATCCTCACATCGATCAAAACACCAATCTTGGGAGCTGATTTCCTCAAATTCCACAACCTCCTCGTCGATCTGAAAAATCGAAAATTGCTAGACGGTGAGACACACCTCGCCGATAAAGTGCGCTACGCTCCCTCGATGGTTCCATCCATATTAACCGTCGACACAACCAACCGGTTCGCCGCCATTCTCAAGGAATTTCCTGATATCTCTCGTCCTCCTGTTTTTCCCCGCTCAACACCGCCTAACAACACTACTCGTGTCATCGAAACACCCCGCCCCCCCATTCACTCTGCCGTTTCCGACGACTCGCTCCCGACAAATTGAAAATCGCGAAAGACGAATTTCAGGCGATGCTCGACATGGGGATATGCCGCCCGTCCAAATCACCTTGGGCCAGTCCTCTTCATCTCACGTCGAAAAAAGGTGGCGGATGGCGTCCTTGCGGCGACTACCGAGCCAAACAGAGTCACGAAGCCCGACAGGTACCCTATGAAGCACATTCATGACCACGCCAACAACCTCAGCAGCAAAACAATTTTCTCGACACTTGACCTCACCCGGGCGTACAATCAAATCCCAGTATCTCCCGCTGACGTCGAAAAAACCGCTATAATCACACCGTTTAGATTATTTGAGTTTCCTCAAATGATGTTTGGCCTCCGCAACGCCGGCCAAACGTGTCAACGCTTCATGGACGAACTGTTCGGCTCTATGGACTTCGTGTTCTGCTACATCGACGACCTCCTCATCTCGTCGACATCACTTGACGAACACGAAAAACATCTACGAATCGTTTTCGCTCGTCTTCAAGAGTATGGTTTGTCGCTCAATCCCAGCAAATGTACCCTCGGTGCTTCCTCCGTAAACTTTCTCGGCTACCGCATCTCAGCAGATGGAACTTCACCTCTCCCTGATCGCGTTGAAGCACTAACCAAAGCGGAAAAACCATCAACCGTTCGCACTCCACGCAAATTTCTCGGCGCTTTAAATTATTATCGTCGCTTCATCAAACACGCCGCTCGACACCAAACCCCACTGCACAACCTCATAAAAAACTCGACAAAAAAGGATGCTTCGATCCACTGGACTCCCGAGTTGACCGCGTCGTACGATGCCTGCGTCAACAGCCTCGTCGAAGCAACACTCTTAGCTCACCCTCACCCCAATTCACCCCTCAGCCTACTAGTCGACGCCTCCGACATCGCTGTAGGCGCTAACCCTTCAACAAAACGTCGGTGATTCTCCCCAACCTATTGCATTCTTTTCGAGAAAGTTAACCCCAACAGAGACTCGTTACAGTACGTACGATCGAGAACTCCTCGCTATTTACGCTGCAGTCAAACACTTCCGTTACATGCTCGAAGGTAGTGAAATCGTCATCTACACAGATCATCGCCCTTTAGTCTACGCCTTCCACCAAAACCCCGAAAAAGCGACACCTCGACAATTTCGCCACCTCGATTTCGTTTCGCAATTCACGACCGACATCCGTCACGTCCCCGGTGCCGAAAATCTCGTCGCTGACTATTTCTCCCGAATCGCAACCCTCGAAACTTTCGATTACGGTGAACTCTCTCGTCTTCAACAGTCTGATCATGACCTTCTTCACATTATACAGCATCCGAACAAGTATTCCGTTCCCGGTCTCACCGTTTCCGTGTTCTGTGATGACAAAGAATCGTCCCTTCATACCTTCTGGCCTTCGTCGCAGAATTTTCGACCTCATCCATAACCTGTCACACCCGTCTCCTAAACGCACATCCAAACTCGTCCGCGACCGCTTCGTGTGGCCTTCCATCAAGAAAGACGTTCACACGTGGGCCAAATCCTGCCTTCACTGCCAACGTTCAAAAGTTCATCGGCACACTCGTTCACCACTTTCGTCATTCCCAACGACATCTCGTCGTTTTCAACACGTCCATGTCGACGCATCGTCGGACCCCTCCCTTTATGCCAACGATACCGGTACATCATCACCATGATTGATCGCTTCACATCCTGGACCGAAGCAACACCTGTATCAGACATTACGACAGAGAGACCGTCGCTAGAACTCTCCTCACTTCTTGGATTTCACGTTTCGGAATTCCCAATTTTCTAACTACAGACCGCGAGCGACAATTCGAATCTCAAATGTTTCGTATCCTCGACATCACCCTCGGAATCCAACATTTTCGAACTACCGCCTACCACCCTCAGTCGAACGGAAAAATCGAACGCAGTCAGCCATCATGTGCCATAATTCAAGCAACTAGGTCGACTCTCTTCCCCTCGTTCTCCTCGGTCTTCACAGCACAGTTCTCGACTCTGGATACAGCCCATGCGAGTTGACGTACGGTCAATCTCTTCATATTCCCGGTCAACTTTTCGATGATCGACAAGAAATGTGTCAAGAAATTTCCCCTCTATCAGACAAAAATCGGTAATATTCGTGGGTATAACTGTTAAAAAGCGCTGATTCGTGGTCTCGCGATGCAACTTCCAGACTAAAATTAAGAAAAAAATTGCTGATTCGCGGTACATGGAGGCCATCTACGAATAAATTGTGGGAATCAAAGCAAAAGTGTTGTATTTTAACAAACCCCGCGGTTAAAGTTGAGAAAACACGCTATAATATTGACAAATAAAAGGCGCTTTCAGGTTAAATTGGACAAAAATTCACTCTGAAATGGCGGAAAATCGCCCATTCGCGTATGAAAAAGGGAATACGATGATGAATGGCCGCACAATTAGCACAATACGCTATTTCACAGCTGAAGTTGGGAAAATCGCTAATTTGCAATTTGCAGACATAAAGTTATGGATAAACGTTAATTCGCGGATACAAAATGAAAAAAATCACTAATTCGCGGCAAAAATGGAAAAAATCACCAATTAGCGCAGCTAAAATTAAGGAAAACGTTAATTTTCAGTTCAAATTGAGGAAAAGTGCAAATTCTCAGTTAAAAATGGAAAAAATTGCTAATTTGCAGCTTAAATTGAGTCAAACGCCAATTCTCGGCAAAAATTGACCAAACTCGGTAGGTAATGCACGGGTTGGAGATGCTACTAATTAAAGCTGCAGGGAAAACTAGAGAAACGCGCGAAAAATTAAGGGAACTTTTATTAGACGAAAATAATTTATATATATCGTATATATATATATTAAACTTGGTAACAACCAAACAACAATTCTCACCGTGAAGCTCATATGGCTCCCGCTAACTTTCTTCAAAACAAGTAACTCTCCAACACTCCCTCAGTTCATGTTTTGAAACAACACACATTCATGTTGTCCAGAAGTTCCCAGAATCTAGGACCGGGTAGTCCTTTCGTCAGAATGTCAGCGAGTTGTTTTTCACTAGCGATGTGATTCACCAAGAAGTCCCCATTAGCCACTTTCTCTCGAACAAAATGATACCTCACATCAATATGCTTGCTTTTAAAGTGGAACTCGGGATTCTTGATTAAACGAACAGCACTCAGATTGTCCACATTTAAGCGCGGCTGTTGAATATCAGTCGTTATTTCCCTGAGTAGACGTGATAACCAAATGATTTGCTTGGCTGCTTCACTAGCTGATATATACTCAGCTTCCATCGTTGAGACTGAGATGCTCTTTTGTTTTTGACTAGTCCATGTCAGTAATGAGCCGGCGTATATGCAAAGCATGCCACTGTGCGATCTTCTCGATTTGTCAGCTGCGTAGTCAGCATCACTGTACGCAATCAGCTGTTTTGGCCTCCCACGTTCGTATGTGAGACAGAAGTCCAACGTGCCTTTTAAATATCTGAAGATACGTTTTACTTTCCCCCAAGAAATATCAGTTGGGCTCTCAACGTCTTGCGCTACGGTGCTCACTGCATAAGCCAAGTCGGGTCTTGTCCCGGAAACGAGAAAAATGAGGCTGCCAACAGCTTCTCGGTAGGGTGTCGTCCGGTCTAAGGGTTTTCCTTCTCTTTTAACCGTTTGCCCGCCTGTTTCTGATGGTGTCCTCACAGGTTTACAGTCGGTCATACCGAACTTATCCAGCAATTTTTCTGTGTTGGCCTTTTGATCAAGAGTGATTTTTCCGTCATCACTTCGTTTGATGGCTATTCCGAGATAGCAATCAGGGGGCCTATTCTCTAACAACAAGCAATATTTTTTTCGCCAGCCATGTGTCAATTTCATTCATTTGTTTGAAGAAAATTAATGAAATAAACATATGACTTCGAAAAAGCTATTGCTTCGGAGTTAGAGAATAAGCCCCCAGGTGTCGAAACTTTGATTTCAAATTCAGCTTTTAAACACTCAATAAATCGTTCTACGTCGGTCCTGTCCGTGCCGGCTATGAGGCCATCATCAACATAACAGACAATGACGATCTTATTTCCATTTTTAAGGTGATTGGAAAACAGACAAGGATCCGATTCCGACTGGACGAATTGCTGTTTTTCCATAAACTGCAGAAATCGGTGGTTCCAACACCTTGGACTTTGTTTAAGACCATATAGGCTTCTTTTAAGCTTCCACACCCTCCCAGAGCCATCGTCGTATCCTTCCGGCTGACTCACGAACACCTTTTCCTTGAGAAAGCCATATAAAAATGCTGTCTTCACATCAAATTGGCGCATGTGCAAGTCTTCATTAGCAGCAACACTGATGACTGTCCTCACAGTTTCAAGTCTCGCCACAGGACTGAACTGTTCATCATAGTCGATTCCCTTCTGCTGAGAAAATCCTCTTGCTACGAGACGAGCTTTAAGGCGCTGGACTGTCCCATCTGAGTTTGATTTTTCACGCAGGACCCATCGGCTTCCGATTATTTTGGCTCCCGCAGGCGGCTTTACAAGCTCGAAGACTTCGTTTTTCACTAGGGATTCCATTTCTTCATCCATTAGCTTCACGCCAGGGGGATGATGACAGAGCTTCTTGGACACTCATCGATTCTTCAGCGACACAGACAAATTCTTTTAGGTGGTCTGGTGGCTTTACTTGCCTTCCAGAACGAGTCACAACTCTGTTCTCGCTTGGGCTTTCAGATTCCATTCCACCAGATGCAAAAGTTGAGTTATGCTCAACATCGAGGCTGCACGAAGCGTTTTCTGAGTGAGCTGATTCCATTTCGGTCGCATCGGTGGGCTCATTTTCCACTGTTTCCTCTGGCGCTGTCCCAATAACGATTTCTCCCTCTGAATCGTTGAGGGTGTCGTCCCTGTTGAATGCTAGAGGTATCTGAGCGTATTCCGAGTTTTCCGAAGGTTTCGAATAGCATTTTTGTGTTGCGTCATTTTCTGTTAAAAAAACAGTCGTTTCATTCTCAGGTTCGAAAATCACGTCCGCTGACGAGATAACGTGTCCATCGACGTAAACCCGAAAACCATCTCGTTCTCCGCAGTACCCAACTAGAATGCCTTTCTGAGCTTTCGCTGACCACTTGGCCCTTCTTGGCTTGGGTACGTGGACGTAGCAGGTTGTGCCGAATGCCCTGAAATGTTGTATGGGTAATTGACATTTTCCTGACCACAACTGTATGGGCGCTTTGCCAGGAACTGACTTCGGTCCAGTTCGGTTGATTATGTGGCAAGCTGTGTTCATGGCTTCTGCCCATAATCGCTTCGGCAAATTCTTTGCGTGTATCATAGTACGGGCGCTTTCGACGAGAGTTCTCATCTCTCTTTCGATCCCACCAACTTGTTCTGGGGTGTACGGCATCACTGTTCTCATTGTGATTCCAGATTCGCTCAAAATGCTTTTTACGGTACGATTGACGAATTCCGTACCCCCGTCGCTCATGAATGTTTTCACGGTGATAAATGCGAATGCATTCAGGCACTTCGGTTTTCTGCTTCATGAAGAATACTCGCCGGAACCGCGAATAGTCGTCTTTAACTACAAGGCAATACTTCGAACCACCGACGAATGCCTCTTCCATTGGTCCACACAGGTCGGCTAAGACTATTTCACCTGGGGATGTTGCTCTCTCTGTCCTCGGCTTGTAGGTCTTCCGGTGTTGTTTACCATATGGGCATCCCTTACAAAATTCTTTGTCATTGGCGAAGGGTAAAGATCTGTCACGCAGTACGATCATCACGTGCCGCTTGTCTGGGTGAGCGAGACGTTCATGCCATTGTTGAAGACTCAAGTTTTTAACGGTCGTGACATGCGCTTCCGAAGAATTTGAAGGTGTGAGCACCTTCAAATTCAGCTCAAATAATCCATTTTTGAGCTTTCCGACGACAATAGGATTTCTTGCTTTCATAAAAGCGCATTTAGAACCATTGGCTTTGAAAGTTACTCCTTTCTTAAGCGTTTGACTCACCGAGAGTAGGTTTTTACCGATGTCTGGTACGAACCATGCGTTATTTATTTCTACTGGGATCCTTTTTTGCCCTATTAGAGCTTCCATACGAATCATGCCTTCACCTAGTGCCTTAATTGTGGAGTTGTTGCCCACGGTCACTTCCACAGGTTGAGGAAACGGTCGATAAGACTCAAACCAGTCCTTGCAATGAGTCATGTGGTGTGAAGCACCACTATCAGCTATCCAATTCTGATCGTTCGTTTTGGTTTCAGCCGAGAAACACAACAGACTTACGACGTTTGCCTTAGGTCGCAAATGAAACATTTTATTTGATTTGTCTTCCCGACTTTTCCGTTTTTCTTGCTCCCTCCCTGCGGACGAGGTTTAGAAATGACTTGCATAGCCGACCCGCTGGCCCCTTGCTGCAACGGCAGTCTCATTTCTATGAGTCGCAATCTTTCCAGAAGTAGTCTGACGCTTCTATCAGCCGCATCGGAATGCTTTCCCAAACATTTTTGAATTCGAAATACTCGGCTGGAAGTGTGCTCATGACCCTGCTGAGCAGTAGCAAATCTAGCAATTTAACTTTCGACAGTTTATTTAGCTCATCGTTGATTTCAGCAAAAAGTCTTTGAAGACGAGAGACGTAGGTAGCTATGTCTTCATCGTCCGCCTTACCAGACGAGAAAAAAGATTCCAGGAGTCTATCTAAACGCTGGCCGGAACTTTGTTCGTGAACAGACAAAAGCCTTTGCCACGTTTCATGGGAAGTATCACAAGTCGCAGTTAGGTCAACATTGGCGTCATTCAAGTTCGTCACGAGCAGAACCTGAGCAAGGGAATCAGCCTTTTTCCATTTTTTAATGTTTGAATCACCTTCTGTGGGACACTCAGAAGTCCCAATCACCACATCGTAGACGTCGTGATACTTGAGCAGAAGTTCTACTTGCCGTTTCCATCTCGGCCAGTTGGAACCATTCATCTTCTCCAAAACCACTTTCAGGTCCATTTTCGCGACTTATTTCTTTTTCACCCGTGCAGTTAGGATCGTTGGATCACTGCTGGGCCCATAACCAATTAAAGCTGCAGGGAAAACTAGAGAGACGCGCGAAAAATTAAGGGAACTTTTATTAGACGAAAATAATTAATTTTTTTTTTTTTTTTTTTAAACTTGGTAACAACCAAGCTCACCGTGAAGCTCATATGGCTCCCGCTAACTTTCTTCAAAACAAATAACTCTCCAACACTACTACGCTGCTAAAATTTAGAAAAAGCGAAAATTCGCAGCTAAAATTGAGAAACATCACTATTTCTCGAATTAAGTGACGTGAGATTTATAATTTAAAAATGATGATTTTTTGACAGAAATGGATGGATAGATGTATTTTTTTTTTTTTAAATTGCATTTATAATTTAAATTCGCACCGTCTGAAGGCATTTTTGTGGCCAACATTCAGAAAAATGGCAAATTCTTGCATGGCTATAGTATAATGTTAAAAAAATACGCTAATTCACGGCTAGAACTGAAAAGAAGCAATAATCTATACCTATAAAAGTAATATAAAAATGCTAATGCGGTGGTAAAATGTGAAAAACCGCTAATTTGCGGGTAATATTTAGAAAATAAAATTATCAGGCTGGTCAAAATTAAGAGAAAGGTTAATTTCAAGCCTAAAAATTGAAAAAAATTGCTAATTCGCGGCTAAAAATGGAAAAAATCGCCATTTTAAAGCTAAAATTGCGCCAAACGCCAATTTGTGACTGAAATTGAGAAAATTCGCCAATTCACAGGTTTGAAACGCTACGACTTGTCGCCGCAAAAATAAAAAAAAAAAGCGCTAATTCGCGGTTGAATGAGAGCAAAATTCTTATATGCGCCAAAAACTGAATATACGCCAATTTGCGGATTCTGAAGGCACAGTTTGTCTCTGTCCTTTGAACAGTGAACATCTTTTCTTCCGTATCGTCTATCTACCTGTTTTTTATATCTAATTCGTCTCATCTACCTCTCAACTCACAGTAGAGAACTTTGGTTAAAGAGAATTTATTTTGTTTTATTATATTTTCATTTTCCTCGACAATGAGTGATGAATCAGAAGATGGGAGGCACCTACCGCCTGACAAGGTGGTGGGGCCTGAAACTACGACACCTGTTACTAACAAGGATAATAACACAATGGACATATCAATTAATGAAGTAAGAGTAACTCGTTTGTTTGAAAAAGTGGACTCCGGACCGTACTGCATTTTCATCGAGTCAACGGATGATTCGGGAAATGTTGGTCGCATCCACCCAATGAGCCTAGGGGAAAATTATTCGTCAAGTTCACCCGAACATTGAAAATAGTGTGGTGCAGATCAAATCCGTGGGCCGCAAAAGAGTTAAGCTAGAACTGAATAACCGAGAGTTCGCTAATGTTTTGTTAAACTCACCCGTACTAAAAGAAAAGAAATTGCGTTCTTACATTCCAAGCTTCCTTCTCGAACGGCAAGGCATTATACGAGGAGTTTTGCAAGACATGTCCGAAGAAGATATCGTTTCCGAGGCTGTCTCGGAGGACCCTAGTATTAAAATAATCAAGACCAGACGTTTTCTACGAAAAGCAAGAGACGGGGAAAATAAAACCGAGTTTATCCCGACGCAGACAATTCTGTTGACTTTTAGGGATTTGATCATACCAAGTAGTGTTACATTATATCGCGTACGCTGCCCGGTGGAACCGTACATTCCGCGTAGTCCGCAATGTTTTAAATGCCTTAGATACGGACATATGAGCCGGCAATGTAAAGGAACTGAGCGCTGCAGTAAGTGTGGCGAAGGACATAATTCAAAAGATTGTACTAACACATCTCCTAAATGCATACATTGTAAAGGAAATCATGGTTCCTTGGATAGTAAAGCATGCCCAGAATCAAATAGTCAAAATTCTATCCGCACTCTAATGCACGCCGAGCATTTAACATTTACAGAGGCGAAAGATCGGCTGTCTGTTAGGACTGTTTTTTATTTATTTACTTTTAATTCCCTAGTGCAACTGCACTTCCGGGCTAGTTCCATAAAATATAAAGAAAATGTTTAAAGTTACACACAAAGAAAAAACTCCAAAATAACTCACGACTTTGAGTTTGGTGAACGAGTTGTGGCAGTGTGGCTTCGGTGGGGGCCCCTTAATTGTTGCTCCGACGAAAAATTCAGGTTCCGAAATCGGCTTGTTTTACTCGAACCAACACGCTCACAACGATACACAAATGATATGCAAAAAACTAAGAAATGTTCGGTACCAATAAATAGTTCCCGCGTACTGTCTTACGAAACTTCGAACAAAATTAGAGAATCAAGCAATCTTGAATCTCTGTACAGCCACCATGTTACCACCACCACATTCGGTATTCGGGCTCAATCATTTCTTTTTTGCACGTGTTCGCGCCAATCGATTCTTTATCGAACATACTGCCCCCCCTGAAACGCATGTTTCAGCACAGCTTCAAACAACATATAAAACGAACATGGAATTTACAAATAGACTTAATTATATACTAATTAAACTGGGTAGTTGCTGCTAAGTTCAATAACTTGCAGGACATAAAACTAATAAGAAACTAATCAAAATTGAAATGAAAACAAAAAACAATTTTTTTTTTTTTTTTTGAATTACTGAAAATATTGTAAAAACCTTAAACATTTATGAGATCGGTAAGGGAGCGACTTTCGTAATCGGTCTGCGAATAACTTTTCCACTGGGGATTAAAATGTCCACAACGCGCACGACATTGTCTTTTCCCGAGTGACACTTTGAAATACGACCGCGTGGCCACGATAACGGCGACAAATTGTCTTCCTTTACGAGTACTAATGCTCCTTCTCGGATGTTCGGGCTTGATTTTGTCCACCTCGAGCGAACTTGTAGCGACGACAGGTATTCGGCGCTCCATCGCTTCCATATGTCGCGTTGCAATTGCAGTAATAACTCCCACCGTTTCAACCGTTGCAGGTTTTGATGATCTGAAAAGTCAGGTCCTGGAACAGCCGTTAGAGGGCTAAACACCAAGAAATGTCCGGGGGTGAGAATGTCGAACTCCTTAGGATCGGTGCTTAGTTGTGTTAATGGTCGTGAATTTAGCATAGCTTCGACCTTTGTAAGAACTGTATACAGTTCTTCAAACGTGAGGGAAATATTTCCGACGATTTTTAACAAGTTTGTTTTCATCGACTTGACTGTGGCTTCCCACAGACCGCCAAAGTGCGGCGCTGACGGAGGGATAAAAATCCAATTGATCTCCTTCGTAGTGGCATAGTCTGCGATGACTTCCTGGACTTTAGAGTTTGTTAGGAATTTTTTCAACTCATTGTTCGCTCCCACAAAATTTGTTCCGTTGTCTGAGTGCATTTCCCTGCACAAACCTCGCCGCGCAACGAATCGGTCGAGTGCATTTAAAAAGGAACGAGTGGACAAAGACGAAACTAGTTCAAGATGGCAGGCTTTAGTGGCCATACAAACGAAAACAGCGACATAAGCCTTTTCAATAGGAGCTTTTCTTAGGTTAGAAGATTTTACAAGAAGAGGGCCGGCGAAGTCCACACCCGTTTTTAGAAAGGGACGAACTCCCAAAACTCGTGATGTTGGAAGATTACCCATGATCGCTTCAGCGAGTTTCGGTTTTAGTTTGTAGCACTCTACGCAATTGAAATACACGCTTCGAGCTAAACGCCGCGCTGATATAATCCAAAACCGTCGCATGACCGCTGCTTGAAGCTGACCGGGTCCGAGGTGACCAAAACTTGTATGATAAAATCGCACGATTAGGAGACTCAAATGAGACTTTTGCGGTAGTAGGATGGGATGACAATTTTCCACCGACAAATCGGAATTTTGCAGCCGACCACCGACTCTTAGGACCCCTTCATCGTCTATGAATGGGGAAAATCTTGCCATGGTTTTGACTAGGGGCTTTCCCGACTTAATGTTCGCGATTACTTCAGCGAAATGCTTAGCCTGTTCAAATTTAATCCAGAAAGTCAACGAATTTTTTAGTTCTGACGTTCGGAGCGGACCTGAATTTCGCACATTACGAAGGGTGACCGCTCGAAATAAGTATGCTGTAACGCGTTGTAGACGAAGAAGATGCGAATAAAATTGCAATACGTAGTCAAAATCGGTGCTACGCGAGACTAAACAGTGCACCGCGTTTGTTTTACGCTCTTCGAGCTCCGTTGGGTTGAAACTAATAGGCACAGGACTCTCAGGCCACGAAGTCGACGAATGGGTCAAAAATTCAGGGCCGTTCCACCACAACTGGTGTTCCATCAACTCTTTTGGGGTTATTCCCCTGGAGGCACAATCCGCTGGGTTTAGAGCGGAAGGTACATACCTCCACCATTTTGTATTTGTCCCTTCTTGTATTTTTTGAACTCTATGGGCCACGAATGTTTGCCACCGCGCAGGATCCGAATTGATCCACTGTAGAGTAATCATTGAGTCCGACCAACAGGCAAC
Organism: Corythucha ciliata; assembly: GCA_038030265.1. NCBI lineage: Eukaryota > Metazoa > Arthropoda > Insecta > Hemiptera > Tingidae > Corythucha > Corythucha ciliata. The sequence goes on along the minus strand of CM075942.1, from coordinate 9,907,463 downwards.
GATTGATAACTCCAGTTTTTGTAGAGCCTTCAAACAAAAACGCAGAAGCTGAGTTAGAAGGACAGCGCCCAGCAATTCCAGTCTTGCTAGTGAAATAATTCCTTTTGCAGGAGCAATTTTCGATTTTGCGGCCAGAAGAAACGTTTCGGCCGGCTGGTTAGGGTACGAGACGACAATGTATGCGACACTAGCATAAGCATTTAAAGATGCGTCGCAGAATCCGTGCAAGCTGTATGCCTGCGGAATTTTATTGAAATAGATCGGTCTGGGCACTGAAATGTGGTTACAGAGGTGAACGTCTGACCGAAAGTTGTTCCATGACTGCACGACGTCTGGCGGAAGTGGATCGTCCCAATCCAATTCCCTTTTCCAGATTTCTTGTAGCAAGAGTTTGGCAACAATTATAATAGGCGAAAGCCATCCCAGAGGGTCGAAAATTTTCGCAATGCTCGATAGAACACCTCGTTTGGTTTCTGGTCCGGTGAGTTCTCGGACTTGATATGAGAAAATATCCTTCATAGGCTCCCAATTTAAGCCTAAAACTTTTACAAAGTTTGAGTCGGAGTCAAACTCGACAACCGAGACATTTCTTTTTGCAGAATCCGGAAGTTCGTCCAGTGCTTCGACGGAATTACTACACCATTTTTCAATTGAGAAACCACCTCTTGAGAGTAATTCTCGCAGTTCTCGAACTGTTTGTTTTGCCGTGTTAATATCCGGTGTGCAGGATAACAAGTCGTCGACATAAAAATCATTGACGAGCGCTGAAGCTCCGAGAGGGAAATTATCACCCTCGTCGCGACTCAACTGATGCAATGTCCTAATTGCTAAATAGGGACTACAATTTAAACCGAAAGTAACAGTTTTGAGACGGTACGTCTTTATGTCTTCATTTTGATGAAATCTCCACAAAATCAACTGATAGTCGGTGTGGGGTTCGTGCAGCAAAATTTGCAAGAACATTTTGCGAATGTCTCCGACCAACGCGATAGGAGACGTACGAAATTTCACTAAAAGCTCAGTCAAATTATTTTGAAGCTTTGGGCCTGGAAGTAAACAATTGTTAAGAGAGCGCCCGTTTGTGGACCTCGCTGCGGCATCGAACACTACTCGAAGGTCAGTCGTAGTGCTTTCTTTAATGACACAATGATGCGGCAAATAAAACGAACTTTCAATTGTTGTCACGTCACTGACTTCCTCCATATACCCTTGATTCAAAAACATTTTCAAGAAATCGCTGTATTTTGGTACAGTACGGGATTGGCAGTCAGGCGTTGTTCCAAAGAGTGAAAACGCTTAAGTGCGCTTAAACGCGAGTCGCCTAACTCAGGCTCGCCAGACCGAAAAGTGAGAGGAACTTTGTAACGCCCTTCAGAGGTCCGCTCGACGAAATTTTGATAAGTTTTTTCACACATCTCGTCCTCTTTTGAAATTACAGGTTGGTTTGGGACCTGCTCGATTTCCCAAAATGACTTAACGATGTCGTTCAATTCTTGCTGACATGACGTTTCGTGACTCATCGCATGAAAAACTGAAACTGATTGAGGCGAAGCGATTTCTGTCGCAGGACCCAAAATAACATAACCAAACGTGGTTTCTACCGCAAGTGGAGTATTGGGCGGTCCGAAGCGTCTATCTGACAATAATAACTGTGGCAAGACATCAGCCCCCAACAGCATAGAAACTGGCTGAGAAATACCGAACCCCGGGTCAGCTAATTGGACGCCTTCGAAGTGAGGCCAGAACGTCGGTGGAATCGAGACAGACGGTAAATTTCCCGAAATACGCTCGATGCAGAGAGCCGAAATCGACAAAGCTGGGTTATCCCGAAAAAAAGGGGTTATGGTGAATTTGACAGGGCCAGTAGCTTTTGTGACAGTGTTATTTGATAACCCTCGAATGGGTGTCACGTTGAAAGATTTTTTCCAACCTAAGTCGTTGGCTAATTGAGTGGTGACGAAGCTGCATTCTGAGCCGCTGTCCAACAAGGCTCGAGTGACGTGCTTGGAGCCGTCCGGCTTTTTGATAGCGACAAGTAACGTCGACAATAAAACGACCTGAGGATGCCTTTTGTGACAACCTCCTTGGCTACCAACCATGGACGCGGGTGCGATTGATGTTGTTTTATACGAATCTTCTTGTGTTGAAGCCTCTGAGTTGCCGTTGCTGTAATGCAAAAGCGAGTTGTGCATGTGTTTGCAGACTTTACATTTCCACTCTCGAGGACATTTGCTTACTTTATGAGCCGAGCTCAGACAAAGGACGCACAATCCCTTTTCTTTAACGAACTTATACCTTTCAAGGGGTTTTAAACTTAGGAATTTTTTACAAGTGTACAGCGCGTGTGTCTCCGAACAAGCGGCGCACGAGGACGAAGAAGTGTTTAAAAAAACTGATTTGGATGGGTTTTTCAAGCTTGTCGGATTATTTTTTGACGAAGAAGGGATCGACATTGGTTTTGACACAAGCAATTCTGTTGATTTGAGAGCCCGTACTCTTTTCTCTAAAAATTTGATCAGGTCTTCGAATTTGGGAAGGTCATGGTCATTGTCGTTTTCAAACGACTGTCTCGTGTTGTAATCCACTTTTCGGAGAACTAAATTAGTTAAGATCAAATCCCAGCTGTCAACAGGGAAACCCAGGAGCCGCAATGCTTCGACATTCGTGGTAAAATGTGTCAACAGGTTCTCCAATTCTGATGACTTGACGATATTTTTGCAATCCAACAGTTCATTCAGGTATTTGGTGGCACTAAGACGTGCATTGTCATATTTTTTCAGTAGGATGGACCAAGCCACCGTGAAATTCTTTCCTTCCAGCTCAATTGATTCGACCAATTTCAACGGTTGGCCTTTTAAACACGACTTTAAGTACAATAACTTATGGACTGGTGACAATTTCGAATTATCGACGATAAGAGACTGGAATAGGGATTTAAAATTAATCCATGAAGAAAACGAAGAATCTGAAAACGTTGGTAGTTCAATTATTGGGAGGCGAACGCCTGCTCCACCACCGAAATTTAAATTTTCCATTTCTTGAGAAAGGTCGAACGAGGGGAGGCAGCCACCCAACTGTTTAATCTCAGCGTCCGAAGAGGAAGACTTAGAAGAACTTTGACTTGGCGTCGGTGAATGAGAACGCGCCTGCTGCGTCGAAACTGACGGCTTGACATTCGCCTCAATGGCATACGAGTAAGAGACAAATTTATTTAGGCTGTCCAGTACAGTCTGAGGGGTTACTTCCCCGGGTAAAGAGGTCGAAAGTGACAACTTTAGGAACGAATTTGTTGTGTTCGAGCGTTCTTCAATAATATCTAAACACTCTTTTCGGGCGGCTTCGTTTACCATTTCCCCAAGCTGGGAAAGGTACTCCGCTCTTGATAACAAAAACTTTAGGTGAGCCCACTCCAACAAATCCGAATTGGCCATTTTCCAAGTTCGAAAGGTGAAGAAAAAGACGGGGGAAACCGGTTTACCGCGAAACACACAACTAAACGGCGGGTAAAACCGACTGTTAAACTGATAAGGATATTAGCGAAGACGAGCGGTGAAGTGGGGGGGGGATATTACTTCTCCCTTGCCGATTTACAAAATTAAAGTATGTAGCAAAATTTTAATGAAACGAAGTGTTAATAACAGGACAATATCCTGGCTCGGAGGACCATGTTTTTTATTTATTTACTTTTAATTCCCTAGTGCAACTGCACTTCCGGGCTAGTTCCATAAAATATAAAGAAAATGTTTAAAGTTACACACAAAGAAAAAACTCCAAAATAACTCACGACTTTGAGTTTGGTGAACGAGTTGTGGCAGTGTGGCTTCGGTGGGGGCCCCTTAATTGTTGCTCCGACGAAAAATTCAGGTTCCGAAATCGGCTTGTTTTACTCGAACCAACACGCTCACAACGATACACAAATGATATGCAAAAAACTAAGAAATGTTCGGTACCAATAAATAGTTCCCGCGTACTGTCTTACGAAACTTCGAACAAAATTAGAGAATCAAGCAATCTTGAATCTCTGTACAGCCACCATGTTACCACCACCACATTCGGTATTCGGGCTCAATCATTTCTTTTTTGCACGTGTTCGCGCCAATCGATTCTTTATCGAACAAGGACGTTTAAAAATGTGTTAGCAACCGTACCGAACCTTCAAGAAATCAGGCATTTTCCGCCTCTCTGCTTTTCCAGTCGACCCCCAAAAAGGGCCAGGCCAATAACACCTCCTAACAAAACACTAAAGGAACGCAACGAAATTCTTAAATCATTTTATAGTGACCCACAACCTATTAATCCCATTACCAACAACCCACACAGAACACAAGACGCAGATCGATGGAGAAGTGAGTATGATATCGACACTGTTTGTGAAATCATTCTTTCGGTGGTTAATCAACTGAAAAGTAAATATTCCGCCACGGACATGTCTCAGGCGGAAGTAGTATCTCTAATAAAAGATAAAGTGTTACATTATTCCCCAGAGAAATAGACAGGGTCGAGGGCTTAATCTCCTCACTAATTTTCTACTTTTATTGAATTATTTTTTAGTTAATATAACTTCACAATGAAAATACTACAGTGGAACGCACGTTCAGCTGTAGCCAATAAATGTAGCCTGGAACTTTTCTTGGCAGAGGAGAGTGTGGACATTGCCTTTTTATCAGAAACATGGTTTAAACCAAATGTTAATGTACAGTTTCCCGGTTACAATATTATACGGGAAGACAGGCCTGACGGTAAAGCAGGGGTTGCACTTCTGCTTAAAAACACCATTCCCTACACGGAAGTAACTGATTACTACAAAATACAAAATGTTATGACCGTTACAGCATCAATTAATATCCCCAATATACGCAAACAAATTCCTATTACATCTCTTTACAATGTCCCACATAATATCTCCAGGCAAGAATGGAATAATTTCATGTCAAGCTTAAGGAAACCATTAATTTTAGCGGGAGATTTTAACTGTCATCACTACTCTTGGGGGTGTGACTTCTGTAATGCCAAGGGAGACCGCCTGCTGGAAGAAGTGGAGAACCAAAACCTTATTATACTCAACGATGGATCCTCTACCTATGTTAATAATGTTTTTCAATCTCGCAAATCCACACCTGATATTACCCTTTGCACTCCTGACCTTGCTGGTATGTTTCATTGGGAAGTCTTGCCTGACCCAATGGGATCTAATCACTATCCAATTTTAATAACTGCTAATCAGCGATTAGAGTTCAGAACTAGCAAATTCAGACACACTTGGGACATTCACAGAGCAGACTGGGACAAATACAAAGCCTTTTTGGAATCCATCGACGAAGTCCACGTGGATGGTGAGTCGGATTATGATAGTTTCATTCGGAAAATCAACCGTGCCTGTGGGAACGCTATACCTAAACATCCAAATAAAGTCAATGCCAAAGGATCAAAGAATGACTGGTGGGATTCAGAATGTGCCAAGCAGGTGCTCATAAGGCGAGAAACTTTCCGTGCATACAAAAGTCACTCATCCGAAGAAAACTGGATCTCATATCGTAATGCGGACGCCTCCTTCAAAAAACTTATAAAGGAGAAAAAGAAAGCGTCGTGGACAGCGTTCTGTTCAAAACTCTCAAGAGCTACGCCTATTGGAGAAGTGTGGGAAAACATCAGGGGCGGAATCCACCTCCTTATATCGGTTGTCCCTCTGCGAATGCTCCTCTTCAAACTTTTGGAACTAACGTAACTTGAGTTGCGTTACTTGCAGTAGAAGGTGTCAGTTGCTGATGAGGGGTCACAGTTGTGCCCGAAATGCATTCGACAATTAAAAGAGACTGCAAAAGTAATTGGTTGTAGTTAGTTCCAAAAGTTTGAAGAGGAGCATTATCAGGGGCGGATACACAGATTTGTCCGGCCCGGGGCACTGGGAAAATATCGGCCCAATATACATTTGTACAGGAGTGATTCAGGAGGAATGTGACACACTTGCACCTGGTGATAGTGCGTACCTGGACGCACAAAAAAGTCATGTAGACGCATAGCCGAAAATGCTTTAGTTACCCACTAGCCAACGCTATCCACCCACCCGTCTTGTCGAAAAACGTTTTTTGTTTGTTTGTTGTTTTTTTTTCATACTTTTTTTAACACTTCGTAGGTTCTTCATCGGTGAATTCGATATTTCCCCCATTCCAACCGCGAATAAGCGATACGTATCCATTTTAGCTGCGATTTTTCTAAATTTTTGCCGTAAATTAGCACTTTTTGCTAATTGGCTGGAAAGTTGCCTCCGGAAGCCTCGGCTTGCCATTTTCTCAATTTTCTGTGAATTAGTAAATTTACTCAATTTAAATCCCAATTACCCATTTATCCTTATTATAATTACACATTAGCGTTTTTCCTCATTTTAACCTCTAAAATTATAGATTTTTATACCTTTCAGCCACGAATTAGAATTTTGTCCCAATTTTCGTCGCGAACTACGTAAAGCTTTTTCTGAATTTGGCTGTGAATTAGCGATCCTTTCACTTTCTGGCACGAAACTACCTTTAGAAGCTGCGAATTTGACGTTTTGTCCATTTAAATAGCAAATTAGCGTTTTTCCTCACTTCAGCGCTTCTCAATTTTATCGGTGGATTAGCGATTTTTCGCCATTTTAGCGGTGAATTAGGGTTTTTTCTGAGTTTTTGCGGTGAGTTCGTATTTTTCTCGATCTTAACCGCTAATGAGCCATTTTTCTTAATTTCATTCATGAATTAGCGCTTTTTCTGTAGGTACTTTATTCGCGGAAGCTTTAAAGAAACATGAGCCACGAAGTAGCACTTTTTCTCACTTCTGTCCGTGTATTAGTAGCGTACCGAGACAGGGGTGAGGGGGCCGGTTCGCCGCGGGCTCCCTATATATGTGGGCCTAAAAGTGTGGATATTAAGGATCTATAGCTATGTCTCCCACTTGTGCGCTTTCGTCTTCCTCTTTCAATTCAACACGCCTTTTCAACTTTCAAAAACGCATGCGTCCAAGCTATGCACGCAATTTCTGATATCCTTCCAGCTTTTTGAGGCATGCAATAGCGCTCAACACACGTTCAACACACCGCCTGCTATGACGCATGCCTCTGACGCAGGCGAAAAGGCACAAGTGAAGACATAGCTTACGTTTATGTTTGTAGGTAGTACGTGAAAACGAGTTTTTGGCATGCAGTTTGACAGCGATACTGGCTCCTTTCGATGCTTTTCAATCCATCCCATTCAGGATGTAGTGCTTGCAGGTGATCAGCAAGGAGTGTAGCTGAATAATCCATTTAGCCCACAAAAGCGCTTATTCTGAAGGCTCAAATTGAGAGAAAACGTACCCTTCTGGGGGTAACTTCGCGGCTAAAATAGAGAGAATACGCTGCTCCCCAGTTTGTTTTTATTAGGTCCGTAAGCGGATAAAGATGAGAAGGCGTACTAATATGCTATTCTTGCAGGCAAGTACCAACGGCTGCAAAAAGTTGGGAAACATCGCTAGTATTTGTGGCAAAAACTGTTCAAAAGCTTTCATTCGCAGTATCTCGATGAAACATCCAGACAGAAATTCAGAAAAAATAGCTGATTCGCGGTGTATAGATGCCACTTTATGCCTAAAATGAAGAAAAAACGATAATTTGCTGTTGGTAAAATTGAGACGCGACGCAGTTTTTGCTTTTCTGCAAGTGCTAAAAGGCAAAAAAACCGATAAGGCTATACGATAAAAAAAAACACGCTAATTGGGGGCTAAAATTGAGAAAAATGACAAGTTTGCATCTGAAATTGCAAAAAAATTGCCCGTTCGCGGATAAAAAACTGAAAAGCCACAATTCACAGCTAATTTTCGAAAAATGCTAATTCACGGCGGAAATTGAGAAGAATGGCTAATTAGCTAATCCACGGCAAAAATTGAGAAAAATAGCTTCTCTAATGAAGTTTGACAAAAAGCGCTACTTAGCGGCTAAACTTAAAACAATCCAATGCTGCGGACTTAATTGAAAATAATAGATAATTAATTGGCAGCTAAAATTTGTAAAAAGTCCGATAATTTGCGGATAGTCTAGAAAAAACGTTCATTCGCGGATTCAAATGAAAAAAATCGGCTAATTCACAGCTATATTAGAGAAAACGCCAATTCACGACTAAATTTTAGTTATAACGCTGACTCGGGGCTAAAATTCATCAAAAGACAATAATCTGTTGCTTCTGAAGGCAACTTCGGACTTATACCTGGAAAAAAGCGCCAGTCTATAGCTAAAAGTTGAAAAAAAAAATTGCGGCCAATATTGAGAAATTATTAATTAATTAGCGCGGCTGAAATCAATGAAAAACGCTACACTTGCAGCTCAAAGTGCTAATTCACCGATGAAAAGGTAAAAAATCGCTAATTTGCTGCAAAAATCTAGGAAAACTTCAATTCATGGCAAAAATTGAGAAAAATCGCTAACATGGGATAAAAACGCTACTTCACAGCTAAAATTAAGGAAAATGACCTAAACACGGACAAAGTGTAGAGGAAAAGCTCGTTAATCGACGGCTAAAATTGAAAATTTTGGTAGATGGTGCTGGTTGATGGTGCTGGTAGATGGTGCTGGTAGATGGTGCTGGTAGATGGTGCTGGTAGATGGTGGTAGATGGTGCTGGTAGATGGTGCTGGTAGATGGTGCTGGTAGATGGTGCTGGTAGATGGTGCTAGTAGATGGTGCTGGTAGATGGTACTGGTAGATGGTGCTGGTAGATGGTGCTGGCAGATGGCGCTGGTAGATGGTGCTGGTAGATGGTGCTGGTAGATGGTGCTGGTAGATGGTGCTGGTAGATGGTGCTGGTAGATGGTTCTGGTAGATGGTGCCGGTACATGGTGTTAGTAGATGGTGTTGGTAGATGGTGCTGGTAGATGGTGCTGGCAGATGGTGCTGGTAGATGGTGCTGGTAGATGGTGCTGGTAGATGGTGCTGGTAGATGGTGCTGGTAGATGGTGCTGGTAGATGGTGCTGGTAGATGGTGCTGGTAGATGGTGCTGGTAGATATTGCATGTAGATGGTGCTTGAAGATGGTGCTGGTAGATGAATGCACTGCATAAAGTGTGCTTTTATTGTCAAGGATGGGAACTGCTTCATGTGAGCCACTGCACTCAAACTGTCGGTTATAATCAGAACACTATTAGAAGAAAGTGTCGTGGCGTATTTCAAGGCCTCCAGTATCGCGATTAATTCTGCTGAGTAAACTGTCATGCTACAACTAAGCTTAAATCCTATGGAAAATCTTTTATTTGTGTGGAGGAATGCACAACCAGGCCATTTCTCACGAATAATTTGCTCCATCCCAGAACTTGGGATCAGGAAGTCTAATTTTGAGAGTTCTGGCAAAGTCACAGTCGTAAAGCACTGCAATAAGTCATCATAACGGATGTTGTACGTTGGTTGAAGATCGGATTTATAAATATGTGGATGAAATCGAGAGGTTCTTGTGAAACTGTCGCATAGAAGCGGAGGCTTCGATTTTCTTGTGCTGTAAGCTGAACACAAAACTCTGATAGTGAGGTCATAGATTTTGCGGATAACATAGCTGTTTGACGATGTAAGTCTCAGCACATATCTGTCAGATAGGTGTTGTCGACGGATTTCGAGTGGCATTTCACCCGCTTCGCAAAGAATCGTGTCAATGGGTGAGCTTTTAAGCGCTCCAAGGCACAGTCTTATACATTTATTGTGAATGTAATCTACCTTCTGCAAGGTTGATCTATGTGCGTCTTCATAGAAAATTGACCCACAATCTATAGTAGATCTAATTATGTTTCTGTAAAACAGAAGAGCTATACACGGATCAGCGCCCCAATATGAACTAGCCACAAGCCTCAGAAGATTGACCAGTTTGTCTGCCTTGTCAACGATCCCCCGAATATGGGGAGTCTAATTCATCTTGCGATTCAAAAGCAAGCCTAGAAATTTAACATTTTCTGTGCAGGGAAAATCAACATCCCCCAACTTGATTGTTTCACCCACAGGTAATCTCCTTTTTTTGGAAAAAACGCAGACTTTCGTTTTTGCAGCGGACACATTTAATCCGCAGTCATTGGTCCATTTTAATAGTGCTCGCGTAGCAGTGTCCATTTCTTTCATGCAAGTGTCAATGGAACGGTGTGTAAAATACAAGCAAGTATCGTCCGCAAATTGGAGTAATGAAACCGCAGGAGGTATATATTGTCGTAAATCTGCTGAATAAATATTGTATAGAACGGGGCTCATGACATCTCCTTGGGGCAATCCATCCTGTGCGACTGCAGTGAGTGTGTATTTATCATTTATACGGAGATGTAGGCGTCGGAAAGAAAAGAGGCTAACTACAAAATTTGTAAATTTGGCGGGTATCCCAAAAGCCATAATCTTTTTAGCAAGGATAGGGAGTTGAACCGAATCAAAAGCCCCAGTCAGATCAAGAAAAAGTCCAATAGTTGTGCGATCATACGAAAACCCGAACGTTATGTCCGTAATAAGTGCACTCAAATTGTCATACGTGGATTTGCCTCGACGGAATCCAACCTGGTGCTTTCCGAATTTATTGTTCGCTTCAAGCCACCAATGAAGGCGGCCCATCAGTATTCGTTCAGATGTTTTTAATAAGCACGATGACAACGTTATCGGGCGGTATGATGTAGCTTCGTTGTTTGTTTTCCCACATTTCAGCAGTGGAACAATTATGTATTGCCTCCAGCTATCTGGAATACTGCAGTTAATCCAAATTCGGTTAAATATTATCAAAAGCTCGGTCTGGGTATTACGAGGAAAAAGGCTAAGCATACAGTAATGGATTTCATCCATTCCAGGGGCTGTGTTAACCCCCGATTTAATTGCAAGTTGCAATTCGGCTATCTCTATTTCACGAGTCAGAAAATGTTCAATTCCGTCGAGGGGAACTTGGGCATTATTCGGAGCTAAAGAAGGAGCTAACGTGGCCATGAAATCGTTCCACCACTCTCCCTCCGGTAAGGGAGGCCTGTTATTGGATTTCTTGTTTTGCATTTAAATTTGTTTTATGTTATCCAGGGGCGGATACAGGGGGTGGGCGATCGGGCTGAGCCCGAAGGGCCGGAGGCCCCGAGGGCCAGTGCGGCCGGAAGGGCCGATACCCCCAAATTGACGGATTCTTGTCCTCCTGAAAAAACTGGTAACTACAGATTAATTTTTCTCGGTAATGGTCCTTAAGGTAAGCCTACAGAATCCCGGAACTGGCCTATTTATAGGTACAATGAGACAAATGAGAAAACCTATCAACTAGGGTTTTCTTAAAACCGGGACAACCTTCAACCCATGACTCAAGACACAAGGCTGTTTTATAGCGTATAGCTTAGCAGTTGGTTCAAAATTCACTCATTGAGAACACCCAGAATACACGTACTCTAAAGGCCTGCCGCAGCAGTTTGTGCCTCACCCTCATGCTGCATACATTTTCCCCATAATTTGCTGTCTTATATCTGCACCGAGACCGATTTTATGGTCCCGTTGCAATCTTCAGGGAAGAGGGCGTTAGGACTTGATCGGGGATTTGGGCATATTGTGATCTTTGTGTGTAGTTTGTTCTCTTCCACCCAGGGGCGCCGAGGCCTGAGGGGCGCGTCTAGCAAAATGAGCAGGGGAGAAGGAAGGCGGACGAGAAAAAATGACCTAAGAAGCCCATTTGACTTATGAATATTTCAAAACTATAAAATAGCCGAAAATTGAAGTTTTTTTTTTTTTTTTCAATTTTAGCCGTCGATTAACGAGCTTTTCCTCTACACTTTGTCCGTGTTTAGGTCATTTTCCTTAATTTTAGCTGCGAAGTAGCCAAGGACAAATTCCAACCTACGCCTCTGGCTGCACCTCATTGAAACTGTTTCGGTGTTACTGGCTCATTGCAAAAAAGTTTTAATTCGGTGCTAAAAAGTTAAAAATTTGCTAATTTGCAGCAAAAAACTTTGAGGTGAACTCCAACTCTTGGTAAAATTTAGAAAAATTGCTAAGATTGGATAAAAACGCTATTTCACCGCTAAAATTAGGAGAAAGTGGTGATTCGCGGCTAAAATTGAGGAAAATCACTGATTCACGGAAGAATCTATAATTCACGCCTAAATTAGGAGAAAAAAAAAATTACAATTTTCGATTGTAATTGAAAGTACACCAATCCGTTGGCGTTCTCGAACTTGGAACGTTTGAACGGGAGTCAAAATTGAATAATTTAACATTTAAAACGCTCGGATTGCGCTGAAAATTTGCACACGACTCACACGTGGGTCTATAAACGTTTACTTGAAATTTTCGTCACTGAGCAGACACTCAAACTAAAAACCAGTCACAACGAGTTACTTGAGTTCGTAAGTCTTCCTGTGCAGAGGACACAACAGAGAAACAACCGTCCAACTAACGGCCCCCAGTTTTAGGATTAAAATATATTTGTTATTGAATATTATCACATTTTTACAATTATTGCGTCATTTGTTATAAACTATGTCGCGCACGTCGTTGAAAAAATTAACAACAATATCTCATTGGACGGAACAATTACGAGGCAGTAAAACATTTATAAAAAGAATTCATTTTCAAAGGTTCCAGTGATTTCATTAAACCTCAAAATAAGTTAATTTCCCTATTTTTTCCGTTAAAAATATGACTATCTCCCAAATTGTTTTAAGGAGCTTTTCGCATTAGAAAAATATTAATTTGATTTGACATTAAAAAAACAAAGTTAAAGCTCTAAGCTTACAAATTATAAATAAGAAACATAATGCTTGGCAGTCTTATACTGTAACCGATAAATATCAAAAAGTACGCAAAAAAAAGATAAATACATTATGTACCAATTTGTCTATTGTACATTGCGATCGGATCACAGTATACTAAAAAAAAATATCGCTGTTTTAATCGTTCGTTCTTTTATCATTCGCTGTGTATAATGATAATTAGGGTCGATTAATTAAAAATAATAATTACAAGCGTGGTCAAATCAACCCTAACTAGGAGCATACCGCATTCATACAAACACGCGTTCTGGACTATGTTACACATTTCTTTTTTTTTTTTTCTAATAGGAATGTTGTCAGATCCTCGAAATGGCTCACATAGAGGGGGGGGGGGGTGATTCCCAGCTTATTAATTGTCAGGGGTAATTCATTAGATGCCCGCCACCGTCAGGGGTTATAATTTCGATAAAATTTAGAGCCCGAACTAAATTATTTAAGAAATGGTGAGATATGGGGGGGGGGGGTAGCTGGGAGAGTTGAGCCATTTGAGGAGGTGACTAAAAAAAAAAAATTCCTTTCGGTGGAATTTTTTTTAAAAATAAAATTAACGTTTACGTCTCCTTTTGAGAAAATGTCTTCGATCGGGAGTTTTTTTTTTTTTCGTTGTCTTACGAAAGGTAATCGGGCGAAGGCTCTGAAAGAGGCTCCGGCGTGGTGAACAACGGATTAGGAAATTCGGGCGGATGAGGTAGAGGGCCCGTTGTTTTTGGCCGACGCCTGTAGGCGATGAGCCAACAGGAGACGGCAACGGCGACAGCGACCAAGGCGAGCAGTGCCGTTATAACGAGAGCGATGATGAATCCGATCATGGAGACGCAAATGTCTTCGATTTGTTGAGCGGCGGGCGCTGGGGAAAATTGAGTGAAAACAAATTTTTTTAGAAACGTTCGAGTGGTGGGAGTGAAGAGGAGGGGTGTAAAAAAAAAAAAAAAAAACGCTAAATACCTTCCGTCGGATCGATAAAACGCTCTTCCCTTCGTTCGAACGTCAGGATGGCGTTGGATTGTATCGTGATCTCTTCTCTCAACTGGCCCTCGTTCATCGCTTCGGCAATTTCAACGGCCGTGTTATTTCTATCGTCGATCTCTCGACGTTTTCGTCCGAAAGCGTTGTAACCACGGCAATTCACCTGTGAATGAGAGGTTGTAACGAAACGTTTAAAAAAAATGTGTAAATGAGTCATTAAAGGCAATGACTGATGCGGAAGGAGGAGGGGCCCTACTACTAAAAAAAAATGTTTTCTGTATGGATGAGCGCTTACTTAACAGGAAACTTCAAGGACGTGTGCGCCCACGTAAAAACAAAAACAAAAAAAAAAAAAAAAACAAAAGAAAGAAGAAAAAAAAAAAAACACTCGAATCAGAAGACACGGATTTGTAAATTTTAGCCCTGATTTAGCAGATTTTTTCATTTTCACCTGCGAATTAACGTTTTTCCCCAATTTCAACGATTAATTAGCGATTTTTCTCAATTTCAGCCGCGAACTAATGAAGATTTTTTTTTCAATTTTGTCCTAATTCTAGCTGCTAATTAGCGCTTTTTGTCAATTTCAGTTGCGAATTAGCGTCTTTTCTAAATTTCAGCAGTTATTTAATTTGCGATTTTCTTAATTTTTGCCGTGTATTAGCGTTTGCCTCAACTTTAGCTTCTAAATTTCAGTCGTAATCGAATTAGCGTTTTTCGCAAATTTATCTATGAATTAGCGGTTTTTTTTTGTATCCGCAAATGGATGACTTTTTGAAATTTTAATCGCGAATTGGTTATTTTCTCAATTTAGTACCGATTTAGTGTTTTTTTCAAAAATTCAGAAAAAAAACGCTAATTCGCGGATAAAAAGGAGACAAATCGCTAATTCACGGCTAATCGCTAATTCCCGGCTAAGAATATTAGCACTTTTCCTCGTATTTTGCAGCGTACTTGCCCCCCAAAGAACAGTATGTTAGTGGCTACTCCCATCGAAATCGCTCATAAAGCGGCTATAAGCACGAATAAACACGAATTTACTGCAAAAATTCTGAAAAATCACTAGTTTACGGCTAAAATGCGAGTAAATCGCTTATTCGCGGCCAAAATACAAAAACAAAAACCCCTAATTCACCGTTAAAGTGAGAAGAAGCGTCAAAGTGAGGAAAAACCGCTGATTCGAGGTTGAAATGGAGAACACGTCAATTCCCGGCTTCTCTTCGTGCCATAAAAGTAAAAAAATTGCCAATCCGCGGCCAAATTCATAAAAAGCGTTAGATAATTCGCGGCTAAAATTGAGGAAAACTCTAATTAGTGGTTTGATATCTATTTGGAAAAATTAATAATTAGCGGATAAAATGAGGAAAAACGCTAATCGGCGGCTAAAATAAAGAAAAATGGATATGGGGGGGGGGGTTGAGAAAATTCGCTAATTCACAGAAAATAGAGAAAATGGCATGCCGCGGTTCCCGGAGGCATTTTGGGGAGGGTTTTCCCCAATTTCAGCCATTAATTAGAGATTTTTCTCAACTTCAGCTGTCAATTAATTAGCTATTTTATCTATTTTTGCCGTGGATTAGCGTTTCTCTCAATTTTAGCTGCTAATTCGCCATTCTTCTAAATTTCAGTCATGATCGAATTAGCATTTTTCGCAAATTTAGCTGCGAATTAGCGGCTTTTCTCTTTTGTATCCGCGGATGGATGACTTTTTGCAATTTCAGAGCTTTGAATTAGCCGGTTTTCTTGCCTTTTTTGTCTTCTTGCACTCGCAAAAAATTAAAAAACCAGGGTGAATGTTCTTACCAATGAGTGCAATTCGCGGCTAAAACGAGAAAAAAATGGCCTATTCGCGACAAACCCCCCCCCCCCCTAGTTCACCGACAATGTGAGAAGAAGCGTCAAAGTGCTCAACGTCAATTCTCGGCTTCTGAAGATAACTTCGTGTCATAAAGGGGGAAAAAAAATCGCTAATCCGCGGCCAAATTCACAAAAAGCGTTAGGTGATTCGCGGCGAAACTTGAGGAAACCTAATTAGTGGCTTGATATCTGTTAGGAAAAATTTATAATTAGCGGCTAAAATGAGGAAAAACGCTAATCGGCGGCTAAAATCAAGAAAAATAGAAATGGGGGGGGGGGTCCTAGCTAAAACTAAGAAAAATCACTAATAATTAGCGGATAAATTGGGAAAATTCCGCTAATACGTGGATGAAACGTACAAGAAAATCACTAAGTTGCTAAAAAAGGAAAAAAAAAAAACGCCAATTATAGGCTAAAATTGAGAAAAACATTAATTCACGACTGATATCAAGAACATTCGCTAATTAGCGGGTAAAGTATAGAAATCACCAAGTCGCAGGTTCTGAAGGCCAATTTGTGGCTAAAAACCGAGAAAAAGCGTTAATCAATTGATAAAATCGGAAAAATTGCGTTCACGGCTAAATTCAAAAATTCACGGCTAAAATTAGGGAAAACGTCAATTCGCAGCTAAAATAGAGGGAAAGTAGTAATCGGCGGCTAATACAGAAAAAAACGCTGGTGCCTTGCTAAAATTGAGACGCGGCTAAAATTAATTGAAAGTTCTAATCGGCGGCTAAAACAGAGAAAAACGACGATTCATCGAGAAAAACCGCTAATTTTGGAATAAATTTAAAAAAATAAAAAACGCTGACTAGCGGATCGAGCTTAGAACAACGCTAATAAACAGCTGAAATGTACAAAAATCACTAATTCACGGCTTAATTTAGGGAAAACGTCAAAATTGGCGTTTACAGTAAGGAAGAACGCTAATCCGCTGCTAAAATTGATAAAAACATGAATTCACTGCTAAAACTATTAAAAAAATGTTAATTTGCGGCTAAAATTGAAGGAAAGTGCACAGCCAAAATTGAGAAAAATCGCTAATTAGCGGGCACATTAAGAAAAATAGCTATTTCACCTAAAAAGTGTAGAAAACGCTAAAAAAAAAAAAAAAACCTCTAAAATTGACAAAAAATCACTAATTCACGGCTTATATTAAGAAAAACGTCCATTTGCGGCTAAAATAGAGAAACAAAAACGCTAATTTGTGGGTAAAATTGAGAAAAATCGCTAATGGCTATAACATTGAGAAAAAGCAGCGATGAGTCGCTTAGCAGTCTCAGCTAATATTGAGAAAAAAAAAAACCAATTCATGGTTTTTTGAGGCAACATCGTGACTAAAGTTTTACTTGGTACTAACTAAAATTGTTGGTTTTAAATAATTGATTTGCGGATAATATTGGGAAAAAGAGCTCATTTATTTATTGCATTTCAGCGCCATGAGTTGCCTCCAAAAACCGTGAATTAACGTTTTCATCAAGCTAAGCAGCGAATTAGCGAAAGTAAATCCGCGCTTTTCTCAATTTTAGCTGAAGTGCTTTATCTCTATCATTAGCCGCGAGTTAGCGTTTTTTCTTAATAATAGCTGCAAATGCGAACTTGTTTATTAATTTTAGCCGCGAATTATCGTTTTTCCCGGGTGTTAGCAGCGAATTATAGAGTTTTTTCCAGATTTTAGCAGTGCTTATTTAATTCTGACCATGAATTATTGCTTTTTCTCTTTATAGCCACGGTTCATGTTGCATGAATTGGCATTTTCTCGATTTTTGCCACAAATTAAGCTGCAAATTAGCGGTTTTGTCTCAATTATGTTCTTAAAATAACATCGAGAAACCACAAATTGGAGATTTTGTTTTCAATTTTGGACAAGAACGGCCCTTTTTCTCAGTTTTAGATTGATTCTGTGGGGATGAGCGCTTTAATTAACAGGTAACTCCAAGGACGTGTGCGCCCACGTAAAATGAAACAGACTCGAATAATTAAAAAAAACTTTCCTAATGATTTTAATGAATTAATAAATAAATTTAAAAAACTTACCGGCTGGCATTTGCCGAAGCACACTCGGATATTACACTGGAATCGTATGTTGTCGCTACTTGGGAATTTAAACGCGTTAAAACTGGCCAACAAAGACTGAGTCTCCGGGCTGTAATCCCATTCGCCGAATATACTCGGGTCGGTAGCACAACCATTCTCATCTGTGACTAAATATTCATTTTCGACGGTATCTTCCATAGTTTTGGCGACGCAACTCCTTGCGAAACCACCGTAAATGCCTGAAAAAAAAAAAGGCGAAGATTGAGAATTTGCGGTGGTGGGGTGAGGGGGGTTAGAAGGACGTACTTGACGGTTGAACGTCAACTTGCAGTCGGAGGTTGTCACCAATTTCAGCTGAATTGACCTCTTGGCCCGTTTGAGTGACGATTCGCATCAAACAGGTGGGCGGTGGCCCTGTGTTGGCAATGGTACCGGCGGTGGTCAGCATGGACACGTTGAAACCGAGCGTGACATTTTGTTCACCGGTCGTGTACACGCATTTGATGTGATACGCTTGAGTTTTGAACGTGACCAGCATGGGATGTTTCTGTATGACGAGTACAAAACTGGCCTGTCCGTTGACGTGAATGAGGCCGCACGTACCGAAATTGACTTTGAAAATTTCAGTGCGCGGCTGTGAGTCACTTGGAAGGGACACGACTCGTCGACATTTTTCGTCTTTGGAATGACCTTTGACGTATAGAACGCCGTTAAAGCCTTTCTCTTCGATGTGGATTTCAACTTGAACGCCGTCAGACAAACAGCTGACAACCATGTCAGGTCTTGGGAAGTCTGTTCGGAGCGTCGATGTCGTGTCTGTATAAGAAACAATAAAAAATTGCTATAGTTCGTCGTGTAACTTAACGGTAACAATGGTGGGTACTTACTGCACTGAACGTTAGGGTCACCAGTGTAGCCTGATATGCACTGACAAACGCCCACGTGTCGCGACGCCGTACAAAAAGCATTCGGCACGCACCGTTTCTCTTCGCACGGATCGCGACATGTTTTCGACTCGGCGTGACAGTAGAGCGTGTCGGCGCAGTCGGCATCCGTTTCACATTCGGGAATGAGACGCGGTTTACAGAAACCGTTCTCGTCCAGCGTATAGCCCAGATCGACGGGACAGACGCAATTACCCCGTTCGTCGATGATCAGACCCTTTTCCAAGTCGCAGACGCAGTGACCGCGGTCGTCGACCTTGTAGCCGAGCTGTGGAAGGCAACGGATGCAGACGTCGTTGGTGTTGAGAGCCGTCCCAGGTGGACAGACGCAGTTTCCGTTTTCATCTCTCACAAAGCCTTTATCCACTGGACACTCGGTCACTAAAAAAACCAACGAATAATTATTATTTTGACCGTGTAAAGGATGAGTGGAGGAGGCAAGGGGCTCACCTTTGTCACACTGAACAGCTGCATTGCCATGGAATCCAGGAATACACTCGCACACCATTGTCCTGACCGGATACGTGTCGTAAACCTGGCAGATGGTGTTAACTCCACAAGGTTCAGTAGCATTGCAGGGATTTACACACTGCTCGTTAATGCAGGCCGTTTGAGATGGACAATCAGAGTCTGATTCGCACACTTTTTCAACTGTTGACACATTTTTAAAAATTAAAAACAGAGGGATAAGTGGGGAAGGAAGGGGAAATTTACTTTTCTTGCATCCTCTAGCGATGTCGCCGATATAACCGGGTGGACAAGTACAGTCAACAACGTGATTGTACACAGTACACTCCGAAGGTGACAGACAAGGATTGGTCTCTTCACACGGTGACACACACTTGGCGTTTACACAAGCCTTGTCCGATGGACAGTCACTATTGGTTTCACAGTCGACGTACACGCAGCCCACCTGAGGATCA
This sequence comes from Corythucha ciliata, assembly GCA_038030265.1. Classification (NCBI taxonomy): domain Eukaryota; kingdom Metazoa; phylum Arthropoda; class Insecta; order Hemiptera; family Tingidae; genus Corythucha; species Corythucha ciliata. Next base: position 9,887,983 of record CM075942.1, on the reverse strand, counting down.
CCAGTCAGCCCTGGGGGGCAGTTACAAATAGCTCGATGGTTACTGCCGTAGCAGAGAGCCCCGGTGCCGCAGGAACTGCCGTCAGGCGAACAGACGGGCACGCATTCTCGATTGAGACAGGCGTGTTGCCCTGAACAGTCGTCATCGTGTCGACATCCGGCTGAAAACGATCACAAAAATTAGGTTCGCTGACCCTTTTAATTCATTATAGAAACAATTTACCTTTAACGCATTCAATATCGGCGTTGCCGTCGTAGCCCGGTATGCACGAACAAACAGGTTTATGGTCCCGAACGCGACACTCCGCATTCGGTCCGCAATTACAAGGATTCCTACAGATTCCGTTGATGCACGCTCGGTCTGAACTACAGTCGGAATCGGTTGAACACTCTCCAATGGCGATGACTGGCGGTAGCGCCTTACAGACGCCACTTCCACTTGATATATAACCAGGGGGGCACTCGCAAATCATCGTTCGCACCGGTAGGGTGGCCACAGCCTGACAGTGGGACGGTTTCTTGCACGGTTCGATCTCAGTGCACGGCTCTTTGCAACGACCGTTGAAACAGGCGAACGGTGATGGACAGTCGCCGTCTTGTTGGCACTCGGGTTGGATTCTTGGTCGGCAGGCTGTGTACGGGTTTCCTTCAAATCTAAATAAAAAAAAATTGTCGCGTTAAATTCGGACTTGACTGGATCACGGACGGTGGAACGGAGGGGGGGGGGGTGAAACGGAGAAAAACCCTTACCCTGGTGGACATCTGCACAACGCCAAATGGTTGTGAACAACGCACTCAGCTTCAGACGAACACGGATGTTCATAAACGCACGGATTGATACACTGAGCGTTGATACAAGTTCTATCGCCGGGGCAGTCCGAATTGGAGCGACAACCGACGACATTGCACCGATGGTAGGGGTGACCTCGGAAACCACTGAGACAGCGACACTCGGCTCGACTTCCCACGGCCACACACTCGGCGTTGGCACCGCAGGTGTCGTGGGTGACGCACGGATTGATACAGTTGCCGTTGATGCACGCTCGTCCTGAGCCACACTCTGACTCCGTTCGGCATCCGACTGTAAATAAGAAGTGGGGTGGGGGTAATTAAGAGATGGCTGATTTTGTATTGAATGGGTGACGCTACGACACCTACCAATTTGACATCCGATGCTAGGGTTACCGTCATAGCCGGGCAAACACGAACAAACTGGGCGATGATCGGAAACAAAGCACTGAGCATTCGGACCGCAGTTGCACGGATTTCGGCACATTCGGTTGATACAAGTTTCATTGGTGGAGCAGTCATCATCGGATGAACATCCAGGTGGTGTTGGGACGATCACTGGGCGACATTCACCGTCTTCATTGGGCACCCACCCTTCAGGGCATGTGCACACCATGGTGCGAACTGGTAGAGTGTCGAAAACGCTGCACATCGCGGTGCTACTGCACGGTGTGAGCTCAACGCACGGATTTTTACACGTGTTTCGTATGCAAGCCTCTTGACCGGGGCAGTCACCGTCGTGTTCACACTCTGGGGCGCTGGACACGGCCGGCGGCTGTCGGTGACAATAGGACAGAGGGTTGCCCATGGGGATGTGCTCGGGGCAGCGACATCCGGCCAGATGGTTGCGGACATAGCAGACAGCGTTGGGAGCGCACGGCGGTTCAGCCATTTCAGTGCAGGGATTGACGCAGTGATTTTCGAGACAGGTACGGTCGGATGGACAATCAGCGTCGACGTTACATTCGATCTGTTCACAGCGAACCGCTGGATTGCCCTTGAAGCCAGGGTTGCAGCGGCACTGCGCTCGATGGTCAATTCCGTAACATTGGGCGTTTGTTCCGCACGGGTCACCCAAAATGCACGGATTAACGCACTCGCCGTTGTAACAAGTTTTATCTGATGGACATTGGCTGTCTGATTGACAACCCACTAAAAAACCAAGAAAATATGAATGAAATACAAAAAAAAATCTTCATAATTCCAAACGACTTACGCTTGACACATCCAATTTGCGGATTTCCAGAGTAGCCAGGTTTACAGAAACAGATAGGATAGTGATCGAGAACCTTGCACTCAGCATTTGGCCCACAGTTGCACGGACTGACGCACATTCTGTTCACGCATGATTCCTTGGGGGTACACTCAGAGTTCGACACGCAGCCAGCGACTGCTTCTACAGCTGTAATTCAAACGTAAAAATTGTAGAAAAAAAAAGTTGTACGAGAATAACACATGGAACTTACGTGGTGTGCATCGAACAAATGGATCACCGGTGAAACCGGGCGGGCATCGGCACACAGGTTGATGCTCGTTGGTGAAACAGAAAGCGCCTGGTGCGCAGGGCGACTCAGACGCACAAGGATTGAGGCAGAGCTGGTTCTGGCAACGTCTATCACCCGGACAGTCGTCATTGTGCGAACATTCGGCGACGGGCAACGGCGTTGGATAGCGTTGCTCGGGCGAGCATTCAATGTGTGGATTGCCGATGTAACCCTGCGGACAGGAACAGACGGCCTGGTGTCGGCGCGATGAACAGAGAGCGTTGAGTCCACACGGATCGATACGGCAGGCTTCAACGCAGTTCCCTTTGACGCAACGATCAGTGTCGGAACAGTCACCGTCGACTTTACATTGCGGTTCGGGGCGTCGTATCGGTGTACAGTGGCCGTCGCCTGAGGCGATTGTGTCGGGTGGACAGACACACATGACGGTTCTCAGTGGCCTGGTGTCTAGTACGCGACATTCTTGGTCGGGTGAACATACGGCTGGCAGGGTGCACGGATTTTGACATCGTTTGTTGATACAAGCAGTCTTGGACGGACACTCAGAGTCTTGAGTGCACTCAGGTGTCGGCTGTGGTTGACGATAACTGATACACTCGACGTACGGGTCACCTTGAGTGCCGGGATTGCACACGCAGACAGGTTGGTGATGGCTTGGTTGACAGGTGGCTCCTCGTCCGCATGTTTCCTTCTCGCAAACGGGTCGGCAGACTCGATTGAGTCGGTCGCAGGCTTCGTGGTCGGCGCAGTCTTCGTTGTATTGGCAGACGACAGATACACAGGAGATGTGAGGGTTTCCTTGGGTGCCCTGCGGACAGACGCACTGAGCGACGTGTTGAGTGACGCGACACTCAGCTCCTCGTCCGCACGACACTGTATTACACGGTGACAGACAGTTTCCTGATATACAGGCCTTTTCGTAGATACAGTCCGAGTCGATCTTACATTCAGCTAAACAAAAAAAAGTCGTTTATTAATTTTATTAAAGCCCCACCACAATGAAATTACTCACGTCTATAACAATGGATCTGAGGATTTCCAGCCCATCCAGGCGGGCAAGCGCAAGTCGGACGATGAGCCAAAGTGGTACACTCAGCCGAAGCGCCGCATGGATTACTAGCGAGGCACGGATCCTCGCAACGTTGATTGATGCAAGCGCGAAGTGGCGCACAGTCGGAGTCACTCGTGCACTCGGCTTTAGACGTCGGCGCCTGTTGACACTTGACGAACGGATCGCCCTCGAGTCCCACCGGACACTGACAGACCGCTTTATGGTTGGTCGGTACGCACTGAGCGTTCCTTCCACACGGATTTGATATTGAGCAAGGATTGACGCATGCGCGATTGACACAGGTCTCTGACTGCGAGCAGTCTGAGTCACTCGAGCAACCTGGCTGTGTTACTGGAGCTGAAAACACGTTTAAAAAAAACACAATATGAGCCACAATTTCGTTAGATGATAACCCTGCCAAAAAAAGAACATTCAATTATTTTAAAAAAGTGTGTTGCTGATGGGAAGGGGTTATATAAGGGTTAGGTTTGAGGCAAGGCTGTTAACTGCAAAAACCAAATCTGTAAACAAATTAATTAACGATTAAACAAACTACACAATCATTATTAACGATCGCTAATTATTACTATCACGCTAAAACACAATAGATTTTAGAGAATTCTTAATTTACCTTGGTCGCACCGCACATCAGCGTCACCTAAGTAACCTGGCAAACACTGACACGACATTGTTCGAAGTGGCAACGTGTCAACAACGGTACATTCGGCGTTCACGCCGCAAGGATTCGTTTCCAGGCAAGGATTACGGCACTCGCCGCTGTAACAGGCCAGTTTACTGGCACAGTCCGCGTCCATTTTACATTTTGGTCTGTCTTCGACTGGGCCTGAATTTGTTTTATTTAAAAAAAAAAGGTTTAAATTGGTAACATTCTTGTATTGTTGCAATAGTTTAGTCTTACCGATTATACAGGTCTCGTGAGGGTTGCCGATATAGCCGGGGGGACATCTACAGGTGGGTATGTGAGCGGACACTGTACAGAGGGCTTGAGGGGCACAGTCGCACGGTTCAACGCATCTCAAGTTACGGCAGGCGAGGTGCGGGGGACATTCAACGTCGCTCGTACACTGCGGTCGATTGCAAATGGTCTGAGGATCGCCCTGGGTCCCGGGTGGGCAAACGCAGCGCGCCCTGCCACCCACTGATAAACATTCGGCACCGACGCCGCACTGTGTGTACTGGCAGGGATTGATGCACTCCTTGTTGACGCAGGCCTCTTCCGGTGGACACTCTGTGTCGGATCTACAGCCGACTGAAAAAAATAAAAATAAAGAATACGCGGTGTGATGAGATGGTTCAACTAGGGCGGGTGGGGTGACCGTGATGGGTGGGTAGGGGGACTTACTGTCGAAGCACTGCTGATGGCCGTTGCCTGTCAGTCCTTCCCGGCAGACACAGATAGGTCTATGCATTAAAACGCGACACTCGGCGTTATAAGCACAAACACTAGTCGTGGCAGCCTGGCATGGATCTGCGCATGCTTGATTGATGCAAGCCTTGTTGTTAGCACACTCGTTATCAGATGTGCACTCGGGTTGAATCGTGACTTCGGGTTCTGCGCATAAGGAAACATGTAGAAAAAAAAAACTACGCATGACAGAGGCTTTAAACTTACGCCTTTGAATCAAACACTGAAGTTTGGCGTCACCGAAATAGCCAGGTGGACACGAGCACACGGCTCGATGATTCACCGCCTGACAAATTGCGTTGACTCCACAAGCATCGTTACAAGGATCTCGGCACTTTTGAGCATAGCACGCCTTATCCCTCGGACAGTCTTGATTTATGACACACTCTGGATAGATACAAGTGGCAACGCCGTTTACAACGCGGCACTGTCCATTCTGACCGCACGGTGATGGATTGCAGGGGTCGGCCGGTGGTGCCGGCTCTTGTTTACACTCGACGAAGGGATCACCCTGGAACTGCGGCGGACAGGAACAGATGGGACTGTGATTGACGACGTGACACACGGCGAGGTAACCACAGACGCCGACGCATGGGTCGGCGCATTTATTGTTGACACAGGCTCTGTTCCGTGGACAGTCAGGACTGATGACGCACTCGGGTCGACAACCACCGCTTGAGCTGGGCGCTCCCTGGAAACCGGGGAGACATTCGCAGCTTGCCACGCCTTGGACGGCGATGCATCGTGTGTTTGGACCGCAAGGTGAAGGTTGGCAGGGGTCGACGACGGATGGTTCTAAAAATTACATCGTTATTACACGCCTATCCCCTAAAAAAATGTAAAAAAAAAAAACAAACAAAATCTCACCTTGCTGAGGTGGAAGAGGGCGACACACTGTGAACGCATCACCGGTGAAACCGGGCGGACACGAACAAATTGGAATGTGATTCGACACCGAGCAAAGTGCCCCAAGGCCACAAGTGCCCGGGCACGGGTCGGCACAGCGATTGCGAACGCAGGCCTGTACCATTTGACAGTCGGAACTGACGACGCACTCTGGGCGACAGCCTTCGTACGGATTGCCTTGATATTCGGGTGCGCACTGACACACGGCGTTCAGGCCACTCTCGATACGACAGAGAGCGTTCGGACCACAGGGCGATGGAACGCACGGGTTGATCGGTTCAGCGGGTCTCGGTTTTTCGGCTGTGTTGGAAAGCGGAAAAGGGGAAAAAATTAAACCAAATATTCGTTGAATGTTGAATTTCCCCAAATTTCCGCGCATGCGTACGTAATATTTTAGTGATCACTATTGTAGCGTCTAACTTGACGCCTTTTCACCCAAAATCCTCATTACACCATTTTGAATCAACCGCGTTTGAATTTATGCATCCCCGTCCCATTTCACAAAAAATGGCTTAAATTGCATGAATCGTGTATATGCAGACAAATCGAGCTGACTTTTCGCTAGCCTCACAAGTTAACTTACCTTGATATGGCGCATTTTTTCACTTGCTGACGCTGTAAATATTTAGTGATAATCATGCAAAAAACGTGAGACGTGCACATAATCATAATTTTAAGGTTAACGTGCAAACACATGAAAGATGGACGGTACAGACATGACCACACCATGAAAAATATAGTGAAATAGTGAAAAACATGATGCTTACGAGGAACAGGCATGCAGTAACTGAACGGGTCACCGGTGTAACCGGCCGGACAGTAACAGTTGGGCGTGTGACTGAACACGCGACACTCAGCCGATGAACCACACGACCCTGGACAGGGGTCGCGACACTTTTGATTGATGCAAGCGAGTTGGGATGAACATTCAGAATTGGAGACGCACTCGGGTCGACAGTTGGGCGGTTGACCAATGTAGCCTTCGATACAAGAACATGAGGGTGTGGACGGGTCGGTAAAGGTGCAGGCTGAATTGGGGCCGCAGGGTGTGGGGGAGCAGGGATTTTGGGGTCGAATCACTGTTGGTGTTGGTGGGGCGTCGGCTATAAAACGAAGCAAAATAAAAACAAATGAACCAAGAACCTTTCTAGCATTTGTGGAGTGGAGGGGGACTTACGAATTGGGTAGCATCGAGTGAAAGGATCGCCTGTGTATCTCGAGGACACTTGCAAATTGGATTATGATTGACGACCATACACTCAGCGCCTAAACCGCAGGTTCCGGGACAAGGATCGGAACAATGGAGATTGAAACAAGCCCGACTGGGCATACAATCAGAACTGACGATACACTCGGGTCTACAGCTCGGCGGAGCCCCCTGGTAACCAGGGAGACATGCGCAAATCGCTTGGTTGTTACTCTCGCGACAAACGCTGTTCGGACCACAAGGTGAAGGTTGACACGGATTTATCACTGGTGGAGCTGTTTGGGGGGGAAAAAATGAAGAAACAAATCAGCTTAATAGATCGACTCAACGAGACAGTTGTGGTCGGGGGGGGGGGGGCGTACCCTCGAATGGGCGACAAATGACGAAAGCGTTTCCAGTCATTTTCTCAGGGCAACTGCAGATCGGAATGTGGTTCACGACGTCGCAGACGGCATTTTGACCACACGTTCCAGGGCAGGGGTCACGACACTTGTTGTTGACGCAAGCCCTGTTCCTGGGACAGTCGTTATTGATGACGCACTCGGGTCTACAGCCTATGTACGGATCGCCTTGATATTCGGGCAAACAGGTGCATAATCCGTTGTTGCACTGAGCATTTGGACCACAGGGTGACGGATTGCACGGATCGCTGACGATTGGTTCACCTAAAATTATTTGCGTGAAGTTTTTTTTTGTCGGAAAGCTAGAAGGGAGGAGGAGGGGGGGGCTGAAAGCGTTTCTTACGCGGTGGCGGTGGTTTAGGCACGCAATTCGTGAACGGGTCTCCGGTGTAGCCGTCGGGACAGGTACAAGTTGGTGTGTGATTGATGACGCGACACATAGCGCCCAAACCGCACGATCCTGGACACGGATCTCGACATTTTTCGTTGATACAAGCCAAATTGCTCGAACAGTCGGAATTGATGGAACACTCGGGGCGGCAATTCGGTGGAGCGCCTTGATAGTCGGGCAGACAGACGCACGAAGGCGAGCCACCGATATCACGGCACTGTGAAAACGGTCCACACGGCGAGGGGTAGCATGGGTTGACGTAGGCTGGTTGTGACTGTGGTGGCGGGGGAGGCGCTGTAAAAATGTCAACGTTGGAAGAAAATAATCCAAGAAAAAAAACCCCCTCTGATGTAATTACGTGGTATCGGACGACACTGCATGAAAGGATCACCCGAAAACCCTTGGCGACAGCTACAAATCGGGCTGTGATTGATAACCTGACAGTCTGCATTAACGCCGCACGTCCCAGGGCATGGATCAGCACATTTCTGGTTGATACAAGCTCTGTTCGTAGGACATTCAGAACTGACAACGCACTCCGGTCGACATCCAGGAGGTGACCCAACGTAATTCGGTAAACAGGAACAAATGGCTTGGCCGTTATTCTCCCTACACTGACTGTTCGGGCCACAGGGAGAAGGAGTGCAGGGATTACGTGGAGGCGGTGGAGATTCTAGAAAAAAAAACAACGACGGATTAAGGCTCGAAATTCGTCCGAATTTGAGGCGAATTCAAAGGCTTACGTTGAGGTGGAATCAAATTACAAAATCTGAACGGGTCCCCGGTGTACCCGACAAAACAAGTGCACGACGGTAGATGGTTCACCACCTGACAGTCGGCATTTTGACCGCAGGTACCGGGACACGGGTCCTGACATTTATTGCGAATGCACGCTCTGTTCGTGGGACAGTCAGAATTGGCGATGCATTCAGGGCGACAACTTTCGTAGGGGTTTCCAATGTAGTCAGGAAGACAGGTACAAGATCCTGCGCCGTTTTGTTCACGGCAGACGGCGTTCGAACCGCAGGGTGAAGGCTGGCAGGGTGTTGGCCTCTCTTGAGGGGGTGCAGCTGCGTATAAGAATATGAGGGTAAATAAACAATTCACGCACATCTTAAAACTGTCTGTACCTTGTTTCAAGACACACTGATTGAACGGATCTCCAGTATACCCCTCCAAACAAATACATTGGGGAGTGTGACTGACAACCCGACAGACAGCGTTAGTAGCGCATGTGCCAGGGCACGGATCTTTACACTTTTGATTGACGCACGCCAAATGACTAGGACATTCGCTGTTGCTAATACACTCCGGGCGGCAATTCGGTGGTGAGCCCAGAAAGTCGGGCAGACATGAACATGATGGAGTTTCACCAGTGACTTTACACTGTGAATTGGGTCCGCAGGGTGATGGTATGCAAGGATTGGTGGAGGCTTGCTGTACCGGTGCTGGAGGTGCTGAATAATTTTTAAAAAAATCGTTAAATAGCCGCTTTTTCAGAATGCTAATTATCAACGCTTACGGATGGGTTGACATCTAATGAACGGGTCACCGGTCATCCTCGGTGGGCAGCTACAAATCGGGTTGTGGTTGATAACCTCACACCTTGCCAAAACACCGCAGGAACCCAAACACGGATTAGTGCATTTCTGGTTGCTGCAAGCCTCGTTCAAAGCGCAGTCCGAATTGACAACACACTCGGGTCGACAGGCGGGCGGTGAACCGCGGAAACCCGGCAGACAGGAACAGACGGACTGGCCGTTGACGGGACGGCACTGACTGTACGGGCCGCACGGCGACGGCTGACACGGTTGTGACTGTGGAACGGCCTGTTGAACGGTAACGCATTGAACGAAAGCGTTGCCGGACATGCCGTCGGGACAGCGACAAATCGGTATGTGATTGACGACGTCACAGATGGCGTTGGATCCACAGGTGCCTGGGCAAGGATCTTGACATTTGTTGCGAACGCAGGCTCGATTTTTGGGACAGTCGCTGTTGAGAACGCACTCAGGGCGACAGCCTGTGTACGGATCGCCTTGATATTCGGGCAGACATGTGCAGACGCCGTTATTACACTGCGCGTTCGCACCACAGGGTGATGGATTACAGGGGTCAGTCTCAACGGGTACTGGTGCTAAAACCGCGTTAAAAAAAATTAATAAATAAATAGCCCTTCAAACTAACAAAAAGAATAACATCGTCTTACGTGGTGGGGGCTTAGGGAAACAATTAGTGAACGGATCCCCGGTATAGCCGTCGGGACAGGAACACACCGGCGTGTGATTTATAACACTGCACAGTGCGCCTGCTCCACACGACCCTGGACAAGGATCCGAACATTTCTCTCGAATACACGCCTGGTTGCTACGACACTCCGCATTGATGGTACACTCTGGGCGGCAATTCGGCGGTGCTCCGATATATTCGGGAAGACACGAACAAGAAGGAGTTCCACCGACGTCTCTACATTGCGAGAACGGACCACATGGTGACGGGAAACAAGGGTTGACTAGTTGTGGCGTCGGTGCTGGCGTTGGCGGTGCTGTAAAACACAACGGTGTGACCATCATGTGATTACCGTTGAAAAGTAGCTGTCTCTATAAAGGGCTTACGTGGTATCGGACGACACTGGGCAAAAGGATCACCCTGGAAGCCCGCCTTACAGCTACAAATGGGACTGTGATTGATGACTTGACACTGAGCGTTGAAACCACACGTTCCTGGGCAAGGATCGGCACATTTCTGGTTGATACAGGCTCGATTCGTGGGGCACTCTGAGCTGACAACGCACTCAGGTCTGCACCCTGGTGGTGACCCGATGTAGTTGGGCAAACACGAACAAATTGCCTGTCCGTTGTTAACTCTGCACTGGCTGTTTGGTCCACAAGGTGACGGTTGGCAGGGATCAGACGGAGTAGTCGGTTCAACTGTGTAATAAAGGGAGGAGGGAGGGAGTTATCATGGTTCTTTCCAGACTTTTTAAAACCTCGAATTCGCTTACTTTGCTGAGGGATAACATTACAAAACCTAAACGGATCGCCAGTGTATCCACTCAAACAGCTGCAAGACGGCAAATGGTTCACGACTTGACATTCAGCATTCTGGCCGCACGTCCCAGGGCACGGGTCCTGGCATTTATTGCGAATACACGCTCGATTCGACGGACAGTCGGTATTGAGCACGCACTCGGGTCGACAGCCTTCGTACGGATTACCAATATACTCGGGGAGACAGGAACACGAACCAGCTTTGTTCTGCTCTCGACAGACGGCGTTGGCACCGCACGGTGACGGATTACAGGGTGTTGACGTCTCTTGAACTGGTTCGCCTGTAAGTTTTTTTTTTTATTTAGCGTGTTTTTTTGCGACGAGGGCTAAATTAAAAAACTAACGTTGTTTCAAGACGCATTGAGTGAACGGATCACCGGTGTAGCCCTCAGTGCAGACACACTGAGGCGTATGACTGACGACGCGACACTGGGCATTGACACCGCAAGTGCCGGGACATGGATCACGACATTTTTGATTGACGCAAGCCAAATGACTGGCGCATTCACTGTTGCTGATACACTCTGGGCGACAGTTTGGAGGCGCTCCAGAATATTCCGGTAGACAAGAGCACGATGGGCTCTCTCCGACGACTCGACACTGAGCGTTAGGACCGCAGGGCGATGGAATGCACGGATTGGTCGGTTGTTGTTGAATCGGAGGCGGCGGGGCTAAAAATACGTTTTTTAAAAAAGAGATTTACACGCTACCGCGAAAAAAAAGAAAAAAAGCGAAATCTTACGAGTGGGTAAACATCTAACGAATGGGTCGCCGGTGTATCGGCTAGGACAGCTACAAATCGGGTTATGATTGATGACCTCACATCGGGCCCCAATTCCACAGGTTCCACTGCATGGGTTGATACATTTCTGATTGCTACACGCTTCATTCGCCCCACAGTCTGAATTGACGGTACACTCGGGCCGACAGGCTGGAGGCGAGCCTTTGTAGTTGGGCAGGCACGAACAGACAGATTGACCGTTGACGGGTCGGCACTGACTGTACGGTCCACAGGGCGACGGTTGACAGGCTTGTTGTTGTATCGGGGCTACAAATTTATCGGGAATAAATTTAATTCGAGGGGGTCGAAGTTGGGTAATGGTGGGGGGGGGTGGAGGGACTAAACAATACCTTGGTATGTGCTGCACTGAACAAACGCGTTACCAGACATGCCCTCGGGACAACGACAGATTGGTATATGGTTGATGACGTCACACAGTGCACCCTGCCCGCACGTTCCGGGACAAGGATCCTGACATTTATTACGTATGCACGCTCTGTTTTTAGGGCAATCGTTGTTCATGACGCATTCGGGCCGGCATCCCGTGTACGGGTCACCTTGATACTCAGGGAGACAAGTACACACTCCGTCGTTACACTGTGCATTGGATCCGCAGGGAGATGGATTACACGGATCGGCTGCAACCGGTTCTCGTGCTGCGAAAATTTCCGTCGATAACTGCCAGAATGGAGTGACTAAAAAACGTTAACTTACGAGGTGGAGGCATCGGGACACAATTGGTGAACGGGTCTCCCGTGTAGCCTTCAGGGCATGTACAAACGGGCGTGTGGTTGATGACGGAGCACAGAGCGCCTGCGCCGCACGACCCTGGACAGGGATCGCGACATTTTTCCTGGATGCAAGCGTGAATGCTCGAACAGTCTGTATTGACGGTACACTCGGGTCGGCAATTCGGCGGTGACCCCTGGTACTGAGGAAGACACGAGCAAGACGGTGAGCCACCAATGTCACGACACTGTGCAAACGGGCCGCACGGTGACGGTACGCATGGATTGACGTAGGGTGGGGTCGTTGGTTGAGCTTGGGGAGCTAAAAAACGATTTTATTTTGATTTAATCTTCTACCTCTCATCCCTTGGGGGGGGGGGGAGAGTGAATTTTAAAATTACGAGGAATAGGGCGACACTGCGTGAACGGATCCCCGGTGAATCCTTGGCGACAACTGCAGATCGGGCTGTGGTTAATAACTTGGCACTGAGCGTTCACGCCGCAAGTTCCCGGACACGGGTCAGCACATTTCTGGTTGATGCAAGCTCTGTTCTGTGGACACTCGGAGCTGACAACGCACTCGGGACGACATCCAGGCGGTGACCCGACGTAGTTTGGCAAACAGGAGCAAATAGCCTGTCCGTTATTCTCTCTACACTGACTGTTCGGGCCACAAGGCGACGGGTTGCAGGGATTTGACGGTGGTGGTGGTGCTTCTAAAATAATAACGAGCACAGTGAGCTTTCTATCAAGAAGGGTAGACGCAGGCGCATAAAAACACTTACGCTGCGGTGGTATCACGTTACATAACCTAAAAGGATCCCCAGTATATCCAGGACGACAGGTACAAGACGGCAAATGATTAACGACTTGACAGTCGGCGTTTTGACCGCAAGTACCAGGACAAGGATCTTGACATTTATTTCGTACGCATGCTCTGTTTGGTGGACAGTCAGTATTGACCACACACTCGGGCCGACATCCTTCGTACGGATTTCCGATGAATTCTGGTAAACAAGTACACGAGCCGGCGCCATTTTGTTCACGACACTGAGCGTTGGCTCCGCAGGGTGACGGCTGGCACGGTGTGGGCCTCTCTTGCGGGATTTCCTCTGTAATTCCAGGGAAAAATGTTTTGGTAAAAGCTGGAATTGTCGACGTAGTCCTTTATATCCTTACGTTGCCTAATCACACACTGTGAAAACGGATCCCCAGTGAACCCTTCAGGGCAGAAACACTGCGGTGCGTGACTAATGACGCGACAGAGAGCGTTGACGCCACACACCCCAGGACACGGATCTTTACAGCGTTGATTAACACACGCCTTGTCGCTGGGACACTCGCTGTTGCTGACACACTCGGGGCGGCAGTTTGGCGGTGACCCGAGGAAATCTGGTAGACAGGAGCAGGAGGGGCTTGTGCCGGAGACGCGACACTGGGCGTTCGGGCCACAGGGCGAAGGGACGCATGGATTGGTGGGGGCTTGTTGAATCGGCGGTGGAGGTGCTGGAAAATTATCATTAAGAACAAAAAAAAAAATTGAGGAGAGCGCCTCGAATCACAAAACGGGTGGGATCCTTACGAAGTGGTTGGCATCGCACGAACGGGTCGCCGGTCATTCGCGGTGGGCAGCTGCAGATTGGATTGTGGTTAACGACCTCACACCTGGCACCAATACCGCAGGTACCAGGGCACGGATTGATACATTTCTGATTGCTGCAAGCTTCGCTAGCACCACAGTCGGAATTGACGATGCACTCGGGACGGCAGGCGGGTGGTGAGCCTCTGTATCCGGCGATACATGAACAGACTGACTGACCGTTAACGGCTCGACACTGACTGTATGGACCGCAGGGTGACGGTTGGCAAGGCTGAGCTTGCTCAGGGGCTGTTTTAAAAAAATTCATAAAACTATCTGACCTTTTTTTAAACCAAAACTTCCGACAAATTACCTCTAAACGGTTGACACTGAATGAATGGGTCACCCGACATGCCCGGAGGACACTGACAAATCGGAATATGATTGATGACGCTGCACACGGCGCTTTGTCCACAAGTTCCAGGGCACGGGTCCTGACATTTATTCCTGATACAGGCCCTGTCACGAGGACAATCGTTGTTCAGGACACACTCCGGGCGGCAACCCGAGTATGGGTCACCAGTGAATTCTGGTAAACAGCTACAGACGCCATTGTCACAGCGAGCGTTCGGACCGCAGGGCGATGGATTACACGGGTCGCTCAAAACGGGTTCCGGTGCTGTCAGACAGGGTGGGGGGAGGAGGAGGAGGAGGTTAATTAAATTCTCGTGGTGGTGGGGGCGACTAGTTTGGTGAAGTTCTTACGAGGTGGCGGTTTAGGCACGCAGTTTGTAAACGGATCACCGGTGTAGCCTTCGGGGCAGGTGCAAACAGGCGTATGGTTAACAACGCTGCACTGAGCACCGGCACCGCATGAACCAGGACACGGGTCTCTACATTTCTCTCGGATACACGCCATGTTGCTGGTACATTCAGCGTTGATGCTGCACTCGGGGCGACAGTTCGGTGGAGCTCCGATGTATTCAGGAAGACAGGAACACGAAGGTGAGCCACCAATGTCTCGGCACTGTGAATTAGGGCCGCAGGGTGACGGGAAGCAAGGATTGACGTAGATCGGCTCAGCCGGTGGTGGTGGTGGTGGAGCTGTAAAATTGTTGGCAAGGCGGGAGAGGGAGGGGGGTTAGAGTGACGGTACAGGAAATACATCCCACACGCGGGTGCTTACGTATAGGACGGCAAAGCGTGAACGGGTCTCCAGTGAATCCTTGGCGACAGCTACAAATTGGGCTGTGATTGATGACTTGGCACTGGGCGTTCTGCCCGCATGTTCCAGGGCAAGGATCCGCGCATTTCATGTTGATACAAGCTCTATTCAATGGACACTCAGAGCTGACGACACACTCTGGGCGACATCCAGGGGGTGAACCGGTGTAGTTGGGCAGGCAGGAACATATGGCTTGACCATTATTCACTCGGCACTGACTGTTCGGGCCGCAGGGTGAGGGTCGGCATGGATCCGATGGTTCCGCTTGAACGGCTGTAATATGAAGCGGAGAGAGAGGAGGGGGTCATAATGAAACCCAAAGAGCCTCAAAATAAATGTATCTTACGTGACTGAATTGGAATGACGTTGCAAAACCTAAAGGGATCGCCCGTATAACCTTGACGACAAGTACAACTCGGTAGGTGATTCACAACTTGACAGTCGGCGTTCTGTCCGCACGTTCCAGGGCACGGGTCTTGGCATTTGTTTCTTACGCAGGCTCGATTGCTAGGACAGTCCGAATTGATGACGCATTCAGGGCGGCACCCTTCGTACGGATTGCCGACGTATTCTGGTAGGCAGGAACACGAACCGGCACCATTTTGTTCCCTACAGACCGCATTGGCACCGCACGGGCTCGGTTGACAGGGCGTGGGTCTTTCTTGAGGGATATCCACTGAAAAAAGCGGGAGGCACAATTTAACGACAGCTCCTAATGTTTCAAAAAAACTCATGTGTAGCCCTGAATAAGATAGTCTTCATAGTGGTGGGGGACGAGGGAGGACAAACTCCACGACGAACAACCAAAACAAAAGACCATCGAATCAACGCCATGAACGTAAACACCATTTCATTTTTTTTAAAAGCATATTTTAAATTAATAATAAAAATAGGCGAAAGCTTACATTGCACTAGAGTACACTGGGAGAACGGGTCACCACTGTAACCATCGGCGCAAACGCACTGAGGCGTGTGACTCAAAACTCGGCAATTAGCGTTGAGACCGCACGTACCCGGGCACGGGTCCCTACATTTTTGATTGATACAAGCCAAATGACTTGAACACTCTGAGTTGCTGATACACTCGGGTCGACAGTTGGGCGGTGAGCCAAGGAAGTCGGGCAGACAGGAACAGGACGGACTGTCGCCTGAAACGCGACACTGAGCGTTCGGACCACACGGTGATGGAGCGCAGGGATTGGTGGGTGTTGCTTGAATCGGAGTGTCCGCTAGAATGTTAACAATTATGCAGGTATGTTGAAATAGATATGGATTGGTATGAAGGGGGGGGGTAAGGCTTACGTATCGGCAAACATCGGATAAATGGATCGCCCGTGAAACGAGGCGGGCAGCGACAGATTGGATTGTGATTGATGACTGAGCATGTGGCACCGACGCCGCATGACCCTGGACACGGGTCACGACATTTTAAATTGGTGCAAGCCTCGCTGGCTCCACAGTCTGAATTGACGATGCACTCGGGGCGACACTGAGGCGGTTGCCCGATGTGTCCCGGCAGGCAGGAACAGACTGACTGGCCTTGAACAGGGCGACATTGACTGTACGGACCGCAGGGTGACGGTTGACAGGGAATCTGCTCTTGAACGGCTATAAAATTGACCACGAACGTTAAAAAAAAAAAGTCTTAATTTTTCCTAATTCTCCTAAAAATATAAACCTTGTGGCGCAGGCGTACAGCTGATAAACGCATTTCCGGTTGTTCCCGCCGGGCAAACGCACATTGGAATATGGTTCAATACTTCACACTGGGCTCCAATTCCACACGTGCCAGGACAAGGATCCTGGCATTTGTTTCGTACGCATGCGCGGTTTTTCGGACAATCATCATTAAGCACGCACTCAGGACGGCAACCAGCGTAAGGATCACCCTGATATTCGGGCTGACAGGTACACAGGCCGTTGTTACACTGAGCGTTAGATCCACAGGGTGAAGGGTTGCACGGGTCGTCTTCAACTTGGACAGCTTTATCAAATAAAACTTGTTTTTTTTAGAGCGAATATTCATTTAAAAAAAGTCACGTAAAACGCTACCTTCTGGAGGTTTAGGGAAGCATCGACTAAATGGATCGCCGGTGAAACCCTCGGGACAGACACAGATCGGAATGTGATTGATGACGCTGCATCGAGCGTCACTGCCGCAGGAACCGGGACAAGGATCGGCGCATTTTTGGCGAATACACGCCATAGTACTTGAACATTCGGCGTGGATAAGGCACTCTGGGCGGCAATTCGGTGGCGAGCCAATGTATTCCGATAGACAGGAGCAGGATGGAGCTCCGCCGATGTCGCGACACTGTGAGTATGGCCCACAGGGTGATGGAAGGCAGGGATTTCTCGGAACGTCTTGGGGTGGTGGTGAGGGGGGAGCTGCAGCGAAAAAAATCGTGTAAGAAATTTGAACTTTTTTCCCCCTAAATTAGTCGGTCTTATTACGTGGAATTGGCGAGCAACGCAAGAAAGGATCGCCGGTAAAACCATTTCGACAGCTACAGATCGGGCTGTGGTTAATAACTTGGCACTGAGCGTTAGCGCCGCAAGTGCCCGGACAGGGATCAGCGCATTTCTGGTTGATACAGGCTCGGTTCGACGGACACTCGGAGCTTCCTACACACTCAGGCCTGCACCCTGGTGGTGAGCCGATGTAATTGGGCAGACAAGAGCAAATCGCCTGGCCATTGTTCACACGACACTGACTGTTGGGGCCACACGGCGATGGGTTGCAAGGATCGGTTGGTGCTGGCGGTGATTCTAGGGCTGGAAATCGATTTTCTGGTTTAGATAAATTGAGCTCGCCTTTAAAGCGCCCTTTAAAAAAAAATGCTTACGTCTCGCCGGAATGATACCACAGTATCTGAACGGGTCACCGGTGTACCCGTACAGGCAAGTACACATCGGTAGGTGGTTCACTACCTGGCACTCAGCGTTTTGACCACAAGTCCCTGGACAGGGGTCTTGACATTTGTTTCTAACGCACGCTCGATTAGTAGGACAGTCCGTGCTGAGAATGCACTCAGGACGACAGCTTTCGTAAGGATTTCCAACGTATTCAGGAAGACAGGAACAGGAACCGGCACCATTTTGTTCACGACAGACGGCGTTTGCGCCGCAAGGTGACGGCTGGCAGGGAGTTGGAATTTCTTGAGGAATAACAGCTGTCGAAAAAAAAAAATTGATTTCGTCGATTCTAAAACCTTCTAAAATGTCCAAAAGAGGGTGGACTTACGCAGGCTGAGCGTACACTGGGAGAAAGGGTCACCAGTGTAACCTTCGTTACACAAACACTGCGGCGTATGGCTGACCACTCGGCAAACAGCGTTGATTCCACAGGTTCCTGGACACGGGTCGCGACATTTCTGGTTTGTACAAGCGAGATGGCTGGAACACTCGCTGTTGCTGATGCACTCGGGTCGACAATTGGGTGGCGAGCCGAGGAATTCGGGGAGGCAAGAGCACGATGGACTCTCACCTGAAGCTCTACACTGTGAGTTAGGGCCACAGGGCGAAGGCTGACAGGGGTCCAAGGGCGTTGATTGTATGGGCGCTTCCGCTAACATTGCAATATGGCGAATTTAGCTCTTTTTATCTTCTTCTTTAATGAAAGAAATTCTTACGCATTGGCCGGCAACGAATAAAAGGGTCGCCAGTAAACCGTGGAGGGCACTTGCAAATCGGATTATGATTGATCACGTCACATAGCGCGCCCACTCCACAAGAACCGACGCAGGGGTTGCTACATTTTTGATTGCTACAAGCCTCGTTGCGACCACAGTCAGAATTAACGACGCACTCGGGCCGACATGTCGGCGGCATTCCCAAATAACCCGGCAGACAACTGCAGACTGATTGACCTTGAACTGGGCGACACTGACTGTTCGGACCGCACGGAGACGGTTGACAGGGGGTTGATAGAATTTGCGGGGCTACAAAAAAAAATAAAATTATCATTCGAGTTGAACAGGCGTTGAAAAACGGTGAAAATAAGTAAAATATTAACCTTGAGCCACCGGTCGACACTCAATAAAAGCGTTTCCTGAAGTGCCCGGTGGGCACGTACACATTGGAATGTGATTCAGTACTTCACACTGTGCCCCCTGTCCACATGTTCCAGGACACGGGTCTCGACATTTATTCGATACGCATGCGCGGTTTCTAGGACAGTCCTGATTGAGTACGCACTCGGGTCGACACCCGCGATACGGATCGCCCTGATATTCAGGCAAGCATGTGCACAGACCGTCGTTACATTGAGCGTTCGAGCCGCATGGATTTGGATTGCAAGGATCAGATTCGACGGCCTCAACAACTAAAAAATTAAAATGATTTTTCAGAAATGGTGAAAGGTGACGCGTGTTTGGTGGGGCGACTCACTAGTCGGAGGTTTAGGTGAACAATTGACGAAAGGATCACCGGTGTAACCTTCGGGGCATACGCATATGGGCGTGTGGTTGATGACGGAGCAGACGGCACTACTGCCGCACGACCCGGGACACGGATCTCGACATTTTTCTCGAATGCAAGCCAAATTGCTGGAACATTCCGAGTTGATGGTGCACTCTGGCCGACAATTCGGCGGCACACCAGTGTATTCGGGCAAACATGTACAGGACGGGCTTCCACCGATGTCGCGACACTGTGAAAATGGTCCACAGGGTGATGGTACGCACGGATTAGTCGGAACCGGTCGCTGTGGAGCGGCTTGTGCTACGGAAACAGTGTCGTATAAAAAAAACTATTCATTGGATGAAGAAGGGGGGGGGAGTGCCTTACGAGGAGGAATCGGGCTACATCGAACGAACGGATCACCAGTGAAACCTGGTGAACAGCTGCAAATTGGGCTGTGACTTATGACGCGACACTGAGCATTGCTGCCGCAGGTCCCTGGACATGGATCAACGCATTTCTGGTTGACGCAGGCTCGATTCGTTGGACATTCGGAACTGACGACGCACTCGGGGCGGCAGCCAGGCGGGGAGCCAATATAGTTGGGCAGACAGGAGCAGATGGCTTGACCGTTGTTCTCGCGGCATTGACTGTTGGGTCCACATGGTGAAGGATTGCACGGATTTACAGGGACTGGAGTTTCCTCTACAATAAAAAATCCCGAATTTGTACAGCGCAGTCCTTTAGAGCATTGTTTTTTTAAAAAAATCCTTACGTATGGCCGGAATAATGTTGCAAAACCTAAATGGATCCCCAGTGTAGCCAACAAAACAATTACAACTCGGTAGGTGGTTAACCACTTGACACTCGGCGTTTTGTCCACACGTCCCAGGGCAAGGGTCCTGGCATTTGTTTCGTATACAAGCTCGATTGCTAGGACAATCTGTGTTGAGCACGCACTCTGGTCGGCACCCCTCGTACGGGTTACCAACATAGTCGGACAAACAAGTGCACGAACCGGCGCCATTTTGTTCGCGACAGACGGCGTTCGAGCCACAGGGTGACGGTTGACACGGAGTTGGTTTTTCTTGGGGTATTGGATCCGCTAAAAAAAAAAAAAAAAATGGGGACGTGAAATGGGTGATTTAACCATTGAAAGGGTGGAAATAGGGGTGCTTACGTTGGCGTAACGAGCACTGAGAGAACGGGTCACCAATATAACCTTCCAGACAAATGCATTGAGGAGTGTGGCTAACGACGCGACACTGGGCATTTAATCCGCAGGTGCCGGGACATGGATCTCGACATTTTTGATTGATGCAAGACAAATGACTGGCACATTCGGTGTTACTGATGCACTCGGGGCGGCAATTTGGTGGAGCTCCCAGGAAATCTGGAAGACACGAGCACGATGGACTGTCACCAGCGACTCTACATTCTGAGTTGGGACCACAGGGCGACGGTACGCAAGGGTTGGACGGTGGTGACTGTTCGACGGGTCTCTCGGCTAAATAAAATAATAATTTTTGTATTTTTTGTTTCATTTGAGAATTTTCTGGAGTCACTCGACGATTCTTACGAATTGGGAAGCAACGGACGAATGGGTCGCCGGTCAGTCTTGGCGGGCACCGACAAATCGGGTTGTGATTGAACACGTCACACAGAGCTCCGACGCCACACGTCCCCACGCACGGATTGATACATTTTTGATTGGAGCAAGCGAAATTTCGATCACACTCTGAGTTGACGACACACTCGGGGCGGCAGGCTGGCGGCATTCCTTTGTAACCGGACAGACAGGAACAGACTGACTGTCCTTGGACAGCACGACACTGGCTGTACGGGCCACAGGGTGACGGTTGACACGGGAATGACTCGGTGGGTGGGGCTGTTAAAAAAAAAAAAGTCAGCCATCTTTGGTTGTACTCCAGTGGGGTGAGGGGGCGGGGAGTAAACGTACCAGCAGGAATGGGACGACATTGAATAAAAGCGTTTCCGGACGTTCCAGGTGGACAAACACACATTGGAATGTGATTGAGGACTTCACACCTTGCATCCTGTCCACAGGTTCCGGGACACGGATCCTGACATTTGTTCTGGATACAAGCTCGATTTCGAGGACAGTCATTGTTGAGAACACACTCTGGGCGGCATCCAACGTACGGATCGCCTTGATATTCGGGCAGACATGTACACACTCCGTCGTTACAGTCCGCGTTTGAGCCACACGGTGACGGACTGCACGGATCGCTTTGAACTGGTTCAACTGGGTGAATTCAACGAGTTACCGAACGTCAAAATCAACCGCGTTATCAATAAAATCTCTTACTTTCAGGTGGTTTGGGGAAACAACTTGAGAAAGGATCACCAGTGAACCCTTCAGGACATGTACAGACTGGCGTGTGGTTCACAACGTTGCAGACGGCGGCATTGCCGCAAGAGCCGGGACAAGGGTCTCGACATTTCTCTCGGATGCACGCCATACTGCTGAGACATTCAGCGTTGATTGAACACTCGGGACGACACATGGGCGGCGCTCCAACGTACTCTGGTAGACAGGAGCACGACGGGCTTCCTCCAATGTCGCGACACTGTGAATACGGTCCACAGGGGGACGGGACACAGGGGTTGACGGCGATATCGGCCACTGGAATTGGCTGGGGTGCTGAAAAGTAATTTTTTTTTTTCTTCATCAGCCCTGGGGCGTCCAAACTTCAAATACTAGAATTTCTTACGAGGAATTGGAGTACACCGAGTGAAAGGGTCACCGGTGAAACCACCGCGACAGCTGCATATTGGGCTGTGGTGTATGACTTGACAATCGGCGTTGAGCCCGCATGTTCCTGGACATGGATCGACGCATTTTTGATTCTGACAAGCTCGATTCCAAGGACACTCCGTGCTCATGACACACTCTGGGCGACAACCAGGAGGCGAGCCGATGTAATTTGGTAGACAGGAACAAATTGCTTGACCGTTATTCTCTTTACACTGGCTATTTGGACCGCATGGCGATGGAATGCACGGGTTGGTCACTGGTGGGGATGCGACCGCTAAATAAAAACGAACAAAAACTCCTATAGAAAGGTTCTCGGTTGGGTAAATTACGCTGAAAGTCTTACGTTGAATTGGAACTGGACTGCAAAATCTGAAAGGATCCCCGGTGTATCCGGCAAAACATGTGCAAGACGGCAGGTGGTTCACAACTTGACATTCGGCATTCTGTCCACAGGTTCCAGGACAGGGGTCCTGGCATTTATTTCGTACGCAAGCGCGATTTGTCGGACAGTCCGTATTGAGAACACACTCAGGGCGGCAGGCCTCGTAAGGATTGCCCACATACTCCGGCAGACAGGAGCACGATCCAGCACCGTTCTGTTCACGACAAATGGCGTTTGAGCCGCAGGGCGATGGCTGGCAGGGTGTGGCCTGTTCTTGTACTGTCGGTTCGGCTAAGGGGGTGGGCACAATACAGTTTTAAAAACCTTAAAATTTGCTATTTCGGCTTGTAAAGGGGAGGGGGGGACTCACGTTGTCTAACGACGCATTGACTAAAAGGATCTCCTGTGTAACCTTCTGAGCAAAAGCACTGTGGAGTGTGGCTAACGACTCGACAAATCGCGTTCAATCCACACGTTCCCGGGCAAGGATCTCGACACCTTTGATTTATACAGGCCAAATGGCTCTGACATTCACTGTTGCTAACACACTCAGGGCGACAACTGGGCGGAGATCCAAGAAATTCTGGCAAACAAGAGCACGAAGGGCTCTCCCCTGATGCTTTACACTGCGAATTGGGTCCACAGGGTGACGGAATGCATGGGTTGGTCGGCGTTGCTTGAACTACCGGTCTATCGGCTAGTGAGAGGAGAACAACAACAACAAAATAAAAAAAAGGAAACTGACGGCATCGGCTGAAAAGCCTTACGTATAGGTTGACATCGCACGAACGGATCTCCGGTGAAACGCGGCAAACAAGTGCATATCGGGCTGTGGTTGATAACCTCGCAACGAGCGCCAACTCCACACGAACCCGGACACGGATTGACGCATTTCTGATTGCTACACGCTTCATTTCGCCCACAGTCCGAGTTAACGATACACTCGGGTCGACAGGCTGGAGGCATTCCAATGTAGCCGGCCAGACATGAACAGACCGACTGACTCTGAACGGGTCGACATTGACTGTACGGCCCACAGGGGGACGGCTGACACGGGAATGATTCGACGGGCGGAGCTACGAAGAGAAAAATTGATTGTTAAGAATCGTTCTGGTTGAATCAATTGACCAAATTTTACCAGCAGGGATTGGGCGACACTGTATGAAAGCGTTTCCGGAATAACCTGGAGGACAAGTGCACATCGGGATGTGGTTCAAAACTTCGCAGACAGCATCCTGACCACAGGTGCCAGGACAGGGGTCTTGGCATTTGTTGCGAATACACGCGCGGTTCCTCGGACAATCGTTGTTCAGGACACACTCGGGGCGACAACCACTGTATGGATCTCCCTGATATTCTGGCAGACACGAGCAAATTCCGTCGTTGCACTCAGCGTTCGGGCCACAGGGGCTTGGGTTGCACGGGTCAGTTTCAACAGCTTCGACGACTATAATTTATGAGATGAGACAATTTTCAATTGAATTTATCTGTAAACTCTGGTGGAATGAGGGGACGGGGGGTGCTCACCCGGTGGTTTTGGGAAACAACCCGAAAACGGGTCACCGGTGTAACCGTCGGGACAGAGACAGATCGGCGTGTGATTGACGACGTTGCAAACTGCTCCACTGCCGCACGACCCTGGACAAGGGTCCCGACATTTTTCACGAATGCACGCCTCATTGCTAGGACAGTCGGCGTTGATGGAACACTCGGGACGACAATTAGGCGGAGCACCGATGTAGGACGGCAAACAGGAACAGGAAGGCGAGCCGCCGACGTCACGACACTGAGAGAATGGGCCACAGGGTGACGGAAGGCACGGGTTCAACGGGGCTTGTTGTATCGGCCTGGCAGGTGGTGGAGGTGCTAAAAAAAGGTCCCCCCCGCAAAAATAAGTTGCTGTTTTCCTTAATATGAAAATCATAATCTTACGAATCGGGGAGCAACGCGTGAATGGATCACCGGTGAAAGCGGATCGACAACTGCAAATCGGACTGTGATTAACGATTTGGCACCGAGCATTCACACCACAGGTGCCTGGGCAGGGATCGACGCATTTTTGATTGACGCAGGCTCTGTTCTGTGGGCATTCATTTGATACAACGCATTCTGGTCTACAGCCTGGCGGTGAACCGGAGTAGTTGGGCAGACAGGAACAAATCGCCTGACCATTGTTGACACGGCACTGTGAGTTGGGTCCGCACGGTGACGGCGAGCATGGGTCCGCTGGTTGCGTCGGTTCGGCTAACGTAAAACTCTTAATTAGTAGCCATTCTACTAATAATTGGTGGATTGGTGGGCGTGGGTGGAGATAATTACATTGAATCTGCGGTATAACATTGCAAAATTGAAACGGATCGCCACTGTATCCTGGTAGGCACACGCAGGACGGCAGATGGTTAACCACGTGACACAGAGCGTTCTGCCCGCACGTTCCAGGACAAGGATCCTGACATTTGTTGCGCATACAAGCTCGATTCGTAGGGCAGTCCGTGTTCAGCACACACTCGGGTCGGCAACCCTCGTACGGGTTTCCCACGTACTCGGGGAGACATGAACAAGAACCGGCCCCATTTTGTTCACGACAGACAGCGTTTGCACCGCAGGGAGACGGCTGACATGGTGTCGGCCTTTCTTGGGGTACATCCTCTGTAAGAAGAGTTTTACAACTTGGCGTTAGAATAAATCGACCTGTAACGAGCAGCTGTGAGTGGGCGGGTGAGTGGAAGGCTTACGAGGTTTTAACGAGCACTGGAAGAACGGGTCTCCCGTGTAACCTTCGGAGCAATAGCACTGAGCAGTATGACTAACCACTCGACAAAGAGCGTTGACTCCACACGTTCCAGGACAAGGATCTCGACATTTTTGATTGATACAAGCCAAATGACTGGAGCACTCGCTATTGCTGATACACTCGGGACGACAATTTGGTGGCGAGCCGAGGAATTCTGGCAAACAGGAACAGGATGGGCTTTCTCCTGAGACCTTGCACTGCGAATTAGGTCCACAGGGGGAGGGAATGCAGGGGTTGATAGGCGCTGATTGAATTGGTTGCTCGGCTAATTAAAACAAAAAATAAATAATTGAACGCTTCGAATGTTCAAAAATGTATCCAGTAAGAATTCTTACGGGTTGGTTGACACATGACAAACGGGTCTCCACTGTACCGGGGCGGACACTTGCAAATAGGGTTATGGTTGATAACCTCACAGATGGCGTTTATACCGCAGGAGCCTGGACACGGATTTCGACACTTTTGATTGACGCAAGCCTCGTTTCGACCACATTCCGAGTTGATGGCACACTCGGGGCGGCACGCTGGCGGCATGCCGATGTACTGCGGGAGACAGGAACAGACGGCTTGACCTTGAACGGTGCGGCACTGACTGTTGGGGCCGCATGGTGAGGGTTGACAGGGAAATTGTTCCACGGGTGGGGCTAAAAAAAACAGTTTGTTCGTGAATTGAATATCCGGGGAATATCCTTGAAAATGTTGTTACTAACCAGCTGGAACAGGGTTGCACTGAATAAAAGCGTTTCCTGTTGTACCAGTGGGGCACGAGCACATCGGAATATGATTGGCGACTTGACAGATGGCGCCACTGCCGCATGTTCCAGGGCAGGGATCATCACATTTATTTCTGATGCACGCTCTGTCTCTGGGACAGTCACTGCTCATGATACACTCGGGTCGACAGCCGATATACGGATCACCTTGGTATTCGGGCAGGCATGTACACACCCCGTCGCTGCACTGAGTGTTTGAGCCACAGGGCGAAGGACTGCATGGATCTGACAGAACTGGCTCTAACGCTGCAAAATAGTCAACTTTTATAAAGCTGAAAACCAACGATGGAGCTCAACCTTTTTCCACGAGCTTACTTGCAGGTTTCGGTGAGCACTGTGTAAAAGGATCGCCGACATAACCGTCCAGGCATGAGCAAATAGGCGTATGATTGACAACAGTACACACTGCATCGCTTCCACACGACCCAGGGCATGGATCGCGACATTTCTCGCGGATACAGGCTCGACTGCTTGGGCATTCGGAACTGATTAAACACTCCGGGCGGCAATTGGGCGGAGATCCCACATAGCCGGCCAGACAGGAGCACGACGGAGTGCCACCGGTGTCACGACACTGAGAATAGAGACCGCAGGGCGACGGTAGACAAGGATTTCTTGGAATGTCAACGGCTTGGATGGGTGCTGGTGCTGGCGCTACGGACATTTTTTTGTTTTGTTAACTTACACGTTCATTTCAACAGAAATCTCAGAGAAGCTTACGAGGTATCGGGGAACATCGAGTGAACGGATCACCGGTGAATCCACGACGACACCCACAAATCGGACTATGATTGACAACTTTACACTCGGCGTTGAATCCACAAGTGCCAGGACAAGGGTCGACGCATTTTTGATTGGTGCAAGCCCGGTTCGTGGGACACTCGGAACTGACGACGCACTCAGGGCGACACGACGGCGGAGCACCGATGTAGGTTGGCAGGCAAGAACAGATCGCCTGTCTGGAATTGACGCGACACTGACTGTTTGGTCCGCAGGGTGACGGATTACACGGATCCTGGTTGACTGGTGCAGATTCGACAGCTGATAAAAAACCGATTTGTCAACGTCAAAAATGAGGCTTTGATGTGTGTGGAGGCATAATTTTGTCTTACGTGGCGGGAATCAAGTTGCAGTACCGGAACGGGTCCCCTGTGTACCCTGGGAAACAGGTACACACGGGCAAGTGGCTCACCACCTGGCATTCGGCGCTCTGTCCACAAGTACCAGGGCACGGATCTTGACATTTATTTTGAATGCAAGCTCGATTGGTAGGACAATCAGTGTTGATAACACACTCGGGTCTGCACCCTTCGTACGGATTTCCAACGTAGTCGGGTAGACACGAACAGGACCCCGCTCCATTACGCTCGCGACACTCGGCATTTGCACCACAGGGCGACGGTTGACAGGGGGTGGGCTGCTCAAAAACTGGGTCGGCTGCAAGAATCCAATCGAACAATAACAAAACTTGGACGCTTCGACCCCCCACAAGCCACAGCTACTCACGAAGTTTAGGCTGACATGTGGTGAATGGATCGCCGGTGAAACCATCGCTACAAAAACATTGTGGCGTGTGGCTCACGACACGACAGACGGCGTTAACACCGCAGGTTCCCGGGCACGGATCTTTACAGCGTTGATTGATACAAGCTAAATGATTTGAGCATTCGCTGTTGCTGATGCACTCGGGGCGACAGTTCGGGGGAGTACCGAGGAAATTCGACATGCAAGAACAGGACGGGCTCTCTCCTGAAACTCGGCACTCTGAATTCGGTCCACAGGGTGACGGAAGGCAAGGGTTGACGGGCTGCGTGGGTTGTGCGAGCGCTGCTTCTGCTAAATCATCAAAACATAGGCGGAGGTTAACCCTCTGAATGGGGCCCCAACAGAAAATTCCCTTACGGATCGGTGTGCATCGTAAGAAAGGATCTCCAGTAAAACCGGACGGGCACCGACAGATAGGGCTGTGGTTCCTGACTTCACACAGCGCTGAAACTCCACAGGATCCAACGCAAGGATTTCGACACTTTTGATTCGAACAAGCTTCGTTGCGGCCGCAGTCTGAATTGACGACACACTCAGGTCGACACATTGGTGGCACTCCAAGGTAACCACTGAGACAGGAACAGACCGACTGATCGTTCACTGCTCGACACTGACTGTTCGGTCCACAGGGAGAGGGTTGACAGGGAGTCGACAAGACTGGTGCTGTAAAATCAGTCAGTTGAATTACTGATCTATTGGAAGGTGGTGGGGTAGGTGGGGGGGGCATAAACTAACCAGCCGGGGCTGGTCGACACTGTATAAAAGCGTTGCCTACTGTTCCCGCCGGACAAGTACACATCGGTATGTGATTTAACACTTCGCATTGAGCCGCTTCACCGCATGTCCCTGGACAGGGATCGCGACATTTGTTGGACACGCATGCCCGGTCCCTAGGGCAGTCAACGTTAAGTACACACTCAGGACGGCAACCGATGTACGGATCACCCTGGTGCTCGGGCACGCAGGAACACAGTCCGTTGCTGCAGACAGCGTTTGGTCCGCACGGTGACGGCTGGCACGGATCGGCTGCCAGTGGTTTCTCCGCTATGAAAAAAAAAATGATAGAAAAATAGAAAAAAGTGTCTATTGCTTTGAACAATCGGCTAATCTTACTGGCAGGCGGCTTAAGGGTACAAAAAGTGAAAGCATCCCCTTCAAAACCTTCAGGGCAAACACAGATCGGCGTATGATTGATGACGCTGCACAAAGCGCTGTTTCCGCACGCCCCCAAACATGGATCCCTGCATTTCTCGGAGATGCAAGCTCGATCACTCGGACACTCAGAGTTGACAATACACTCCGGACGGCAATTTGGAGGCGAACCACTGTAGTTGGGCAGACAGGAACACGAGGGCGCTCCATTCGTGTCACGACATTGAGAGTACGGTCCGCAAGGTGACGGTTGACAGGGATCTCGGGCCGGTTGGGGAGATTCTTGAACTGGCGGTGGTGCTAAACAAAAGCCGTTCGCGTAAATCAAATGGAACTTCAGAGTTGACCTTATAAATAGGACGTCTTACGAGGAATTTTGAAGCAACTAGTAAACGGGTCACCGGTGTATCCTGCCAGACAGCTACAAATTGGCCTGTGATTAATGACTCGGCACTGAGTGTCACGACCGCAGGTATCCTGGCACGGGTCAACACATTTTTGGTTGGTGCAAGCTCTGTTTGGAGGACACTCGGAGCTTATGACGCATTCTGGTCGACAGGCGGGCGGGGAACCGATGTAGTTGGGCAGGCAGGAGCAAATGGCTTGAGCGTTGTTTTCTTTGCATTGTGAATTGGGTCCGCACGGGGATGGGATGCACGGATTGGTGACGGCTGGGGAGTCGACCGCTGCAAATTGACAATGATTTTGGTAATCCTGCGTTTGATTTTTTTAAAAATCGAAAAGAAAATCTCACGTTGAGGCGGTAGAACGTTACAAAATCGAAACGGATCTCCCGTATATCCGGGGAAACAAACGCAAGACGGTAAATGGTTGACAACTTGGCAGTCGGCGTTAGGGCCGCACGTTCCAGGACACGGATCCTGACACTTGTTGCTCACGCAGGCTCGATTAGTTGGACAGTCAGAGTTGACGACGCACTCGGGTCGGCAATTCTCATACGGATTGCCCACGTAGTCCGGTAAACAGGAGCAGGAGCCGGCGCCGTTCAATTCACGGCAAATTGCGTTTGACCCACAGGGCGACGGTTGACACGGCGTTGGTCGCTCTTCTTGAACTGGTCGCTCTGTGCGAAAAACTCGTAATATAACGGGTGGAGTCGGGGGGTAGGACCAGCGAAAATGTGGACAACTTACGTTGTTCAACGCACTGAGTGAACGGGTCACCGGAGTATCCGTCCAAACAGTAACACTGAGCCGTGTGACTCACGACACGGCACTGTGCGTTTGCTCCGCACACCCCAGGGCATGGATCACGACATTTTTGATTCATACAGGCCTGGTGCGAAGGACACTCACTGTTGCTGATACACTCGGGTCGACAATTGGGTGGAGTGCCAAGGTAGTCGGGCAGGCAAGAGCAGGACGGGTTGTCACCGGTCGCTTTGCACTGCGCGTTGGGGCCACACGGCGACGGAATACAAGGATTTGAAGGGGTTGCTTGAACCGGAAGTACTTCGACTGTTGAAATATATAAAAAAAGTTACTTCGATGGCTCTTTTCTCACGAAAAAAAAAGAACTTCGGACCTATTTTTTGACATCTAACGAACGGATCACCGGTGAATCCGGGCGGGCACCGACATAATGGTGAATGGTTGCTGACGTCACACAGTGCGCTCACACCACACGACCCAGGACATGGGTCTCGACATTTCTGATTGACGCAAGCCTCGTTGCGTCCACACTCTGAGTTGATGACACACTCGGGCCGACAGGCTGGCGGTATTCCGAGGATGCCTGGCAGGCAGGAACAGACTGCCTGTTCTTGTACTACGCGGCATTGACTGTTCGGACCGCATGGCGATGGTTGACAGGGGAATGACTGTACTGGGGAGGCTGTTGAATTTCGCACCGTTTAAAAAAAATCATCCAAAATAGGGCAGGGGATGGAGGGGGGTGAGATCAACAAACCAGGGGGCAGTGGTCTGCAAAG
This sequence comes from Corythucha ciliata, assembly GCA_038030265.1. Lineage (NCBI taxonomy): Eukaryota > Metazoa > Arthropoda > Insecta > Hemiptera > Tingidae > Corythucha > Corythucha ciliata. The sequence continues at coordinate 9,857,168 of CM075942.1, read as the reverse complement.
CATGAAAGCATTTCCGGTTGTTCCAGCCGGACAGGTGCACATTGGAATGTGATTCACGACTTCGCACAGTGCGTCCTGACCACAAGTGCCAGGACACGGGTCTTGGCATTTGTTACGAATACACGCCCTGTTTCTGGGGCAATCATCACTAAAAATACACTCGGGGCGGCATCCAACGTAGGGGTCTCCTTGGTATTCAGGTAGACACGAACAGGCACCGTCTTGACATTGAGCGTTAGGCCCACATGGCGATGGATTACAAGGATCAGTTTCTTCAACAACCGCTGTGAAACAAAAAACGGTCGAATTACCGCGAAATTTCTCCTTCAATAAAAGCTAGTTCTTACGTTCAGGCGGTTCAGGGAAACAATTCAAAAATGGGTCCCCGGTGTAACCATCCGGACACACGCACACCGGCGTGTGATTGACAACGTTGCACACGGCACCGTTGCCACACGATCCTGGACAGGGATCGCGACATTTCTGTTGAATGCACGCCTCCTGACTAGGGCACTCGGCGTTGATTAAACATTCTGGGCGACAGTTCGGCGGTGCTCCTGTATATTCGGCGAGGCAAGAGCACGAAGGAACGCCGCCATTGTTTCGACACTGTGAGTAGGGGCCGCAGGGTGAGGGAACGCACGGATTTTTGGGTGCTTCCTGAATCGGTGGCGGAGGGGCTGAAATTATATCGAATAATGAGTGGGTGGGTTGGGTTTAGGGGTGGAGCGGAGGTGTATTCAAGGTAATTACGAGGAATCGGCGAGCATCGAGTGAATGGATCGCCGGTGAATCCAAAGAGACAGTTGCAAATAGGGGCGTGGTTGATGACGCGACACTGAGCATTCCGTCCGCAGATATTGACGCATGGATCGACGCATTTCTGGTTCACGCAGGCTCGATTCGGCGAGCATTCATCGTTGACAACACATTCGGAGCGACAACCGGGCGGTGAGCCAATGTACTGAGGTAAACAAGAGCAGGTCGCCTGACCGTTGTTGACACGACATTGACTGTTCGGTCCACACGGGTTAGGATTACAGGGATCATCTGCGACGGGCGGTGGCTCTATTTTAATGTTTTTCGATTAGAACGGCTCTTAAAAAATTTATAATTAATTTCTCCTCTCCCTGCGTACTTTCAATAGTAATCAACGAACAGTGTCTAAATGGATCACCCACGTAACCGTCGAAACAGTTACAAGTCGGTAAATGATTCACAACTTGACACTGAGCGTTCATTCCACAAGTTCCAGGGCACGGATCCTGGCATTTATTCCGTCGACAGGCTTGATTCGACGGACAGTCCGAGTTGAGCGTGCACTCGGGGCGACACCCTTCGTAGGGATTGCCCACGTACTCGGACAGGCACGTACAGGAACCGGCGCCGTTCTGTTCGCGGCAAATGGCGTTGGCGCCACAGGGTGACGGTGAACACGGTGACAGAGTCTCTTCGACGACTGGTTCGGCTGTAACGGACGTTCGAGAATGATTTTTTTTTGTGGGTGTGTGTGAGCAAAACATTGTCTGCTGATTCCTTTCATTTAATCTCTATTTTATCGCGATTTCATTAAAATCTTGGCGAATTAATTTTTCAGTTAGTGAATGCGCCGCAATAAGATTTGGCATTGCGCTTGCGCATTAGATATTTCAAATAAACGTTCTCCATAACGGCGATACTTCCCAGACTTTTCAAATCATCGCGCAAAATCTCGCTACTTTGCCAATGAAATGCAAATATAACGAGTTCACCCAACGAATTCAGAAAAAGTCCCATCAGAAGAAACGTCGTTCAACACAATTAAGCTTTCAATTTTTAGATATTTAGAAAAACAATAATAATTCTCAAACTGAATAGAAATGGTGTTTACGTAGACCAAACGACAAACAAAAAAACAACAAACGACGAACGACAAATCGACAACAAAACCAATAACTGCGACAAAACGAGCAATCGAACGAATCAAATTGCGACCAAACTTCCCTCTAAATCTTTAGTTGTTTCGCTCTTTCAAAGTCCGACATTTTTGCACTTGAAATAAGTAAGTAAATTACACGTTTTTACCACAGGAGGACCCAGATATACAAGTGGTGGTTGACGGGGCGGGGGGGCGTCTTAAGAATCTCAAAATTCACTGATAGGGCAGGAAAAACAAATCAATGTGGCGATGTAACCGTGGGGGGAGGGGAGGGTCACAATCGAGACTTTCTGGGGGTTGTGAATGCCTCAAAAATTAGATATTTTCGCTAAGGTCAAAATACGAAGGGGTTTCTGGGGTTTTTAGTCACTAGAATAAAGGTTTTGTAAACAAAAAAAGCAAAGTTAGGCCTTCGGCCTCCTAATTCCAGAAGAATTTGAGCCGGACGCGTTTTTTCGAGTCCGTCGGACTGGAGGGAGCGTTTATGCTTCGACCAGCAGGGTTGGGTCTACCCCATAGTAGCCGGCTAGGCGAGGAGCGTTCGTTTTTCGCGTGGAAAATTACAGGGCGCTGGTGGTATGGTCATAATTCAACCGCCCCGGCCCATTACGCACCCAACAGGCAGGTGGGGGGGTCAATGCAGCTCCAAAAGGCGATTTTTTGGCCAGGTCAGGAATATTTTGGACCAAACATCGATTATTAGGGCCCCCCCCCCTATTCGTGGGGGGCCCCCGAATTGATTGAAAATGGGAAAAATAGGGGTTTTTAAGTTTTAAAAAGCATTGGTTCGCGGCTAATATTGAAAATAAGCGCTAATTTGCCACTAAAATTAAGGAAAATACACTAATTTGACGCATCTGAATGCAACTTTGCGGCTAAAATAGAGAAAATATATACTCAAAGCCCCAGAATTTGACTATAGGTTGTAGGCCCTTTTAACAGGCGGCTAAAAATGGGAAAAATCGGCAATTCGCGGCAAAAAGCGGCCAGAATCACAAATTGGAGGCTAAAAACGGAGAAAAAAACGCTAATTCACGGTCACAGTTGAGAAAAAGCGCTCGGTAACTTGCAGCTATAAAATTGAGGAAAATCAGGCTCAGCTGACTTTGAGAAAACGCCAATTCATGTCACCTCGAGGCAACTTCGTCATTAAAACTGAGAAAAAGCGCTAATTCACGGCTAAAATGATGAAAGGACGTTAATTCGCAGCTAAGCAATGACAAATAGAGCTCATTCGCTGCTAAAATAAAAAATAAAAACTCCAAAACGCAGATACATTTTAAAAAATCCGGCTTATTTGCCGGAGCTAAAATAGAGTTAAAGCCATAAATCGAAGGAGGAAGAGGTGTTTTGATTCCCCCCCCCCCACCCACTTGAGAGAGAGGTCCCAGAGCCTCTTTTGACTCATTCGCCTTTAAAATAGGGGAAAACGATAGTATGGTATATTCTCAGCTCTAACATTGAGAAAAAATTCGCGGCTGAAATTGAGAAAGAGAGCGCTAATTTGCGGCTAAAACAGAGGCAAAGTGAAAGAAAACGCTTTAATTCGCGGCAAAAATTAAGGAAAGCCCTGATTCGCAGCTAATTTAGGGTAAAAACGCCAAAACGCGGATACATTTTTAAAAATCCGGCTTATTCGCCGGAGCTAAAATAGAGTTAAAGCCATAAATCACGGCAAAAATTGAGGAAAAGCCCTGATTCGCGGATACAATTTAGGAAAAATCGCTAATTCGCGGATTCATGGGAGAAAACCCGCTAGTATACCATGGTTGAAACAGAGAAAAACTGCGAAAATGGCAGCTAAAATTAAAATTGGGATAAAGAACTCATCCCCTAGGCGAATACAAGGGGGGGTATCGGCAGAATTACACCCCCCCCCCCTACCGGAGCTGGTCTAATCGCTTTAATAATAGGCGAGTGGTGGGGTGGACAGGTGGCGAGGGTGTTTGGCGAGAGGAAGAGGTGTTTTGATTCCCCCCCCCCACCACACACCCACTTAAGAGAGAGGTCCCAGGTCCGCTTTTGACTCATTCGCCTTTAAAATAGGGGAAAACGATAGTATGGTATATTCTCAGCTCTAACATTGAGACAAAATTGGCGGCTGAAATTGAGAAAAAGAGCGCTAATTTGCGGCTAAAACAGAGGCAAAGTGAAAGAAAACGCTTTAATTCGAGGCAAAAATTAAGGAAAGCCCTGATTCGCAGCTAATTTAAGGAAAAAACTCTAAATTCGCGGATACAATTGAGAAAATCAGCGAATTAACGACTAAAATTGAGTAAAAAAGAGGTCATTCTCAAAATTAGCTAACATTGATGAATAAATCGCGGATAAAATCAGGAAAAAGGGCTAATTTGCGGCTAAAACTAAGAAAAAGCGCTCATTCACGTGTCTAAGAAGTGAAAGAAAACGGTAAAAGCCCTGATTCACTGCTAGAATCAAGGAAAAATCGCTAATTCGCGGATAAATTTGAAAAAATCTGCGGATTCGCGGCTAAAATTGAATACATAAGCGGTGATTCTCACAATGAACTGAAATTGAGAAAATTCCCAAATTCACGGCACGAATTGAGAAAACGTTTTTATATTTGCACAGCGGGAATGGTGAAAGAAAACGATAATTCGCGGCTAAAATTGAGGTCAAGCCCTAGTTTACGAATAAAGTAAAAACTTGCTAATTCGTGGATTTTTCTCTTAAAAATAAAATAACTCGGGAATTCCCGGCTAAAATTGAGATAAAGAAGCGCTTATTCGCAGCTACAATGGATACAAAAGCAATGCGCGGATCAGCACGTAAAAATTCGCTAATTAGCGGATAAAAACCATGGCCGTTGCCGTGTTTTTTTTGGTTTTTTTTGGCGAACGGACCAGTCCACGCGTCAATTAGCGCATATACATAGAGCTGGATCAGGGAATGGCGTGCAGAGCCCATGAAAGCGGCTCTGCTGCGCCTGGTGGGTTGGCAGCCGGCGCCCCTCGAAAAAAAAAGAGCGTAATTTGTGATTTATGATTTAGGTCGAAGGGAGGAGAACGTGCAAGGTTTGGGCAAGGGTTTAGAGTGTTCAGACTACGACCCGCATGACACAGTATGTCTTGAAGGGTTGGATCTACCCTATAGCCTCTCAAGGCGCCGAGCGTTCGCTTTTTGTGTGAAAAATCCCTCGGCGCGGGTGTGCTCGGTCGTAATTCTACGTGGGGGTGGGAGTGAGTTCAAATTTGGCCTGGAGATGCTATACGCACATATTGCCTCCCGGGGGTATTCCCTTCCCAGTAACCCGTGGCATCCTCGTCAGAGAAACCCCCCCCCCCCCAACGTAATGAGCTCCCTGACTTAATACCCCCCCTTACCATAAAAAAGTGCAAAAATCAAATCGAACTTTTGAAGAGAGCGAAACATTCTAAAGAACAACGATGACCCCCTAACAACAACGAAGAAAAACCGAAGAGTTGGAGGAACAAAACTTACCTTGATGTTCCTCATTTTTTTTTTTTTTTTAAACATGCAATAAACGAGTAAGAAACAAAATGCAAACAATGATATTTACAAGACAAACGAAACACACTGTACAAACGTATAGACAGAAGAAGTGGATAGTGAATAGTGTCGTGCTCAAAAAATGCATGCTTTCTGTATAATGGAGAAAATGGAAAATGGCCATTTTCGTGGTCTTTGGGCAGAGGGGGGGGGGGTGGCTGGGCGGGAAAAAGGGGCGAGAAGATCCTGTCATAAATCGTGCTATTGCTCAGAAAGGCTACACATGAGTAAATAATCATGATAAATGGGGGAAATAAAATGGAAGTAATCAGCAGAAAAAATAAATAATTAAAAAAAAAAAACAAAGAAAGTTCATCTAAAACAGAAAAACAGATTGAATTAAAAAAAACATTCCGCATAAGCTCACAGAATACTTCTGCGAACCAATTTAGAACGAATTTAATTTTCTGTTATTTCTAACTAAAACCAAAAATTAGAGCTCTGCTGATTTTTTTGGGTTATACTAATATACCACGACGCAAAAAGAGCTTAGCACCTTTGTAAATTTGCGAGTTTATTGCTACGATTCAAGCTACTACTGACTTTATTTTCTTGAAAAAGCTCTACCTAGTTAAATAATCATAAAAGCTTGTTTAAAATTAAAAAAAAATAAGCCTACGATACTCCTTTTTTCCTATTTTTTTTTAGATTGGCCTTAAAGCTCTACTTTGTACTGTCTACTGTTTTTTTTTTTCTCAAAAATTAGACTATCGTGGTTACTTTCGGTATGAAGGTGTTAGGCACGGAATTAATTTTTGTTAAGTGAAATTGTCTCAGTATCACAAAATAGTTATAAATTAGGAACATTCTGTCATTTCTGTATAGGAATCACGCTCCAAGCCTTCCATGGGGGTATGGAGCCCAACGTAGCCGCAGAATCAACGAAAAAACCCCCACGGGCAGGGAAACCCACGGGCATGAGTGCCCAGATGCTCGCAGTACCGTGGTTAAAAATGGGGGGGGGGGGAAACCGCTAATATTTGTGTCTGGAACTCGGACCTCCCCAGACCGAAATTGAGAAAAAAATCGCTGGTTGATTCGCGGTGTATAGAGGCCATTTTACGGCTAAAATTGACATAAAGCGCTAATTTATGGCTAACAGTGACCAGAAACCAAGTCGAACATTGTGAAAAACGTTACTTCGAGACTCAAGTTTGGGAAAATCGACAATTCGCGGAAAAAATTGAGAAAAAGTGCTAAACAGCAGCTAAAATTGAAAAAAATGGCTAAATTACGGTTAAAATTTAGGATAAACCGCTAATTTATGGATGAAATTGAGAAAAATCGCTAACCCACACCTAAAAATGGAAAAAATTACTAATTCACGGCTAAAACGGAGAAAAACGCTTATTCCCAGCTAAAATTGAAAAAAAAAGCTCATTCGCGGCTAAAATTGAGAAAAGACGATAGTATGCGGCTAGAATTGAGAAAAATTCACTGATTCGCGGCCTAAAGGGCCCGTTTTACAGCCGTACGTGCAGTTCTTGGGGCAAGTCCACGGGTAAAATGAAAAAAAAAAAAACTGTTAATTCATGGCCGAATGTGAAATAAATCCTGCTTAATTCGAGGCTGAAATTGCGCGAAATAGTGGCTAAAATGAAGAAAACTGATGTTTCTCGGGAAAAACAACAGAGCTACTTCGCGGCTGAAGTTGGGTAAAATCGCTAATTCACTGATAGAAGTGAGAAAATGTGTTAATTCACGGCTAAAATTGAGAAAATACGCTAATTCGGGGGCTAGAATTGAGAAGAAATGGTATATTCGCCACGTATAGAGGCATTTAATTCAGGGCTAAATTAAGCAAAATGGGCTAATTGGGGCTAAAATTGAGAATGATTAATAACTCGTGGGATAAAAACGGTGAAAACAAGGCTGAAATTAAGAAAAATTGCGAATCACGAGAAGAAATGAGAAAATGTGCTAAAACCTACCCGCTAAAATCGAGTAAAGTCGATAATTCTTGGAATAAAAACGCTACTTCTTTGTTAAAATTGAGAAAAACGTAAAGTGCTCACACTGTGAAAAAATTCCCAATTGGCTGGTAAAATTGCTAATTCTAAATCGCGGCTAAAATTGAAAAAAATCGCTAATTCCCGCGGTAAAAATGCTAATTAATGGATAAAATTGTGAACTTCGCTAATTCATGGCTACAATTTGCAGCTAAACAACAAAACAATTTGCAGAAAAAACAACAATTTGCAGCTTCTTCTTGGCTTAAATAAAAAATAAGCGCTAATTCGCGGCTAGCATTGAGAAAAAGAGCTAATTATCGGATAAAATTGCTAGCTCCGTATCGCGGCCTAACTGGAGAAAAATCGCTAATTCCCGCGCGGTAAAAATGCTAATTAGTTGATAAAATTGATAACAGCGCTAATTCATGGGTAAAATTCGCGACTTTCGAACGCTAATTAGAGAAAATACGCTAATTCGAGGCTAAAAATTGAGAGGAAAATCGCCCAATTCCTGCGATAAGCATGGTAATTAGCCAAAATTGAGAAAAACGCTAATTCGTGGTTAAAATTGATAAAACATCAATTCGCGACGTCTGATGCCAATTTCGTGGGTGAAATTGAGAATAAAGGCCAATTAATGGCGGCTAAAAGTGAAAAAAATTGCGGCTAAAATTCAGAAAAACGTTAATCGGCGGTTAAGATTAAAAAAATTGCTAATTGTCGCGGTAAAAATGCTAATCAGCGGCCAAAATTGAGAACAACGCTAATTAACAGCTAAAATTGATGAAACACCAATTCCCGATTTCGGAAGTCAATTTCGTGGTGAAAATGGAGAAAAACGAAAATTCGCGGCCAACAATGAGAAAAAGAGCTAAATTGGCAAGCTCTAATTCGTGGGTAAAATTGTGAAAAACTCAAAATTCACGGCTAAAATGGAGAAAAATCCCTAACTCCCGTAAAAATGCTAATGTAGCGGTCAACATTAAGAACAACGCTAATTTATGGTTAAAATTGACAAAATACCAATTCGCGACTTCGGAAGGCAATTTCGTGGCTGAAATTAAAAACGACGTTAATTCGCGGCGAAATTGAGAAAAAACCGCCAATTCCCGCTGTAAAAATGCTAATTAGCGGCCAAATTGATAACACCGCCAATTAACAGCTAAAGGCAATCTCATGAAGGCAATTTCATGGCTAAAATTGAGAAAAACGCAAATTCGCGGCTAACAATGAGAAAAAGAACTGATTAGCGGGTAGAATTGATATAGGACTAAATCGCGGCTAAAATTAAGAAAATTCGCTAATTCCCGGGGTAAAAATGCTAATTAGCGGTCAAAATTGAGAACTACGCTAATTCAGGCTAAAATTGATAAAACACCAATTCGTGACTTCTGAAGGCAATTTCATGGCTAAAATTTAGAATAAGCGCTAATTAGGGGCTAAAAGTGAAAAAAAAATCACTAATCGCGGCTAAAATTAAGAAAGACGTTAATCCGCGCCCAAGATTGTGGGAGAGGGGGGGGGGAGGTCGTCATGGAGATTTCCACACCACGCCGCGATATAGGTGTGGGTCCACCACTGGGGCCTCTTAGTCTTCTCTCTGGCCCCTGAGAATGAAGGGCGCCATAATTATTGTAGCCCTTCTTAAAACCACCCCATTCAAACGGGTCAAACGATCTGATTGGAAATTCGCCTTTTTCGGGAAACGGCTCGTGACGTGAAAAACGTGGCTGGTCGCCACCCGAAAATCCAACGAAGTGGCCAAAAATGACTGTATTTTGCGTTGCCATTGGTTTTTATTCAATTCTATCGACACCAGATCGGCCGCACGGAGGGATTTTCAGCAGTTAATTTAACCGATCCTTGACTTTAACCCGCGAAGTAGCTTCCAGAAATAGCCAATAATGCGGTTTAGCCTCTTTAGGGGCCCAAAATAATTATTTCGCCTTAAAGAACTGACTGGGGTGAGTGGGGTGACAATTAAGTGCGGAAAATTTAACGAATTGGTCGCGAAACTGGACATTTGTTCGGAAATAGCAGATTAAGCCCTTGAAATTGTCCAGGCCCACAATGCGCGCTTTGACCCTGCCCTACTTGTTTGGTAGCCATCAATTTAAACATCCTCACCAGTCCCCACAAACGAACTTTTGGAAAAATTGCACGGATCAGAGGCTTCGAATCGAATCGACCTCAAGTGCGACCCACTGCGCATGATTGCAAGCGGTTTGACTGTCAATACGTCACCGCAACGTAAACTATAAACACACTGAGGAGACCCATCTTTGGACTATGGACCAATCTCGGGAGAATGGGCATTGTTCTGTTGATACAGGAAATGACAGAATTATAACACAATGTACCTTCCCACCCCCCTTCAAACAACTTTGTGATATTGAAACTTCTTTTCTAAAGGCGGGACGGGATATTTTTGTTTTCGATGGCCAGAAATTATATGAAAAACATGCAATAAAACTAACGAGACGAATCTTCAAAAAAGCGCATCGCATGCAATCGATGAAATGTTCCGACGATATTTTACAAACTTATAGATCCTACGCGTTAAACTAATTTTCTTTGATAATTTAAATTTTAAACTTTTCTTTACGCGTCTCTAGAAACGAATTTCTAAATTTTGAGGTTGAAATTGACTAGAATTTTTCAAATAAATGCATTTAAGTAATGCTAATAATTTAGTACATTTTCTTGCTTGCACAAACATTCATTCAAAATTCATTTCATTCGTTCATTATTTACTCAATACTAGTTTTACTTTGATTTTATTTAAATTTGATAAAATTTAGACCTTTGAACTTAAATTTGATAAATATTTGAACTGCAACGTGATAAATATTTAGCCTTTTAATGCGTGATTATTGTGTTTTGTATTCAATGCTTCTGCCATTTGAATTTATTTTACTTTTATTAAAATTTAACAAAATTTCGACCGTTTAAACTTAAATTGGGTCTAGGCAATGGCCCGGAGTGTTTCGCGATCTATTGACCTGATGCGCTTCTTGAAAAATTCCATGCACATGCGCCTTCACCCTTAACCTCACCGATAATAAAATAAAAATTTAAAGTCCTACCTTCAACTCGAGTACAATAGGTGAACGGATCGCCTGTAAAGCCGACCTCGCACGTGCAAACCGGCGTGTGATTGACGATATTACAGCGAGCGTTCGAGCCACAAGACCCTGGACAGGGGTCCTGACAGCGTTGATTCATGCAGGCCAGACTGGGCGAGCATTCTGGGTTGATGGTGCACTCGGGTCGACAATTTGGTGGAGCGCCGATGAAATTGGCGAGACACGAGCAGGCTGGACTCTCGCCGCGAACTTGACAGATTGAATTGGGTCCGCAGGGCGAGGGACGACAGGGGTCGACGGGTGTGATCGGAGTCGATTCGATAACTGAGAAAAAAAAAAAAAAAAAAAATTACGTCAATAAATTGGTGAACTTGTGTTTTAAAGGTTCACCGCAGTGCACTCACCAGGTGGTAGAGGGAAGCACTGTCGGAACGGATCACCCGTTTGCCCTGGTGGACAACTGCAGATCGGATTGTGGTTCACGACATTGCACTTTGCGTTCAAACCACATGTACCAGGACATGGGTCAACGCATTTAGTGTTGAGACACGCTTGGGTCAATTGACACTCGGCGGAGACGATACATTCGGGTCGGCACTGCGGTGGTGAGCCGATGAAGCTCGGTTGACACGAGCACACGGCATGACCGTCCGAGACGCGGCAGAGACTGTTGGGTCCACAGGGCGAGGGGGTGCACGGATCTCTCGGAGGCTCTAAAATAAATAAATAAAAAACGTTAAAAAAATCTTAAAAAAATGTTTTCCACAATTTAAACGAACGTACCAGCAGGGCGTTGATGACACGCCACAAATGGATCGCCTCGAGTCGGCGGCGGACAAGAGCACGTCGGAATGTGGTTTATGACGTCACAGACCGCACCCTGTCCGCACGTCCCTGGGCACGGGTCGATACAGTGTTGGTTGCTGCAGGCTTTGTTTCGAGGACAGTCCGAGTTCATTGTACACTCGGGGCGACACTGTACGTACGGATCGCCCGTGTAGTCGGGGAGACAGGTGCACAGGCCATTGTTACACTGGGCGTTGGCTCCACATGGTGACGGATTGCAGGGATCCGTCGGTGTCGGAGTGGGAGGTGCTTCGACTTAAATAAACAAAAAAATAATCGATTAAAAGAAAGTCGATTACTAAACCAAAAAAAAATCGAAGAGCTTACTGATTTGAGAGCACTGGGTAAACGGATCGCCGGTAAATCCTGGAGAACAGCTACAGGTTGGAATGTGGTTTTGAACACGGCAATCCGAATTCAAACCGCACGACCCAACGCAAGGATCTCGACATTTTTCAGAGATACAAGCCTGTGTGGGTGCACAGTCTGTGTTGACGACACATTCAGGCCGACAATTCGGCGGAGCTCCGATATAATTGGCTCGGCACGAGCACGCCGGTTGATTTCCACCTCTGACTTGACACTCGGAGTTTGGTCCACACGGTGATGGAACGCACGGATTGGTGGGAACTGGTGGCGGCGATGGTGGATCAGCGGGTATTCTGTAGCATCGAGTGAACGGGTCGCCAGTTTGTCCCGACGGACACGTACAAATTGGATTGTGATTGATGACTTGACACTGTGCGTTCAGACCGCAAGTTCCAGGGCACGGATCGGTGCATTTGTTTTTGTAGCAAGCGCGGTTCGTGGGGCACTCGGAGTTGACAACACACTCGGGTTTACAGTTGGGCGGTGTGCCTATGAAGTCGCGGGAACAGGTGCATACGGCTTGTTCGTTAACTGCTCGACACTCACTGTTCGGACCGCAGGGTGAGGGCGAGCACGGACGAACCGGTGTGGGCGCCGCCGTCACTGGTGGCGGTGGCGAACAAGAAGTGAACGGATTGCCGACGTAGTTGGGCAAACAGTTGCAAGTTGGCACGTGATTGATGACGGAGCATTGAGCGTTCGTGCCGCACACCCCGGGACAAGGGTCTTGACATTTGTTTCGAATGCAGGCCCTGTCCGTGGGACAGTCGGAGCTTAGGACACACTCAGGTCGACATCCTTCGTACGGGTTTCCAGTGTAGTCGGCGATACATGTGCACGATCCTGCACCATTGCGCTGATTGCACACGGCGTTGGGTCCACAGGGAGACGGCTCGCAAGGATTTAGCACCTCCTCTGTAGAAAAAACAAACAAAACATTATGCCACAACAGTGTTTTCATAAGTTAAACCCATCAAAACTTACGTTTCTGTTCGATGCACTGAACAAAAGCATTACCAACGAAGCCTGGCAGACAGTTACAAGACACCGCGTGACTAATAACGCTGCACTGGGCGTTAATACCGCAAGTCCCGGGACACGGATCGACGCATTTATTATTGATGCACGCTTGAGTACTCGGACAGTCGGGATTTATGACGCACTCCGGTCGACAATTCGGTGGAGCGCCGATATAATTGGCGAGACACGAACACGACGGTTGTCCACCGGGCGAAGCCATACACTGCGAGTTGGGTCCGCAGGGAGACGGCTGGCACGGATTTCTTTCAATTTCAACGGCTTGAGTCGGCGGTGGTGCTGAAAAAGAGTAAACAATTAAGAAATGGCTCGATATTGATGTTTGGTGGGATGAACCCGCTTACTTGGGATGGGGTAGCAGCTTCTAAATGGGTCGCCTGTTTGACCCGGAGGACACGAGCAAATCGGGCTGTGATTGATCACTTGACACCTTGCGTTCAATCCGCACGAACCTCGACACGGATCGGTGCACTTGTTGTTGACGCACGCCTGAGTCTGGGAACATTCCGAGCTTAAAATACACTCGGGGCGACACTGAGGCGGTGCACCGATGTAACCGGTGAGACAGGAACAGACGGCAACACCCTGAGGCGCTCGACACTGACTGTTCGGTCCACACGGTGACGGATTACAGGGGTCGGTGGGTGTGGGCGGAGCGGTCGGAGCTGGACGACAGTGTGAAAATGGATCGCCGGTGAAACCCTGAGGACAGGAGCAGGCTGGTATATGATTGATGACGTCACATTGAGCGTTCTGTCCGCAAGTTCCTGGACAGGGATCGCGGCATTTGTTTCGAAGACAGGCTCGATCGCGAGGACACTCAGTGCTGAGAACGCACTCAGGACGACAGGCTTCGTACGGATTGCCGTTGTATTCGGGGATGCACTCGCAGGCTCCGTCGCGGCATATTGCGTTTGGTCCGCATGGTGACGGGTTGCACGGGTCGGTCGCCGGTGGTGGTGTTGTGGCTAAAATATATATATATATATAAACAAACAACGTTTATCGACGCAACACGTGGTACTCACTCAGTGGCACGGGTGAGCAAAAGCTAAACGGGTCACCGGTGTAGGCCTCGTTACACGAGCAAATCGGCACGTGATTCAAGACGCGGCACTGAGCGTTAGCGCCGCAGGAACCAATGCACGGGTCGCGACATTTCTGGTTGATGCACGCCAACTGGCTGGGACACTCGGAACTGATGACGCACTCAGGGCGACAGTTGGGCGGCGCGCCATTATAGTCAGGCAGGCACGAGCAAGCGACTTGATTTCCAACAATTTGACATTGCGAGTTGGGTCCACACGGCGAGGGAACGCACGAGACGGGCTCAGGCGTGGGCGAGGGCGCCGGTGTAATCGCTGAAAACAATATTTTTTTGTTTTACATTGTGATGAATGATCAGGAACCACACAATACTTACGAATTAATTGACAACTCGAGAATGGATCACCCGTGTAACCCTGAGGGCATGCGCAGATTGGATTGTGGTTCTTGACTGTACACTGAGCCCGACGCCCGCAAGTGTTAGGACAGGGATCAGCGCACTTCTGGTTGATACAAGCGCGGTCTAGCGCACACTCTGAACTGACGACACACTCGGGACGGCAAGTGGGCGGGTGTCCGACAAAATTGGGCAGACACGAGCAGACAGCTTGTTGATTGACGGTGCGGCATTGACTGTTCGGTCCACAGGGCGAGGGAACACAAGGATCTTGTGGCCTGGGTGGTGCTGTACGGCGAACGATCGATACGATAATTAAAAAAAATGGAAAATTACGTGAAAGGGTGGGCGTTTACTTACGTTGCGGCGCCGCTTGACGGCACGAAAAGAACGGGTCGCCGGTAAAGCCGGGTGGACACGAACAGATTGGAATGTGATTGGCAACGGTGCATTCGGCACCCTGACCACAAGTGCCTGGGCAGGGGTCGACACATTTAAAACCGATGCAAGCGAGAGCTGTGGCGCAGTCGGTATTTGATTCGCACTCGCGTCGACAGCCGGCATATGGGTCACCCTGGAAACCGGCGAGGCAAGAGCAGGCGGCGACACCACCACGGTCTTGACAATCAGCGTTGGCTCCGCAGGGTGAAGGGAAACAGGGATCGATTCTTTCAGGCGTTCTTTGTGTCGCTGAAAAAAAAAATGGTCACATTCAGAAGACCTCAAAAATCACACTTCTCCACCCCTCCCCCCTTCAATCAAACCAATCGCAGAACAATTCTTACTTGCGATAGGCTCAGGATTACAAGCAACGCTCGCATCACCCACAAACCCAGCGGGACAAGTACAAACGGCGTTATGATTAACGACGCGGCACTCGGCCTGTATTCCGCAAGACCCTGGACAGGGGATCGACGCATTTCTCGTTTCGACAGGCGAGATTACCCGGACACTCCGCGTGAATGACGCACTCGGGACGGCAATTGGGTGGATTGCCGACGTAATTCGGGAGACAGGAACAGGCCGGCGTTGAGCCGACGGTGCGGCATTGCGAATTGGGTCCACAGGGTGAAGGTGCACAGGGGTCAGAAGGTGGTGCAGGTGTAGTAGAGGCTAGAGAGAGAAATGAAAAAGAAAACACGAAGAAAGTGTAAGAAGAAAGAACAGACAAGAAGGACAAAGAAAAAGATGAAAGTGAAGGCTTACGTTCTATTCTTATACAACGCGTGAAAGGATCTCCGCTAAAACCAGGTGAACAACTGCAAATCGGGTTGTGATTCACAACCTGACAGCGAGCGTTCAACCCACAAGTGCCGGGGCAAGGATCATTGCATCTTTGATTCATGCAGGCCTTGTCCTGTGGACAGTCTGAACTGACCACGCACTCAGGGCGGCAAGATGGCGGCGAACCGATGAAATTGGGTTGACACGTGCACACGGCGTGACCACGGACTTCTTTGCAAATACTGTTGGGCCCACA
This sequence comes from Corythucha ciliata, assembly GCA_038030265.1. Lineage (NCBI taxonomy): Eukaryota > Metazoa > Arthropoda > Insecta > Hemiptera > Tingidae > Corythucha > Corythucha ciliata. Next base: position 9,841,504 of record CM075942.1, on the reverse strand, counting down.
GGGCGACGGTACGCAAGGGTTTTTATTTTCTTCGACTACAACTGTTTTGAGGAAAAAAAATTGCACATTATAGAGACTCTAAAGAATACCCGACCCACCCACCCCCTCACACAAAATTACCGGATTGTATCAAAAGACAAGCTTGAAGCGGGTCACCCGAGTAACCGGGTATGCAAGAGCACGAAGGAGCGTGGTTAATGACTCGACACTCGGCGTTGAGGCCACAGGTTCCAGGGCAAGGATCACGGCACTTGTTGCCAATGCAAGCCCTATTTCGATCACAGTCCGAATTAATGACGCATTCAGGCCTACAGCCGGTGTAAGGGTCCCCAAAGTATTCAGGAAGGCAAGTACAAGAGCCAGCACCGTTGCGTTCTTTACAAACGGCGTTTGCACCACAGGGTGAAGGATTGCAAGGCATTTTAGGGCCTTCAGTAGGCGCGACTGAAGAAATAAAGAGAGAAAAAAGAAGAAGAAAAAAGATGAAAAATAAGTTTAAGACCGTCTGAAAAGAATAAAAAGAAGAAGAAGAAAAGCGTCAGTACTTTGTTGAACGATTGAACAGCCAGCGAAAGGGTCGCCCGTGTAGCCGGGAAGGCAAGAGCACTGCGGATTGTGTTTAATGACCTGGCAAGTTGCTTGAAAGCCGCAAGACCCGGGACAAGGGTCCCGACACTTTTCATTCTGACAGGCTAAATTACTCGGACACTCTTCATTTATTGTGCACTCGGGGCGGCAGTTGGGCGGTCGGCCGACGTAGTTGGGCGAGCACGAGCACGCTGGACTGGATCCGACTGGTCGACACTGAGAGTTGGGGCCACAGGGGGATGGTACGCATGGATTACCGCTGGGGGCAACTGTTACGGGTCCTGGGAAATAATCGATTTGAGTGGTTTCTTCCTTCAAAAAAGTGAGTGGAAGGGGGAAAAGTTGAATTCTTACGTTCTTCTTTGATACACCTAATAAACGGATCTCCGCTAAATCCTGAAGGACAACTGCAAATCGGGTTATGATTGACCACCTGGCACCGGGCATTGAGGCCACAAGTGCCAGGGCATGGGTCAGCGCATTTTTGGTTGAGACAGGTTTTGTCCTGCGCACACTCTGAACTAACGACGCATTCTGGTTTACAGGAGGGGGGAGATCCGATGTAATTAGGCTGACACGAGCACACGGCGTGGTTATCGACTACGCGGCAAACGCTATAGGGTCCGCAGGGGGATGGCTCGCACGGGTTTTGAGGTTTTTGTTGTACTAAAAAAAAAAAAAAAACACACACACACGGAAATAATGAAAAAGGTCTGCTCGAGTTGTTTTCATCTCCGTTCTTACTTTGTGGCGGCTCCCTGCAAGCTGAAATTGGGTCACCGGTGAAACCGGGAAGGCAGGAACAGGACGGGGAATGATTGACTACTCGGCATTCGGCGTTTACGCCACAGGTGCCGGGGCAAGGGTCACGGCATTTGTTGTTCATGCACGCCTTGGACCGATCACAGTCGGAATTGACGACACACTCGGGGCGACAGCCGGTGTAGGGGTCACCGAAGTATTCAGGGACGCAGGTACAGGAACCGGCTCCGTTGCGCTCTTTACAGACTGCGTTGGCACCACAGGGTGACGGGTTACAAGGCATTGGGGGGCCTTCAGTAGGTGTGACTATAGAGAAAAGAAGTAAAAGAGAGAGAGAGAAAAAAGAAAAGATAATTAAAGACGTCTGAAAAAAGGAAAGAAAAGTGAAAAAAAGAAAAGAAAGTAGAATGTCCCCCTTACTCTGTTGAATCAAAGAACATCCTCCAAACGGATCGCCCGTGTAACCGGGCAGACAAGAACACTGCGGATTGTGATTGACCACGCGACAAGTTGCCTGGGGTCCGCACGACCCTGGGCAAGGGTCGCGGCATCTTTCATTCTGACAGGCCAAATTACTGGGGCAGTCGGCATTGATGGCGCACTCTGGTCGACAATTGGGCGGTCGTCCGACGTAGTTGGGTGAACAGGAGCAGGCCGGCGTGTTTCCAACTGGGCGACACTGTGAGTTCGGTCCACAGGGCGACGGTAGGCAGGGATTGCCGGAAGGTGGTGCGACGACTGGTCGTTCTAACCGCGAAGTGTTAATTATTAGTCGTTCGACGATATTTCGAAAAGGCCTAACGGCTCATAAAAACCCCTCAAAGTGTTGTTTAAAGACAAGAGACAAAGAAACTGCGCATGCGCAATATGTTAACCCCCCCACCCAACCAAGAAGCGTTAGAGGAAAAATGTAGTGTTAGTTTAGGGAAAGAAGAAGGCTTACTCTCTTCCTTAAGACACCTAACAAACGGATCTCCTTGATAACCAGCCGGACAGCTGCAGATCGGATTATGATTGACAACTTGACAACGAGCCTCAAGTCCGCAAGTCCCAGGGCATGGATCAGCGCATTTCTGATTCAAACACGCTTTGTCCTGCGCACAGTCGGCGCTCACCATACACTCCGGACGACAGTTGGGCGGTGAACCGACGTAGTTGACTTGACACGAGCAGACGGCGTGATTGTCGGTGACTCGGCAGACGCTGTAGGGACCGCACGGTGATGGAATGCACGGATTTCTCGGTCTTTCGGCGACTGAACGAAGTTCATTTTTGAAATAAAACGCGTAATCCTCAACATCCTTCTCCTTAATAAATTCTTACTTGGCGGCGGAGGCGGTTGACGACACGCTGTGATCGGATCGCCGGTAAATCCGGGCAGACACGAACACGACGGCGCGTGATTGATAACGTTGCACTCTGCGTTGAGACCGCAGGTACCCGGACAGGGGTCCTTGCATTTATTGTTCATACAAGCCTTATTTCTATCGCAGTCCGAATTGACTACGCACTCGGGCCTGCACCCAGTGTACGGATCCCCGAAATATTCGGGGAGGCACACACAGGAACCGGCACCGTTGCGCTCTTTACACAGTGCGTTGGCACCACAAGGTGACGGGTTACAAGGCATGGGAGGGGCTTCAGTCGGTGTGACTAGAAAGAAAAGAAACAGAAAAAAGAAAAAGTGTGCAAACACAAAACAAAAGAAGACAGAAACATGAAAAAAAAGAGAAGAAAAGAAAATTGCTCACTCTGAAGAACTGGAGAGCAACCAGCGAAAGGATCACCCGTAAAACCAGTCTGACAAGTACACTGGGGGTTATGTTTAACAACGCGACAAGTCGCTTGCGGTCCACACGACCCAGGGCACGGGTCTCGACATCTCTCGTTTTGACAGGCCAAATTTCCAGGACATTCCGAGTTGATCGTACACTCGGGGCGGCAATTTGGCGGCCGTCCGACATAGTTGGCCGAACACGAGCACGCCGGCGTATTACCGACTGGGCGACAAATTGAATTGGGTCCACAGGGCGATGGTACGCAGGGATTTGTGCTCGGTACGACTACTGGGCGCGCTAAAATAACCGACCGGTAGTTGACTTGACACGAGCAGACGGCGTGATTGTCGGTGACTCGGCAGACGCTGTAGGGACCGCACGGTGATGGAATGCACGGATTTCTCGGTCTTTCGGCGACTGAACGAAGTTCATTTTTGAAATAAACGCGTAATCCTCAACATCCTTCTCCCTTAATAAATTCTTACTTGGCGGCGGAGGCGGTTGACGACACGCTGTGATCGGATCGCCGGTAAATCCGGGCAGACACGAACACGACGGCGCGTGATTTATAACGTTGCACTCTGCGTTGAGACCGCAGGTACCCGGACAGGGGTCCTTGCATTTATTGTTCATACAAGCCTTATTTCTATCGCAGTCCGAATTGACTACGCACTCGGGCCTGCACCCAGTGTACGGATCCCCGAAATATTCGGGGAGGCACACACAGGAACCGGCACCGTTGCGCTCTTTACACAGTGCGTTGGCACCACAAGGTGACGGGTTACAAGGCATGGGAGGGGCTTCAGTCGGTGTGACTAGAAAGAAAAGAAACAGAAAAAAGAAAAAGTGTGCAAACACAAAACAAAAGAAGACAGAAACATGAAAAAAAAAGAGAAGAAAAGAAAATTGCTCACTCTGAAGAACTGGAGAGCAACCAGCGAAAGGATCACCCGTAAAACCAGTCTGACAAGTACACTGGGGGTTATGTTTAACAACGCGACAAGTCGCTTGCGGTCCACACGACCCAGGGCACGGGTCTCGACATCTCTCGTTTTGACAGGCCAAATTTCCAGGACACTCCGAGTTGATCGTACACTCGGGGCGGCAATTGGGCGGCCGTCCGACATAGTTGGCCGAACACGAGCACGCCGGCGTATTACCGACTGGGCGACAAATTGAATTGGGTCCACAGGGCGATGGTACGCAGGGATTTGTGCTCGGTACGACTACTGGGCGCGCTAAAATTCAACTCGTCTTAAAACAATTTTCTTCATGACCCTCCCCCCTCTACTCCTCCTTCAATTTAATCCTTACGTTCTTCCTTCAAACACCGGACAAACGGATCCCCCTGATAACCCGGCGGACAACTGCAAATTGGATTATGATTGACCACTTGACATCTCGCTTTAAGTCCGCAAGTTCCAGGGCACGGATCGACGCATTTCTGATTCATACAGGCCTTGTCCTGGCCACAGTCGGCGCTTATTAAACATTCTGGACGACAAGCGGGCGGCGAGCCGATATAATTTTGCTGACAGGAGCAAACCGCGTGATTGTTAGTGACTCGGCAAACGCTGTAAGGCCCACAGGGTGATGGAACGCACGGATTCTTGGGGATTTCTGGTTCAACTGATGTCAAATTTTTTTTAGTTATCAGAGCTTTAACCCCCCAACCCCACCTTCTCCAACAATTTTTCTTACTTGGAATCGGTTTATTACACGAAGTCAAAGGATTGCCAGTGTACCCAGGGAAACATGTGCAACTAGGGGCGTGATTCACCACACGACATTCGGCGTTCAATCCACACGTTCCAGGGCAAGGATTAATACACTTGTTATTCGAGCAGGCCTTGTCTCGAGGACAGTCAGAGTTGAGAACGCACTCGGGGCGACATCCTGTGTAGGGATCGCCCGAATATTCCGGTAGACAGGAACAGGAGCCGGCGCCGTTACGTTCTTTACAAATGGCGTTGGCACCGCACGGTGACGGATTACAAGGATCCCGCGGGGCTTCTGGAATGGGCTCTGTGTGTTTGGAGAGGGGGAGGAAGAAGGGTAATAGAAAGAAAGAAAGAAAAAACAGAGAAGAAACATTAAAGAACACATAAAACACAGAGAAAACTGAAAAGAAAGGTAAAGTTGAGACACACAAAGAAAATAAGGAAGTATTGCATAGTTTCAAAGAAGAAAATGACAAAAATGAAAAAAAATTAGGGGGGGGGGGGAAACAGAGGAAATATCAACGAGGTGAAAACGCGACGCGGAAAACAAAAACGCGAGATTTGCCTTATTATAATGACTTACCTTGCAGTGGAAAACGCGTTTCTGCGCAAGCATCAACGACCCCAACTACGCTTAGTAAATAAAAATGCTTAACTTAAGGAGAATTCTTAAAATCTAACAAGTTTCTTGTGTTTTAATAATGTATAAATGCCTACGGCGTTTCAACCCAGACAAATTACATAAGGTGGGGGGGGGAGGGTGCGAGCCGGGCTCACTTCTGAAGGTATTTCGAGGTAAACTGAGAAAAGTGTCAACTCACGGCTAAAATTGTGAAAAATCCAAAAAATAATAAAATCCATAAATAGTTCAAGAATTAAAATAGACAGAAATCCATCACTAACGGCTAAAATCAGAAAAAAACACGAATTTACGGCAAAAATTGATAAAAATCGCTAACATGCGGCTTAAAGGAAAAAACACGAATTTACGGCAAAATTGAGAAAAATTGTTAATTCACGGCTAAAAGTGAGAAAATTGCAAATTCATGGCTAAAATGGAGAAAAATCGTCAATTCACGGCAAAAATGAAGAAAAATTGCTAATCCACCGATAAAACTGTGAAGAAGCGCTGAAACATGGAAAAAACGCTAATTCGCGGCTAAAACGAAGACACCAACTTCAAAACTCAAACTGAGAAAAAGCAATAATTCATCGCTAAAAGTGCATACATCTAGCCGCTAACTATCGGCTAAAATCAGAAAATACACGAATTAACAGCAAAAATTGAGACAAGTCACTAATTTAAATTAGATAAAAATCGCATATTCAAGGGAGGGGGTGGAATCGATCATTAGCGGCAAAAATCAGGTAAAACACGAATTGGCGGATGAAATTGTGAAAAAGCGCTAATTTGCGGGTAAATTGTTGAAAAAACGATAATTTGAGGATACAAATGAAAAAATTCAAAGAAAAACGCTATTAGCGGCTAAAATTGAGCAAAACGCTGATTCGTGGCTAATAATGAGAAAACTCAAATCTGTGGTTTCAAAAAGCAACTTTAAGGCTAAAACTGAGAGGAGTCGGAAACTGAAAACAGAAGCTAATTCCAGACTTATGCTGAGAGAAATCACTGATTTTCGCGGCTATTAATGAATAAAAACGCTAATTCAAAGCTAAAATTGAGAAAAAGTGCTAATTCGCGGCGTGCAAGTAAAAAAAACACGCTAATTTGCAGCTAAAATTGAGGACAATGGTAATTCGACGCTATTCACAGGATAAAAAACAGTACTTCGCGGCTACAATTGAGAAAAAGTGCTAATTCACGGTCACGGTTCTATTAAGCTTTGAAAACAATGGCTGATTAGCTGATAAAATTGAGAAAACCGACGAATTAGAGGCTAAAATTGAGCAATACGATGAGTGTTGTCTAAAATCAAGAAAAGTTGAATCTGTGGTTCCTGAAGGCAGCAACGAAATTGCTACACAAAACTGCTTATGGGGTGCTAAAAACCACTAGTTCATGTCTAATATTGCGAGAAATCACTAATTTGCGCGGCTTAAATGAATAAAAATGCTAATTCGCAGCTAAAATTGAGAAAAAGTCCTAATTCACTGCTCGCAAGTGAAAAAAAATCGCTTATTTGCCGCTAAAAGTGACGAAAACGCTAATTCATCGATGAAACTGAGAAAAACGCTAATATCGCTGATTGTTGTCTAAAATCTAGAATACGCGAATTGTTGAAAAAACGATAATTTGAGGATACAAATGAAAAAATTCAAAGAAAAACGCTATTAGCGGCTAAAATTGAGCAAAACGCTGATTCGTGGCTGATAATGAGAAAACTCAAATCTGTAGTTTCAAAAAGCAACTTTAAGGCTAAAACTGAGAGGAGTCGGAAACTGAAAACAGAAGCTAATTCCAGACTTATGCTGAGAGAAATCACTGATTTTCGCGGCTAAAATGAATAAAAACGCTGATTCAAAGCTAAAATTGAGAAAAAGTGCTAATTCGCGGCGTGCAAGTAAAAAAAACACGCTAATATCGCTGATTGTTGTCTAAAATCTAGAATACGCGAAGCTGTGGTTTCTGCGCCAATTCACAGATAAATGTGAAACAAAATTGCTAATACGGTGCTTAAAAAAACGCTAATTCACAGCTAATATTGAGAGAAATTAACTAATACGCGCGGCTAAAATGAATAAAAATTCTAGTTCCCAGCTAGAATTGACAAAAAGTGCTAATTCACTGCTTGCCAGTGAAAAAACCGCTAATTTGCTAGTTCGGCGCTAAAATAGAGAAAACTGTTTGATTCTCAAAATATAAGAACACTACATCGCAGCTAAATTGAGAGCAAAACGCTGATTGTTGACTAAAAACTGAGAAAAACGCATATAATCAGCAACACGTAAAACAAAAACATAGGTGGGGGGGGGAGGGTGCGAGCCTGGCTCACTTCTGAAGGTATTTCGAGGTAGAAACTGAGAAAAAGTGTCAACTCACGGCTAAAATTGTGAAAAATCCAAAAAATAATGAAATCCAAAAATAGTTCAAGAATTAAAATTGACAGAAATCCATTACTAACGGTTAAAATCAGAAAAAAAACACGAATTTACGGCAAAAATGGAGAAAAATCGCTAATATGCGGCTAAATTTGAGAAAAATTTCTTATTCGGTGCTAATAGCTAATACGGTGCTTAAAAAAACGCTAATTCACAGCTAATATTGAGAGAAATAACTAATACGCGCGGCTAAAATGAATAATAATTATAATTCCCAGGTAGAATTGAGAAAAATTGCTTAAAAAATTCAAGAAATAAAAAAAACGCTAATTCGAGGCCAATATTTACAGAAATAACTAGTTTGCGAAGCTGAAAGTGAATAAAAACGCTAATTCACAGCTCAAATTGAGAAAAAGAGCTAATATTCACTGCTTGCAAGTAAAAAACCATTAATTAGCAGTCAAAACTGAGAGAAATCGCTAGTGCACAGGATAAAAACGCTACTCCGGGGCTAAAACTGAGAGGTGCTCATTCAAGGGGGGGAGGCGCTTTGAATAAAATCACTGGTTCGCGGATAAGGTGCAGAAAAAACGAAGCGTTTTCATTCGCGCCGATTTGAGTACAGAATTCAGAAAAAGCGTATACATTTTCTGTGAAATTTGAGAAAAAAATCCAATTCGCGAATGAAAATTCAGACAAAATAGCTGACTGGACTGGTAGACATTTGGAAAAATGGACATTTCACCAGCAAAATGCAGGAAATCGCTAATACGCGGCTAAAATGAAGAAACATTGTAATTAGCTAATCGCTAATTAACCGATACAAATAAGAAAAAACGCTAATTCGAGGTCAAAATGAGGAAAATGCCAATTTGCGGCCTTCTAAGGGTTACTTTGTAGCTGAAAGTAAATAAAATCGCTAATGGTCGGCTAAAATTCAGAAAAAGCATTTTCGAATTCGCGGCTGAAATGTGGAGAAATAGCTCATTATCGAATTAAAATAAGGAAAAACACCGATTCGCAGCTAAAATTAAGAAAAATCGCTAATTTGCGGCTAAAATGAAGACAAATAACTTGTTCACAAATCAGAAGAAGCGCTGAAATATGAAAATATCGCAATTTCACGGTTAAAACGAGAGAACGCCAAATCACGACTTCTTAAGGCAACTCTTGAGGCTGAAAGTGGACAAAACTGCTGATCCGCGGCAAAATGAGGAAAAGCGTCAATTCGCGGATAAAATTCCGAAAGATAAGCGTAAATTTGAGGCAAAACTTGTGAAATAACCCCAGTTTACGGCTAAAATGTAGAAAATGGCTAATTAACGGCTAAAATGTAGAAAATCGTTGAATTCGCGGCTAACAGTGAGGGTACAGCTCATTAGCGACTAAAATCACGAAAAACACCAATTCACGGCAAAAATGAAGAAAATCGCCGATTCATGCTTCAAGTAGATTAAAATTTGCCAATACTCATCGGTTAAAATTCAGAAAATTAAGCATGAATTAACGCAAAAAATTTTTAAAAAAAAATCGAATTCACGGCTGAAATGTTGAAAAATCGCTACCTAATTAGCGGCTAAAATGAGTAAAAACGCGTTTTCGCGGCTAAAATTAAGACAAATGTCTAATTAGTGGATTAAATTGAGAACAATCGCTAATTGATAAAATTGAAAATCGCAATCGCTAATTCGTTGCTAAATTAAGTAAAACGCTAGTTTGGCGCTAAATAAATAGAGACAAATCGCTAATTCGCGGCAAAAGTCATTGAATCGTCATGGAGATGGGGGACGACTTCGAATTGGTCCCGGCAGGGTGTCGTCGGTTAGCCACTGTTTTGGTAGGAGGGGAAAGGGGGGAAGCTGGGCTGAGTTCTGATTCGGGTGGGTACAGTCGGGCGCGGTTTCCTTACCGGGAGGGGGCGGGAATGCTTTTTTACGGGAATAGGAATCGAATTTTGGTAGCCCTACTTGATGCAATCTGATGATCGCGCGATGGCTCTACAAACATAATAGGAAACGTTCCTAAAACTGCCTAATAATCTAAAATAGCCCTTCACCCCACCCCCTCTCACTCTCTTGAACACGTGATGAACAGCTTAAAAATTTATGTTCTTCTAAAAAATGCAATACTTCCTCTTAAAAGCAAAAAAAAGAGCAAAAAAGGATTTATGTATGTTGCGAGATGTTGCTTACGCTGAATAATAATCGGCGAACATTCAACAAACGGATCGCCCGTATAACCTGCCAAGCAGGAGCACAGTGGTGAGTGATTCGACACGCTGCACAGGGCGCTGACGCCACAGGCAGCCGGACAAGGGTTTCGACACCGTTCATTTTGACAGATTTGATTTCCGAGACAGTCCGCGTTAATTGTACACTCGGGGCGGCAATTGGGCGGACGGCCTATGTAATTCGGTAGACAGGAACAGACTGGAGTCTGTCCGTGAGTTTGACATTTTGTGTTGGGACCGCATATGTTTGGAATGCACGGATTTAAACTGATGACATCGACAATAGGTCCTATGGTTCCACCACAAACAAAACATGCATACAAAATAAACAAATGATACAAAATACGAACAAAAAAAACATGCGAGAAATCGTGCACTACTTACGTTGCTCTTTAACGCATCGCACAAACGGATCACCGGTAAAGCCTGGCATACAGGAGCAAATGGCGTTGTGATTGACAACTTGGCACCGAGCGTCAATGCCACAGGTGCCGGGACAAGGGTCCGTGCACCTTTGGTTGACGCAGGCTCGATTCAAAGAGCATTCGGAGCTAACGACACATTCAGGCCGACATGCTGGTGGCACTCCAATATACCCTGGCAAACAACTGCATGCACCGTAACCTTGATTGTCTCGGCACTCACTGTATGGGCCGCAGGGTGATGGAAAACACGGATTTCTCACTTCCTCAACCACGGCTATACAAAGGGTAGAAAAATTCGGTATAGACAGCATGCTCTACTTACGTTTTTTTTTTCGGGAGTTTTAAAGTGTTTCGAATGGGCGTTTCTTTTTTCAGCCAAAACTAAACACTTTAATAACTCGTTTTGAAAGGATATTACAAAAATAGTCTTACTAGGTTCATGCACTACAATAAGAATGTGGCAAGCAACGATTGGATTCCCAGTGTATCCGTGAAGGCACGAACAGATGGGAGCGTGGTGTGACACAGTGCACTCGGCGTTTACACCGCACGCCCCGACGCACGGATTACGACATTTGTTATTCTGACACGCTTGATCCCAAGAACAGTCCGTGTTGAGAACGCACTCGGGTCGGCATCCGACGTACGGATCACCGAAGTAGCCCTTGGTGCACGAGCAACTGGCGGCGTTGTTACGCTCTTGACACACGGCGTTCGAACCACAGGGTGAAGGGGTGCAGGGATTGACAGGTTCGGGCGGTAGAGCTACAGGTACTAGAGGTGTACAGAAGAAAAAAAAAGACATGCAAATACGGGAGGAAACATGCAGAAAACAAGCATATCAAAAACAATACGCCACGTGTCCCTGCACGTGTTGCCCAATCAAGTGCATGCAACTAAACTTAAGGACCTTTTATTCATATGCCTACGTTTTTTTGTGTTCAGGAGAGCCATTGGTTTGGTATTCATAGCATTTTGAAGGCAATAGCCTAAAGAAACAGTTCGCGACCCCTCTCCCGCCCCCCTTCTCTGCTGATTCCTATTCAAGTAAGCAACATCTCTCGAGTTGAAATTTTTTTTCTACTGTAATCCTTACTCAGTGGTGAGCACGAAGTGAAAGGATCGCCAGTGAAACCGGGCAAACAGGTGCACACCGGAGTGTGACTCACGGTGAAACAACTTGTTTGCGAGCCGCACGACCCTGCACAGGGATTCATGCATTTCATACGAATGCAAGTCATATTGCCAGGACAGTCGGAGCTCGTCACACACTCTGGACGACAGTTGGGCGGCACACCGACGTGACCGTCTTGACACGTGCACGCGGGCTGACTGTCGATACTTCGACACCGCGAGTTTGGACCGCACGGTGAAGGGTTACAAGCGTCTTTGTCACCTTGGCATTCTGGTTAAGACAACCGACCACCAGTTGAAATTAGAAAAAAAACACATATCATGCGAAACATAAAAAAGAAAATGCTGTAAAGGTAAATAAAATAACACAGAGAAGGGTGTTTTAAGCCGTGGTAATACGGCAAATGTTAATAATAAAAAAAGAAAGAAGAAAACCATGCAAAAACGTGCTTACTATCAGGCATAAGACATCGTGTAAATGGATCACCCGTGTAGCCCGCTTTACAGCTACAGACGGGGCTATGGTTGACAACGAGGCAATCAGCGTTCGGAGCGCAGATCCCAGAGCACGGATTCGTGCACCTCTCTTTAAGACAGGCAAGGTTATTGGGACAGTCCGAATTGGCCATGCACTCGGGTCGGCAAGACGGTGGACTGCCCGTGTAACCACTACGACACGAGCACGCGCCTATGCCATTTTGAACTCGACAGAGACTGTTTGGACCGCATAAATTAGGCCGACAGGCTCCTTGAGGCGGAGCTGGCATCGGCTGCGTGGAGTTAGCTAAGAAAGTTATGGTGAAAGAGTGTTACAAGAAGTAGAAAAAGATTGTTGTTAACTTGAAATAGTGAAGAACACTTGTTAAGAAAGAGTTAAAAGAGAGAAGAAGAAGAGTTAGTCAAGCACTTTAACAAGTGCTCTTTTTATACTAAAAAAAGAAAGAAAAGTTAGTTAAAAGCTTACAAGACACAGTTAGAACACAGGAGACTCGAGGGTTGCCCGTCAGCCCTTCAGGGCAAAAGCACACGGGACTTTTGTTGATCATCTGACACGTGGCGTTCGGTGAGCACGCTCCAATGCACGGATCAACGCATTTATTGTTAGTGTTGCACGTGAGCCCTGGCGGACAGTCGCTATTCATTATGCACTGCGGTCGACAACTTAAATACGGATTTCCCGTGTAATTCGTCCGACAAACGCACATGGCCGACCCTAAACTATCAACGCACTTGGCGTTTGCACCGCAGGGCGACGGCATGCAGGGTGATCTGGGCCACTCTGGAGATGTTGCTATAAAACCGTTTTTTGTTTTGTTTTGTTTAAAATAAAAAGAAATTGTGTGCGGAAAAATTCAACAAGCCGTACAAAACGCTACACCCCCCCCCCCGTCATCCCGTTCACAGTTGATGGCTCTACCGTTAAGATTAAACGAAAAACGCTTACCTGGTGAACAGCCGGAGAATGGGTCACCGTGAAAACCGGGTTGACACGTGCAAAACGGTTGATGGTTCACGACATTGCACAGGGCGTTGAAGCCGCACGAGCCGACGCACGGATCTTTGCACTTGGCGCCGATACAGGCGAGACGGGTGGGACAGTCGGCGTGAATGAGACACTCGGGTCGACAATTCGGTGGTGCTCCGAGCATGCCGGACAGACAGGAGCAGACCTGGGCGATGGTCGACGACGCGACACTCGGAATTGCCGCCGCAGGGCGACGGCATGCATGGGTTTTCATCAATGACGGGCACTCTTGGAACTGAAAAATCCATCCCAAATGACACGTTTTAGTACTATTGTAGCGAAAGAGGGTGTTGGGGGGGGGGAGTGAGTGGGATGGGGGGGGGGTTCACCTTCTTCGATGCATCGAACAAACGGGTCTCCGATAGTGTTCGGAGGGCAACTACAAATTGGGTTGTGGTTGATGACCTGGCACAAAGCGTGAAGTCCGCAGGTTCCAGGGCATGGGTCGACACATTTTTGGTTGATACAAGCCTTGTTCTGGTTGCACTCTGAGCTAGCGACACACTCTGGGCGACACGCTGGTGGTGCTCCGATGTAGTCTTGAATACACGAACAGACGGCGGTGTCACCTTGTACGCGACACACGCTGTTCGCGCCGCAGGGGCTTGGATCGCATGGATCTACCGGTTTGGGAGCTACAAAATAATAATAATAATAATAATTTTAATACAAAAAATCGTCAAGAGAAAAATCACACGAAATCTTACGTTCGATCGGCCTAGGGCGACACGATTGAAACGGATCGCCAATGTAACCGTCGGTACAACTGCAAATCGCCACGTGGTTGACGACGCTGCAATGCGCGTTGTTTCCGCAAACGCCTGGACAGGGATCGCGACAATGACTAGACAGACAGGCGAGATTGGGGGCGCAGTCGGCGTTCATGATACACTCGGGGCGACAGCCACTTCCGTACGGATCGCCGACGTAGGGCGGAATGCACGTGCACCGCGCTACACCGTTTTGATTGCTACACTGTGCGTTTTCACCGCACGGCCACAATTCACACGGATCTTTCGGCCTTTCTTGAATGACAGCTAATAAAAACACAAAAAATTATTATCTAACCAAAAAAAAAACGATTATAATTGGGGTGACTTACTTGGTGGAATCTTTTGGCACCCGATGAAAGCGTCACCCTGGTAACCAGGTAGACAACTGCAGAACGGCGTGTGATTTACAACGTTGCACTGAGCATTGATTCCACAGTTATGAGCACACGGATCCATACATTTTTCCTGTATGCAGGCCTTGTCGTAAGAACACTCTTGACTCATAACACACTCAGGGCGACAGTAGGGCGGTGAGCCGATATAGTTGGCACTGCACGAGCACACCGGGCGACCTTCACGGACAGTACAAAGTGAATTCGGACCGCAGGGCGTTGGGTCGCACGGATTCGACGGTAATTTCGGTTCTTCGGGAAGGATGACCGGTTGAACGTGACAGCTGATGAATGGATCACCGACGTAGCCGGCCGGGCAGCTGCAGATGGGATTGTGATTGATCGTCAGGCATTGAGCGCCGAGGCCACAAGTCCCAGGGCAGGGGTCCGTGCATTTTTGATTGATGCACGACTTGTCGGGTGAACACTCGGAGTTGACTAGACATTCGGGCTGACAAACGGGTGGAACACCGCGGAAGCCCGGGAGACAGGAACAAGTGGCGTAGCCAGTATGAGAGACAATACAGCGGCTGTTCGGGCCACAGGGTGAGGGGTCACAGGGATTTCCAGGTTGACCCATGATGGGAGGCAGAGCTATGAAACACACACGTAAAAAAAAAAAAAAAAATCAAGACTCAAAGTACTTTGAGTTTTTTTATTTAGCCTCCCCCCTCCTACTTTTTAACCATTTTGGCCTTTCAAACAGCATAGAGTTGGGTGGAGGGGGATACAAAAAAGTTTACCGCAGTGTGACGCCCTGCCATTGCCATAGCACGATAGATGTTGTCACCAGTATTTTAATTACACAAATTAAATTAAATTGATATCTTTCTGGACGACGCTGGGAGATCACAGCCCAACACGATTCGAGCTTCGAGAAAAAATCGGTTCCCCTGGCGGGATTTGAACCCGCAACCTCTGGGATTACTAGTCCAGCGCGCTGTCAATTGCTCCACGGTGGGTGACGCCTTTGGCAGTCATACTGCGAGGAATCAGCTAAGCCGGATCCCACCCAGGGCCATTGTTTCTCGAAACTCTAGGCACTTATCCTTATGCAGGGTAAACAACGCCAATGCTATCAGGGTAGGGGGGGGGGGCTCGACTTAGATGGTGGGGCGAGGGGGCGGACCAAGGAAGGCAAGTTTGAGGCTAAAATTGGGAAAAAGCGCCAATTTATGGCAATAGGTGAAAAAACCTAATCGCTGAGAATCGCCAATCCATTGCGTGAGGTGAACAAAAATCCTAATTTGTGGCAAAAATTGGATAACATTTGAGAAAAACGACAATTTTCAGCACAAACTGAGAAGAGTGCTAATTCCTGGTTAAAAAAAAAAAAAAAAATCGCTAACTTACAGCTAAAATGGAGAATAATGCCAACTCGAGGAAAATTAAGAAAAATCGCTAATTCGCGAGATAAAAATGCTATTTTGCTGCTAAAGTAGAGAAAAAGCGTAAATTGATGGCTAATGATGGGGAGGGGGGGACGCTAGCTCACGCCCCATATTGAGAAAAGCGCCAATTTGCGGGTAAAGTTGACAAAAAGCACATATTCGCGGCTAAAATTGAGAAATTTGCGGGTAAAGTTGACAAAAAGCACATATTCGCGGCTAAAATTGAGAAATTTGCGGGTAAAGTTGACAAAAAGCACATATTCGCGGCTAAAATTGAGAAATTGGCGACTTATTGAGGCATAAGCGCCAATTTGCGAGATAGGGGGTAGACATATCGGTAATTCGTTCCTTACATAAGGAAAAGGCCTGAGCCCTCCCAGCGTCGTCCGGAAAGATATCGATTTGATTTAATTTTGGCTTATTGCTTCTTCTACTTCTTCGTTTCCTGGGCTTTCGCCTTCTTGTGCTGAAGGCATCGTCAGAGAACTTTTGTTTTTGAAACACGACGATGCCTAAAAAGCCAAAGCCCTAAAAATAAAATATTATTCAAGTTGTATGGTTCAAAAACTAATAATATTGATTTAATTGCCCCCTGGTTCCTCTAAACTACTCATAAGGGGAGGGGGAGTGGGTGAAAAACGAAGAATCAGTTGAAACCTAAATTTGATCACTCCCCCACCCTATAAAAAATTTTCACTTAACCCCACTAACCTTCCTAATTATTTAGGTATTCATTTTATGAATTTTACGATCACCACAGAAGAACAAACAAATATTTTAATTAAAAAAAACAAAAAAAAACTCACCAGGATTGACTGGGTAGCAAGAGACGAACGGATCCCCTGTGTGCTGTTCAGGGCAGTGACACACCGGGACGTGATTGATACAGGAACACAGTGAATTGACGCCGCACGCCCCCGAACAAGGGTCGACGCATTTGTTATTGATACAAGCGCTGTTGTAGTTACAGTCGGCGTTGATGACACACTCGGGGCGACAACCCAGAAATGGGTCACCGTGAAAACCGGGGACGCACTTACAGGACGTTACGCCGCGGTCTTCGTAGCAGACGGCGTTTGAGCCACAGCGTATGCGCTCGCAAGCGTTAACGTTGTTATCCATTTCTTTAGGGGAGGGAGGGGGGGGGCAAGGAGAAGGAATTAGTACAGAAAGTTAGTTTTAAAAAACTCAAAGTCCCGAAATTATACCTGGTGGAGGCGGCGAGCAGTGTTCAAATGGATTGCCGACAAGGCCCTGAGGGCACGAACAGACTGGCTCGTGGTGAATGCAAGCGCACACGGCGTTCACACCGCACGACCCTCGACACGGGTCGATACACTTGTAGTTGAGACAGGCGAGATTGAACGGACAATCAGAATTGGTGATACACTCGGGGCGACACTTTGGATCCCACTGGGCACCGGGCATGCCACACGGATCGCACATGGCGACTTGACCGTACACCATGCACTTGTTGTCGGGGCCACACGGTGACGGTTTACACGGCAGTGTTTGATTCGGTGAGACCATAGGTGCTGCAAAATTTCGAGGACGTAAAAATGATGTCACCCATAGGGGGGGGGGAGGCCTTATACTTACGTCTATAAATACACTGAACAAGCGGGTCGCCGATTGTTCCAGTCGGGCAAGAACAAGATGGCGTATGGTCGCGACAAGTACAGACTGCTCCCAGGCCACAGATATTGCTTGATGAGCACGGGTTGATACAGACTTGACCGATGCAAGCGCTGTCGGGGGCGCAGTCCGAATTGAGCATGCACTCTGGTTTACACCCGGTGGAAGGGTCGCCGAGGTAGTGAGGAAGGCAGGAACAGACCGGCCTACCCTTGATGACGTGGCATTCAGTGTTGAGACCGCAGGGGGATGGATAGCACGGATTTTTTTCTTCTTCAATAGCTAAAAAAAAAAAAAAGTTTAAAGGTTATGACTGCCCATTTTGCTGGTTTTTGGAAGGAGGGACTCACCAAGAACCGGGTAGCATCGAACCAACGGATTACCAATAAGACCAGGGTCGCAAGTGCACAGAGGATGGTGTTTCTCCACTCGGCAAGAAGCTCCCACACCGCAACACCCTGGACAGGGGTCACGGCACCGGTAACCGATACAAGCTTTCTCCCATGGGCAATCGTCGTCCGTTCGACACTGCGGTCCACCGCAACCCGTGAATGGGTCACCGGCCATACCGTCAGGACAAACGCACATCGGGTGACCCTGCGGCGTGACAGTGCACAAAGCGTGAGGACCACAGGGACTCGGGAAACACGCGTTCCTCGGCTCCGGTTGACAGATAGCGTATGGATCGCCAACGTAGCCCGGTTTACAGTAGCACTGTTCCGTGTTGCCCGATATGTAACAGTCAGCGTTGTGACCACAGGGGCCTGGACTGCACAGACTTTTAACCGGCACGTCACACGTTTTATACGGGTTGCCGGCCATCGTCTCAGGACAATAGCAGGGCGGGTTTCGATCTTTGTCACAGAGAGCTCCAACACCGCAAGGGTTCGGGTAGCATGGGTTGCGTCGTTCGACACACCCACGAATGGTGTTTGGACTTTCAAGATATCCGGGCAGACAGGTGCATTTGGCGAAGCCGTTGTCGAGGACGGAGCACTGAGTGTTGGGGCCGCAGGGTGACGGATGACACGGGTGGCGTGGAAGGACACAGGGGGTGTGCGGTGGATTGCCCTCGTATTCGGGTAGACAGAAACAGACGGGCGATCCTTGAACCACGCGACAACCAGAATTGGATCCACATGGATTCGGCGAGCATTCATTACCTTCAGGAACTAACACAGAATAGGTGATTATTTTCAAGTCAAACAGTGTGCGAAGATTGTGATACTTACTGCAATTTTTAAACGGATTTCCTGTAAGCCCTTTAGGGCAGAAACAAATAGGGCCACCAGAGTCAACTTCACACAAAGCATTCAGACCACAAGGGTTAGGGTCACACGGGTCCAAGGGACCTAAACAAGGCAACTTGTTAACTTTCTAACGTTACCGTTAACAGCGCATGACTAACCTGTACATCCGGCGACAGCATTTCCACCATAACCGGGCAAACATTTACAAATCGGTTGATGGTTAACCACTTCGCAAATGGCGTTACTTCCACAATTGCACGGATTACCGCAAGCCCCGTTAATGCACGCCTCATTCGACTTGCACTCACTGTCGCTGTGACATCCTGAAACTACGCGACAGCGTTAGAAAACTGGTGAGGGGAGTGAGCAGGGAGACATTATGCTAACCTTGAGCGCAGAAAATGTACGCGTTTCCCGACCATCCTGTCGGACAGCGACAGTCAACGCCATGATTCACTGGAATGCACTCGGCGTTATCACCGCACGAGTCTTCCTGACAGGGGTTGATACACACTCTGTTCAGTCTGTCGCACAGTTTATCCGGTGGACAGTCTTCATTGTACTGGCAGACTGATTTATGTGACAATACTGGAAACGCGATTGATTGTCGTGAAAAAAACAGAATTTTCCTCCTTGGATGGGAGGAACGGGCAAGGGGATTACTCTTACCTGGCACGCAGCCAACATAACCGTTTCCATGGTATCCTTCGGCGCAGCTACAGTCGCAGCCGTGATTTGTATTGACACAAATCGCGTTCTGCGCGCATGGATTATGAACATCACACGGGTGTTGACACGTGTGCCCTATACACGCTTCAGTAATTCCACAGTCGTCGTTTGTTACACAAGTCACTGCGTTAAATGAAATAAAATTATATTAAGACGAGTAAAAATCAATGTCCATCCACTGCGCCGACTCGTTGCTCTCCACTTTCTAGGTTATAAATTACGTTATCAAAACACTACTCTTGATCACAAAATGAACGTTAAAATTTTAGCGATAATTTAAATAAGTTATCATGAGTAGTAAGTTAGAATATTTACAAAAACTAAATTACGGGATTTTTGTTTTCAATTAATTGTGTTAATTTATGAGTCTTACATGGCCGGGGAAGGAAGCACTTAACGGCGGGGTTTCCCTGATGACCCGGGGGGCACGTGCAGACTGGTCGGTGTTTAACGACGTGACATTTGGCCGTGGGAGCGCACAGTTCGGAGAAACCGCACAGATCCTCGCACATGCCATTGTAGCACGCCTCTGTCTCCAGACAGTCCGTGTCTTTTTCACACGGTTGCGGTTTTTTCGGTTTTCCACCGGACGCTATGTTTTTTTGTTTTTTTTTCGGGGGTGTTTTCGTTTTTTCGGAGTTAAGGAGAGGAGCCAATGTGAGAAAACGAGGGGTGGGAGGAGAGGTTAAAATACTTGAATTAGTCGTTAAAATTTACAATATTAAAAATGTTTGTACACTCATGATGATCCTCAGTATTTTTAAAGAGCAAGAAAGCAGAAAAATTGAAATTTTTTAAAAGATGAAATTCGGAAAATTGTATTAAAAGTTTCGGTGCAAAAAAAAAGTGCACTTTTTAGCGATGAAAATTTTAAAAAAATTAAGGAGATATTTACAAGATAAGGTGTGTACCTTGACAATCCACAGTGTTGGTCCCGAGCGGACACGGTTTACACACGCCATTAGCACAAACCTCGTTGTTCGTACAGTCAAAATTGGTTCTACACGGTTTATCTGGTCGCGTATCGTTGAAAATAGTTCGCGGTCGCCCTGTCGTCGAACTAGTGGTAGCCAAAATCGTCGTCAGTTCCGAGATAGTTTCGGTCGTGGTGCTCAGTTGGGCAGTGGTCATTTCAGTGGTGAAGGAAACGGTTGCAATGTCGGTAAACTCAGTCGTTGTAGTGTCCTGAGGTGTGGCAGTGGGGACTGTTTGGGTAATCCAAGTTGTCCAGCTAGGCGTAGTCGGACTCTCGGTAGTTCCTACTGGTAAAGTAGATGACGACAGTGTTGTCGTTTCGGGCAGTACAGAAGTAGTTACTGATATTTTTGAGGTAGTAGGTTCAGTTACGGTAGTCAGTGACTCCGTAGTACTCTCGCCACTGGCAGTAGTACTGGTGACAGTGGTAGATTGGGGCAGTGTCAATGATTCAGTGGTAGTTTCAGTGGTCGAGGCCGGTGTTGTCGATTCAAAGTTAACTTCAGTACTTGACGTCGACGGCAGGCTGCTACTTTCAGAAGTAGAGCCTGCCGCCGTCGGCAAAGTACTCCCTTCAGTGGTGCCTGTATCAAGCGTCGTAGGGAGTAAAGTAAGAGACTCGGTAGTTCCATCAATAATTGTAAATGGCAAAGTCGTACCGTCGGTAGTGGTTGGCTGTAATGTAGTAACTTCTGCAGTTGTTCCCGCAGTTGTGGTTACTGACAGAGTAGTACTTTCAGCTGTTGTGGACTGCAAAGTAGTATCGGCACTGGTTCCGGCAGCAATGGTTACTGCCAAAGTAGTACTCTCAGGCATTGTTGACTGCATTGTAGTACCAACAGTGGTACCTGCAGTTGTTGTTGCTGCAGGCAGAGTAGTACTTTCAGCCATTGTCGACTGAAAAGTAGTACTTTCTGCGGTACCAGCAGTCGTGATTACTGGCAGAGTAGTACCCAAAGTAGTAACAACAGTTGTAGTAACAGGTACAGTAGTACTTTCACCCGTTGTGGGTTGCAAAGTAGTACCTGCACTTGTCATTGAAGGCAGAGTAGTACTTTCAGCCATTGTCGACGGAAAAGTAGTACTTTCGGTGGTACCAGCTGTCGTGATTACTGGCAAAGTTGTACCCAAAGTGGTACCAAAAGTTGATGTTACAGGTAAAGTAGTACTTTCAGCCGTTGTTGACTGAATTGTAGTATCTACAGTGGTACCTAGAGTTGTGGTTACTGGCAGAGTAGCACTTTCAGCCGTTGTAGACAGCAAAGTAGTACCTGCAGTGGTTCCGGAAGCTGTGGTTACTGGCAAAGTAGTGCTTTCAGGCATTGTTGACTGTATTGTGGTACCAACAGTGGTACCTGCAGTTGATGTAGCTGCCGGCAGAGTAGTACTTTCAGCCCTATTCGACTGCAAAGTAGTACTTTCAGTGGTACCAGCATTTGTGGTTACTGGCAGAGTAGTACTTTCAGTCATCGTGGACTGCAAAGTAGTACCCGCAGTGGTTCCGGAAGCTGTGGTTACTGGCAAAGTAGTGCTTTCAGGCATTGTTGACTCTATTGTGGTACCAACAGTGGTACCTGCAGTTGATGTAGCTGCTGGCAGAGTAGTACTTTCAGCCATTGTCGACTGCAAAGTAGTACTTTCAGTGGTACCAGCATTTGTGGTTACTGTCAGAGTAGTACTTTCAGCCGTTGTAGACTGCAAAGTAGTACCTGCAGTGGTTCCGGAAGCTGTGGTTACTGGCAAAGTAGTGCTTTCAGGCATTGTTGACTCTATTGTGGTACCAACAGTGGTACCTGCAGTTGATGTAGCTGCTGGCAGAGTAGTACTTTCAGCCATTGTCGACTGCAAAGTAGTACTTTCAGTGGTACCAGCATTTGTGGTTACTGGCAGAGTAGTACTTTCAGTCATCGTGGACTGCAAAGTAGTACCCGCAGTGGTTCCGGAAGCTGTGGTTACTGGCAAAGTAGTGCTTTCAGGCATTGTTGACTCTATTGTGGTACAACAGTGGTACCTGCAGTTGATGTAGCTGCTGGCAGAGTAGTACTTTCAGCCATTGTTGACTGAATTGTAGCCGTTGTTGGCAGAGTAGTACTTTCAGTCGTTGTTGACTGAATTGTAGTATCTATAGTGGTACCCGCAGTTGTCGTTGCTGGCAGAGTAGTACTCTCAGCCACTGTCGACTGCAAAGTAGTACTTTCTGTGGTACCAGCAGTTGTGGTTACTGTCAGAGTGGTACTTTCAGCCATTGTGGACTGCAAAGTAGTACCTGCTGTGGTTTCGGCAGCTGTAGTTACCGGCAAGGTAGTACTTTCAGCTGTTGTGGACTGCATAGTAGTACCAGCAGTGGTAGCTGCAGTTGTCGTTGCTGGCAGAGTAGTACTTTCAGTCGTTGTTGACTGAATTGTAGTATCTACAGTGGTACCTGCAGTTGTCGTTGCTGGCAGAGTAGTACTCTCAGCCACTGTCGACTGCAAAGTAGTACTTTCAGTGGTACCAGCTGTTGTGGGTACTGGCGGAGTAGTACTTTCAGCCGTTGTTGACTGCATTGTTGTGGTACCTGTAGTTGTTACTGGCAAAGCAGTAACTACAGTAGTACCAGCAGTTGTAGTTACTGGCAAGGTAGTACTTTCAGCCGTTGTGGACTGCAAAGTAGTACCAGCAGTGGTAGCTGCAGTTGTCGTGGCTGGCGGAGTAGTATTTTCAGCCATTGTTGACTGAATTGTAGCCGTTGTTGGCAGAGTAGTACTTTCAGTCGTTGTTGACTGAATTGTAGTATCTACAGTGGTACCCGCAGTTCTCGTTGCTGGCAGAGTAGTACTCTCAGCCACTGTCGACTGCAAAGTAGTACTTTCAGTGGTACCAGCAGTTTTGGTTACTGGCGGAGTAGTACTGTCAGCCGTTGTTGACTGCATTGTTGTGGTTCCTGAAGTTGTTACTGGCAAAGCAGTTTCTACAGTAGTACCGGTGGTTGTAGTTACCGGCAAGGTAGTACTTTCAGGCATTGTTGACTGTATTGCAGTACCAACAGTTGTACCAGCTGTTGTGGTTACTAGCGGAGTAGTACTTTCAGTCGTTGTTGACTGAATTGTAGTATCTATAGTGGTACCTGCAGTTGTCGTTGCTGGCAGAGTAGTACTTTCAGCCATTGTCGACTGCAAAGTAGTACTTTCAGTGGTACCAGCATTTGCGGTTACTGGCAGAGTAGTACTTTCAGCCGTTGTTGACTGAATTGTAGTATCTACAGTGGTACCTGGATTTGTGGTTACTGGCGGTTTAGTACTTTCAGCCATTGTGGACTGCAAAGTAGTACCTGCAGTGGTTCCGGCAGCTGTGGTTACCGGCAAAGTAGTACTTTCAGGCGTTGTTGCTTGTATTGTAGTACCAACAGTGGTACCTGCAGTTGTCGTTGCTGCTGACAGAGTAGTACTTTCAGCCATCGTCGACTGAAACGTAGTACTTTCTGTGGTACCAGCAGTTGTGGTTACTGGCAAAGTTGTACCCACAGTGGTAGCAGCAGTTGTGGTCACTGGCTGCATAGTACTTTCAGCCATTGTGGACTGTAATGTAGTACTCACAGTGGTGCTTGCGGTTGTGGTTTCTGCCAGAGTAGTACTTTCAGTCATTGTTGACTGTATTGTGGTACCTCCAGCTGTCGTTACTGGTAAAGTAGTACCTGCAGTGGTTGCGGCAGCTGTCGTTACTGGCGAAGTGGTACTTTCAGCCGTTGTGGTCTGCAAAGTAGTACCTTCGGTAGTTCCGGCAGTTGTGGTTACCGGCGGAGTAGTGCTTACAGTGATGCCGGCAGTTGTGGTTACCGGCAGAGTTGTACTTTCAGCCATTGTTGACTGCATTGTCGTACCAACAGTGGTACCTGCAGCTGTCGTTACTGGCAAAGTAGTACCTGCAGTGGTTGCGGCGGTTGTGGTTACTTGCAGAGTTGTACTTTCTGCCGTTGTGGACTGCAAAGTAGTACCTACAGTGGTACCGGCAGATGTCATTGCTGGCATAGTAGTGCTTTCATCGATTGTTGAAGTGAAAGTAGTACCTTCAGAGGTACTAGCAGTTGTGTTTATTACAGGTGGAGTAATACTTTCGGCCGTTGTTGGCGAAAAAGTGGTACCTGCAGTGGTTCCAGCGAATGTGATTACTGGCAATGTAGTACTGTCTTGTGTGGTTGACCCTAATGTGGTGCTTTCAATGGTCGTTCCCGGCAAAGTAGGGCTTTCTACAGTTGTTGACTGGAAATAAGTAATTCCTTCGGCTGTCGTACTTGGCAATGTAGTGCTTTCAGCCTTTGGTGACTGCAGGGTAGTAACTTCGGTTATCGTTACTGCTAAAGTAGTCTTTCCTGGCAAATTAGTGTTTCCTACCGTAGTCGACTGTAATGTAGTGCTTTCGATAGTACCAGCATTTGTCGAAATTGGCAAAGAGGTGCTTTCCACGGTAGTACTTTGCGGAGCTCTTCCTGTTGCGTTTGTGATTTCATCTGCAGCAATCGTTGTTTCCTCAGTAGTAACTGCGGTTGTACTTTCAGTAGTACCAACAGGTGACGTTGGTCGACTTCCTTCTGTAGCAGTAGCCTCGGGCTCAGTTCTACCCTCCGAACCGCTGGCTATTGTTGTTGTTGACGTAGTTGCGGAAAATGTGTTTCCCTCTGTACCACCTGTAGTAGTAGTAGTTGTCTTCGATTCTGCAGGGCTTTCTGTTGTGGGCGGGAGCGTGGTTCCTGGTCCTTGCGTCGTCGAAAGTACTGAACTCTCTTCGGTCGTAACAGCTGATAATGTGGGAAGCGAGGGTCTAGTCTCTGTCGTGTCGAATGTTGTTGTCGTGGGCAAAGTGCTCGTCTCAGTTACACGACCGTCGGCCGGTGGTGTCGTCGTTGGAAGGGAAGTAGTTTTCTCTGTGCCCGTAGTAGCTGCTGACGTGAAAGTTGTCGACTCCGACTGTCTTTCTACGTCACTTAGTGTTGTTGTTTGCGGTGCAGCACTGCTTTCTGTAGTCGTGAGGGGTACGGAACCCTCCATTGTGGTGGTTTTCCCATCGTCTGCGCCCACCGGTGTTGTTTCCAGCAGTAGCGTGCTACCTTCCGACAGTTCAGTTCGACTTTCCATACTACCACCGACCGTCGTACCAGCCATGGTTGTCGTTGGTAAAGTGCTACTTTCTAAAGTCCCACCTAAAGAGAACGTTGTACTCCCTTCGGTAGTGCCTGCTGTTGAAAATTCCGTAGTTCCAGCCGCTGTTGGGGATGAAAATGTGCTTCCTTCTGTCGTCACTGGTATAAAAGTGCTACCGACCGTAGATTTAGACATACTACTTTCTGTTATCAATGGCGGCAATGAACTACTCTCTGTAGTACCTACCGACGATCCCAATGAACTACCAATTTCAGTGACTCGTAGAGTTGTTTCAAGAGTGAAACCAGCCGATGTCTCAGTAGTGGGTACATCAGCGCCACCTTGCGTAGTTTTCGGTAGGTTTGTCGAAGCCCATTGAGTGGTTCCCAATGTTTCATCATACTCAGTTGAACTCAGTGGAGTCGTAATTTCGGCGGCTGATGTGAGTGCTTCGGTCACCGTCGGTGTCACTGTTTCAGTATCCCTATCTGTAACGGTTGGCCGAGTCTCCAAAGTCGTACTGGTCAACGTAGTCGGAGTCATTGTCACTTCTTCCGTTGATTTCGTTGACCCAAAAATGGCGTCAACGGTCGACATTATGCTTCGTATGGTTGAAGTGACGATTGAAGTGGTGGTTTCGAGGTTTATCGCGTCGACGGTACTCGTTGGGCTTTCAGACGTCGAGACCGATACTTCCGATGAAGGCGTCGTTGGACTTTTCGGTGACGTCGTGGTCGGGCCTTCGACAACGGCTGTCGAAAAGTCCCTCCCAGCTTCTGTAGTGGTTGGCTCCTGCGATGTTGACGCTTCAGTGTCACCCTCATTTGTCAATGAACTGCCGTCTGGAGCCGTGGTGGTGTGTTCGAATGATGACGTGAACCCAAAAAAGTCGTCAACGGTCGTGAGTATGCTTTTTATTGTTGTAGTTACGACGGAAAATATATTTTCGAGGTCTTCTTCGAAAGAAGTAGTGCTAGCAGTGCTTTCGGTCGGCAAAAAATCTTCATCGGATTCTGTAGTAGTACCTTCTGTCGTTACAGTAGTGCCTTCGACCGCTGCAGTGGTACTGGAACTGTCAGACGCTGTCGTAGACTCCACTAGAGTTGTCTTGGGACCTTGCATTTCCGTCGAGGCGGACGACTCCTCAGACGTCACAAAAGAACTTGTACTCCCTTGTGTAGCAGACATTGGAGTAGTCGACTCAAATCCCACTGTACTTCGCACAGTCGTAACTATCGACGTCATGATAGACGTCAAAGACTCAGGGATCGTGGCAGTATAGATGGGCGTGGTTGACGATTCTACGGTCGTCGTCGTCTTGGAACTGTCACCGTCGAGAACGTGTCCTTCGCGGGACGACTCGGTGACGGTTGCTGTTTCAATGGACGTACTTTCGGCTGAATTATCGAAAGTGGACGATTCGGTTGATAAGGTCGTGGTGGTTTCAGGGGGATTGGACCTAGAAGTCCCACTTTCCACGGTCGTAGACCCGAAAGTCATGCTTTCCGTGGACGCAGTTCCTAAATTTGTGCTTTCTGAAGCCACAGTCTCGAAGGTTGTGCTCTCAGTGGTCGTCGTACGCCCGAATGTCGAGCTTTCCGCAATTGTGGACCCCACAGTCGAGCTCTGTGTGGTCATTGAGCTTCCCGCGGACGAAATTCCTAAAGTTGTGCTTTCTGTGGTCGTGAACCCGAAAGTCGTGCTTTCCGGAGTCGTCGTTGTTGAGCTTTCAGAGAGGGGAGTCGTCCCGAAAGTTGTGCTCTCCGTGATCGTAGATCCGGAGGTGGCGCTTTCCTCGGTTGTAGAACCGACAGCGGTTTTTTCGGCGGTCGTGGACTCCAAAGTCGTGCTCTCTGCGATCGTGAGCCCCCGAGTCGAGCCTTCCACTGTGGTTGACTCTCGTGTAGTGGTTTCCGTTGTTGTAGACTCCAAAGTCGTGGTTTCCGCGATTGTTGACCCTGGAGTCAAGCTTTCCGCGGTTGTTGATTCTATTGTTGAGCTTTCCGAGGTCGTTGACCTGAAAGTCGTGCTCTCTCCGATTGTGGACCCCAGAGTCGAGCTTTCCGCTGTTGTTGACTTTTGTGTTGAGCTTTCGCGGAGCTTTCCGAGGTCGTTGACCTGAAAGTCGTGCTCTCTCCGATTGTGGACCCCAGAGTCGAGCTTTCCGCTGTTGTTGACTCTTGTGTTGAGATTTCCGCGGTTGTAGGCCCCAAAGTCGTGCTCTCTGCGATTGTGGACCCGAGAGTCGAGCTTTCCGCTGTTGTTGACTCTTGTGTTGAGCTTTCCGCGGTTGTAGACTCAAAAGTTGTGCTTCCAGCAACTGTAGAGCCCAGAGTCGAGCTTTCCGAGGTCGTTGACCTGAAAGTCGTGCTCTCTCCGATTGTGGACCCCAGAGTCGAGCTTTCCACTGTTGTTGACTCTTGTGGTGAGCTTTCCGCGGTTGTAGGCCCCAAAGTCGTGCTCTCTGCGATTGTGGACCCGAGAGTCGAGCTTTCCGCTGTTGATGACTCTTGTGTTGAGCTTTCCGCGGTTGTAGACTCAAAAGTTGTGCTTCCAGCAACTGTAGAGCCCAGAGTCGAGCTTTCCAATGTCGTTGACCTGAAAGTCGCCATTTCTTCATCAATTGTGGACACTGGAGTCGATATTTCTGTGGTCGTAGACTCAAGAGTCGTGCTTTTTGCTATTGTGGACCCTATAGCCGAGGTTTCCAGGGTCGTAGACCCAAGAGTTGTCACTTCAGCCGTTCCGTCGACCGTTGTTGACTCAAAAGTCGTGCTCTCAGCAGTCGTAAACTGTAAATCAGTAGTTTCAAAAGGCTCAGTAAGCCCTAAAGTTGTAATTTCAACAGTTGATCCGAGCGTGGTCATTCGAGATGTCACCGCTGCCGCGGTTTCACCCGTTGACTCTTCCATTCTAACAGATTCCTCGGTTGTACTTACGGTCACTCCAACGTCAGTTGTAGGCAACCATTGACCACTAAATAAATCCTTCGTTTCTGTGAACTGAGTTTGAGTATACCACTCGTTCAATTCTGTCGTCGTCATTTCAGGCGTCGTTTGTTCGGTAGCGATTTGACTAAATTTAATATTTAAAGTCGTGAGATCACTCGTTTCAGTCGTCTCTAAAGGAACTTGTTTAGTTGTGGACTCTTCTTCTACTTGACTAGAAATTGTTGTGCTAATTGTTCTATCAGTCTTATCGGTTAGTGTCGAGTCAGTAAATTCGGTTGAACTCTCCTCGGTTGTGCTAAATAGCGTGGTAGTCTCGTGCGAAGGTGTCGAAGAAGCGTCAGCATCTAACCATTGGGTGGCGGGGGTGGGCGAACGGGTATTGCCAGAAGGTGGAAAGAGAAAGAGGGTAGGAGAAAACAAAGGCAAAGAAAAAGGAAGAAAAAAAGCTTAAGTTAGTGAAAAACTGTACAAAAAGTGCACGCAGATAAAAAAAAACTCGTTATAAAAGTCGATAGAATAGAAAAACTCTCAGAAAAGGATCATCATAGACTTGTGGAGAAGGAGTCAAAAGCGTTTTTAGTAAAAGCAACTAAATTTACAGCAAAAAACCGTTAATAAACCTCGACATGCGCAGTCGCATTCTCATGCACAAAATACACAACTACAAAATTACGTAAAAAATGCGAAATGGCCGATTCCGTCTTAATGAATGGCTACACATAGCATAGACCACAAAAAATGACACCTTTCGTTTTTGTGTTTCGACTCCCAAAACTTTCTTTTTTATAACGTGTGACGTCATAACCTCTGTGACATTCACGCTTGACAGCACAGATTTTTACAAATAACAAACCCCCGAAAACGTTAATAATTGACGAAAACATGATGTGCAGACATGGATTTTTATATTAAAAAAAAACTACGTTTGTTTGATTTGTTTAAAAACAAAAACTCTAGTTTTATCATGCCTGCAGTAAATCCCCCATGCTGCGGTCAGTGCCTTGCACTTTTTATGGGTTTTTTTCTTAACCCGTTCCTTCTTGACAAGCCATTTTTCTTCATTTTTAAATTTTGGGAGGCCACATTGTAGCCATTTCATTAAATTTATGTACAGTCAACAATTTATATGTACAATAAAATAAAATTGGCCGAAAGAAACTGTATAAAAAAAAAAACTGGGAGTTTCGTTCGACCAAACAAGAAATAAATTGGTAATAAAGGTGTTGCTATTTTCGTCAAAATCATGCGTTGTTTTGATCATAAGACACACCCAAGTGTCATCATTCTTGAGTGATATTTTCAAAAAAAAAAAAGAAAGAAATAGGAGAAGAATAAAAGAAAGAAAAAGAGAGAGAGGGAAGAGAAAGAAGGACACACCATTTTTCATGAAGGCGTGTTTGTCTCAAGCAAACACTATTCTCCGTCTTTTTGGTTTTTTTTCCGCATAACTCAAGGAGGAAACCCAAATTTTTGTACAAAATTTTGAAAATTTAGGAGAGAAAAAAAGTGAAAAGAAAAACTTGAAAGCCAGTCATTGAAAAAATAATTAAAATGTTGTATAATTTTTTACAAGTGACGGGTTTTTGCCCATTTTGTGTGAAGTAAACTTTGTACAGAGCAAACAATGGGGACCAGTTTCACCGGTTTTATCCATTTTCAGGCAAAAGAAGATGAAGAAAATTAAAAAAAAATACATAACTTACTGGCTGTTTGAATTTTTGTTTGTTTGAATAAAAATAAGTGGACCGACCCCGTTGGATCCCCCGTCGATCCAGAACCGCCGCTGGGCTGCAGCCTTTTATTCTTTTTTTTTTTTGGTTTGAGGAGGATTTGGATGGTAAGGAGAAGGGGAAACTAGTGTTTTTTGTTTTTTCGTGATGTTTGTAAAGACAAAACAGCAACACACGATTTTCAAGAGCGCCAGTCACCGGCCCTCCGTGTTGGAAGGGCGTAGAGACCGACGCTTTAAAAAAGAAAAAAAAAAATTAAGAGAAAATCTCTAAAGGCACTGACCTCGAATGCAAGCTCCGGTGAGTTGATCGCAAGCGTAATCCGGGGGGCAATGGTCGCAGCCGTGCGGTGCAACGCGGTGATCTGAAAAAAGAGAAGGATACAAATTGGTAAATTCGAGGTAGGTCGGTTACAATATTGACAATTGGAATTCGTGTGGCAGTAATAGTGACGAAGAGTCCCAAAAACTGGTTACTCAGACAGGAAAAATTGGATGCCCCCCCCCCCTAAACTAGAAAAGTACATAATTATGCCCGCTACGCGCACGCGAATCAGCGTATGAAGCCCTATATCCACATATGGACGCTCTAATTTTATTAAAATTGGAAACTTATCGGCCAAAATAGGGGAAAATTGAAATAAAAAACCGCTAATTGGTTGCTAAAATTGAGAAAAACAGCTGATTCGGGTCTAAAATTGAGGAAAAACGCTAATTCGAGGTTAAAATTGAGGAATACGAATTCGCGAAAAATTCGGAAAAACACGAATTCGCGGATAGAATTAAGGAATAGCGCTCAATCGTAGCTAAAATTGAAAAACACAAATTCACTGTTTCCCGAGGGCCTCTTCGCGGCTAAAAATGGGATAAAACGCTAATTCGCGGCTAAATTGAAGAAAAAGCGCCCCATTCATAGCCAAAATTTACTGTTTCCAACGGCCACTTATAACGGCTGAGATAAAAGTGCTAACCTGATAATTCATGGCTCTAATGCGAATGAACTTTGCTAAATTTTTGCTAAAATCAAGAAAAACTTATAGTGCCGACTGAAATGTGTAAAAATCGATACATAATTGAAAAAAAAAAAAGCGCTCTTTCACGGCTAAAATTGAGCAACCACCAATTCGCGGATGAAATTGATAAAGCCATTAATTCAGTGGCGGTTCTAGGATTTTATCTTGGGAGGGGTTCTGCCATAAGTCTCTCTCTTTTTTTGCCTGAGTTTCAGCCGCAAACATGCCTCTATAGGAACCAATAATTGACTTGTTCTCAATTATAACCATGAATTAGCGATTTTTCCAATTTTTGCCGCGATCCAAGTGCTTTTTCTCCATTTCAGTCGCGAATTCTTTCTTCATTTCAGACGCGAGTCACCGCATTTCTTCAATTTTAGCCGTGAATTAGCGGATTTTCTCAAATTGATCCGCGACTTATCGTTTTCCTCCATTTCAGCGGCAAATAAGCGCTTCTTGTCCACTTTAGCCGCGAATTCTCTCAATTTTTAGCAGCGAATGAGCTCTTCCTCTACATTCTAGACGACAATTAGCGGTTTGCCTCAGTTTTAGCCACGAGTTAACGTTTAATTCCTCTGATTTTAGCGTTTTTCTTCACTTCTTAGTCATTAGTCCTGAGGCGAATTAGTGTTTATCACCATTTTAGCCACAAGTTATCTCGTTTCCTCAATTCTAGTAATTAGCGTTCTGTTTTCTTCGTTTTAGCTGAGCAATATTCCTAAATTACCGCTTTTACTCAATTCCAGCTTCCAACTGGAGAATTTTCACAAAATCCATAAATTAGCGTAAATAAGCGATTTTTTTATCACTTGTATCAGTGAATTCGCTTTTTTCTCAATTTTTGTATCGATCTAAGCGCTTTCTCTCATTTTGAGTCGCGCATTATTTCTCATAGACACGAATTACCGCGTTTCCTCAATTTTAGCCAATTTTCCCAAAATGTTCCGCGAATTGGCTTATTTTTTTCATTTTAGTAGCGAATGAGCGTTTTACTTCAATTTTAGGGGCCGGAATTAGCGGATTTTCTCAGTTTTAGAGGCCGCGAATTAGGTGGCTTTCTGAATTTTAGCCGTGAATTAGCGATTTGTCTCAATTGCGCTTTTTTCTGTTGTTGCCTCGAGAAACCATGTTATTTGGCGTTTTAAAAAAATAATATTTGAGCCAGGTGACCGATGGACTGCAGCTTTTTCTCAATTTTCGCACATAATTAGTGATTTGTTTCGTTTTCTACTGTGAGTCAGCGCTTTTCTGCTACCGCAAAAGCCGCTATTTGATATTGGCGGTTTTTTTTTTCAACGTTTTCCCGCGTACTTGCCCAAAGAGTAGCACATTAGAACGCTTTCTCAATTTCTTCCGCCTTAAAGGCCTATAAGGAATTTGGAGTTGGCGTATTTTCTCTGTTTTTGTCCGCGAAGTTGCCTTCAGATATCTCGAATTGGTGTATTTTCCCTCATATAAGTGGCAAATGATCGCGTGTTCTCAATATTAGCCACTAATCATCGCTTTGAAACCTAAAAAATCCATTCTTTTCATCTATTCATGCCTTTCGGTGCCCCCTCACCATCACCAGATCACCCCTTCGTCGAGAAATCATCATTCTGTGCAGATTCCCCTTCAACACCCGCCCTTTGGTCCATAAAAGGTAATAAAATAAATCTCTGGAATGACCATCAACAAATTTTTGGCGGACGCCATCTCTCTTTGGGGGTTAAACGCCATCTCTTTTGGGGATTAAACCCTAAAACCCACCCCGTAAATCCACCACTGCGTTAATTCGAGAATAAAACTAGGAAAACGAGCGAATTCACGACTAAAATTGAGAAAAAGAGCTCTAATTCGTGGCTAAAAGTGACCTGGAAAATGACTTATCAATTGACAGAAGTGACTTAGATACTGCCTGCGTAGCCTAGTTACTTGGAAACCGACTAAATGGCCTGGAAGCTGAAAAAGTTACTTGGAAACCGACAAAGTGGTCTGGAAACTGATAAAATGACTTGGCAATTGGTAAAGTAACTTGGATACTGACAGAGTGGCTAGGAAACTGACAGTGTGACCTGGAAAATGACTAAGTGACATGAAAACGGTCAAAAGTAACCTGGAAAGTAACTTAAGTAACCAGGTAACTGATAAACCAGGCGTAGTAGGCCTGGACTTACTAAGCAACCACAAAACGGGCAACAGGTGACTTGGAAATCGACAAAGTGGTCTGGAAACTGTTAAAGCGGCCTGACAAAAAGACGAATGGCCTGAGTACTGCTGACAAAGCGGTCTGTAAAACTGGGCACAATGGGCTGGAAACTATAAAAACGCCCTGGAAACTAACAAATTGACCCTAAATTTTGACGAAGTGTTCTGGTGAAACTGACTTTAGTGTAAAGGTCAGTAAAATGTCTGGAAAAGCACTCCAGAAGCTGGTTCCGCTGTAAAACGGGAACCACAATAAGCTCTAACCACAAAAAGTTCGAATCAAAAAAAGCTCGAACCACAAAAGCTCGAAACACAAAAAGCCCCGAACATAACAAGTATAATCAAAGAATAATTGAACCTCAAAGAGACCAAACGCTGAAATATGCTAACCCCAAAATAATCTAACCAGAAAATAAATGAACCACAAAAAGCTCGAACCACAATATGCTCGAACAACAATAAGCTTGAACCACAATAAGCTGTAACCATAAAAATCTCTAACCGCAAAAAGCTCGAACCACAATAAGCTCTACCCACAAAAATCTCGAACCACAATAAGCTTTATCCACAAAAAGCTGTAACCACAAAAAGCCCTGACCACAAAAAGTATAACCAAAGAAAAATTGAACCACAAAAACTGAAAGCTGCAACCCTAAAATGCTCCAACCACAAAACCAATAAATCACAAAAAAGTTCCACGAAAAGCGCGAACCACAAAAAGGTCGAACCACAAAAAGCTTGAACCACAAAAAGGTAGAACCCCAAAAAGCTCGAACCACAAAGAGGTCGAACCACAAAAAGCTCGAACCACAAAAAGCTGCAACCCCAAAATGCTCTAACCACAAAATAAATGAATCACAATAAACTCTAACCGCAAAAAGCTCGAATCACAATTAACTCTGACCACAAAAAGCCCTCGGAACACAAAACGTCTAACCAAAGAAAAGTTGAACCACAAAAACTGAAAGCTGCAACCCTAAAATGCTCCAACCACAAAACCAATAAATCACAAAAAAGTTCCACGAAAAGCGCGAACCACAAAAAGGTCGAACCACAAAAAGCTCGAACCACAAAAAGGTAGAACCCCAAAAAGCTCGAACCGCAAGAAGCTCGAACCACAAAAAGCTGCAACCCTAAAATGCTCGAACCACAAAACCAATCAATCACAAAAAATTTTTAACCACGAAAAGCTCGAACCATAAAAAGGTCAAACCACAAAAAGATCAAACCACAAAAAGCTCTAACCACAAAAAGCTCGAACGACAAAAAGGTAGAACCCCAAAAAGCTCGAACCGCAATAAGCTCGAACCACAAAAAGCTCGAACCACAAAGAGGTCGAACCACAAAGAGGTCGAACCACAAAGAGGTTGAACCACAAAAAGCTCGAACCACAAAAAGGTCGAACCACAAAAAGCTCGAACCACAAAAAGCTGCAACCCTAAAATGCTCTAACCACAAAACCAATCAATCACAAAAATTTTTAACCACGAAAAGCTCGAACCACAAAAAGATCAAACCACAAAAAGCTCGAACGACAAAAAGGTAGAACCCCAAAAAGCTCGAACCGCAATAAGCTCGAACCACAAAAAGCTCGATCCGCAATAAGCTCGAACCACAAATAGCTCGAACCACAAAGAGGTCGAACCACAAAGAGGTCGAACCACAAAAAGCTCGAAACACAAAAAGCTCTAACCACAAAAAGTATAACCAAAGAAAAATTTAACCACAAAAACTTGAACCCTAAAAGAGACCAAACGCTGAAAGCTGCATCCCCAAAATGCTCTAACTACAAAATAAATGAAATATTTGAAAGGAGGACCATGCAAAAAATGGGCTGATCAAACGAATAGGACGATTTTCATTAATTTTTCTCACTTGATGTATCAGGCCAGGTTCACGCGCATCTTCATTACAAGACTAAAATTATTATTTATTATGCCCAATGTCATTTTTTAGAAATTTAGTGCAGAATTTGGAGCAAATTGCGTTCCAGGATGACCTTGCCCGGGGTATGGGTATGGGGTGCTAAGTGCTCAATAATTGTCTTTTTTTCTGAGTAACCAGTTTCATGAGGTGGATGTGTTGGTGTGTGCGTGTGGCTGGGGGGGGGGGGGGTGATTCATTTCTGTGACAAAAAAAACAAAAAAAAAACAGATACTCACCAGGCACACATTGACATCCGTCACAAACTGTGTCCCCACGGCAGTCTGCGTTCCTTTGGCACTGACAAACTGTAAAATATCGGCGTTTAAAAACAAAAACAAAGAAGAAGAAGAAGAAAAATGCTTTCAGAGGATATAAAAGAAGCGATTAAGGACCTTTAACACAAGCGGGATGATGTTCATGAACTTGACACTCCTCGTTAGGAGCGCAAGGATTATTCAATAGGCACGGGTCTTGACAAACGTTGTCGACACACGTTTGATGATTGGGACAGTCTGTTTCGTGCACGCATTGAAATGCTAGAAAAAAAAACACGAAAAGAAAGAAAGTGAGCCTTCAAGATTGTTCCGTTTTCAGCTCATAAAAAAAAAAAAAAAAAAAGTTTCTGTCCTGAACGAAATTTAAAATAATAAAAGAATGAAAAACCAATCAGCACAATGAGATAAACATGGGAAAAATGAAGAGAATAAAAAGGCATGCACAATTCCTCCACCGACAAATAAAGACAAATAATAAATAAAACAAGTGTAAAACAAAATAAAAAATGAAAAGCTGAAAGTAGAAGAGAAGACGAAAAATACAAGATCAACGAAGAGTGCGCAATGTGGTCGTCACCATAGGAAAGAGCATGCGGCATGTTTTTTTTTGCTGAAATCAAGAAAAAAAAAAACAGATATCAGATAGGGTAAGACGAAGAAATAATGCACAAGAAAATAGTTTCGGTACCGTGTAGATAGAAGAACGCACTTTAGTGTTTGAGGGAGGCACGTTCGTGAATAAATTGGCCCTGGGGGAAAGCTCTTCCCCCAGTAATAAATAAAATTCCACACTCGTGTCTTATGTTTGTGTGTTTTGAACATCATTTTTGTTTCCAGTCTTTGGTAGTGGACAATATTGTCTTTCTCCCCCTCGAATTTACCTGGATGTGTTGTACAATCAACTGAATCTGACGCATTTTGTCGCGTCGGACACTGACACACAATCACGTTTCGGTTACTTTGACACGTTACGTTGGGGGGGCATGGATTTTGAGCGTGGCATAGAGTTTGACATGTTGAGTTTAAACAGACTTTATCGAGTGGACAGTCGTTGATGGTGGTGCACGTCACTTTTTCAGTAGTGGTCGTACTTTCCGTTTGACTAGGAATGAGATCGGTGGTGAGTGTCGTCTCGGGTGATGACGTGGTGGAAGGTTCAGCGGGGAAGACAGTCTCTTTGTCGTATGAGACGGGTGTTGTAACGGCGGGGAGAAGGACGCTGATGGGTTTGATTTCTGTTTCGAGGCCGTGAAGGGAGGTTGTACCCGCCTGGGAGGGGTGGGTGGCCGTTTCGGTGGTTTCAGTCGTTGTCTCGTTGCGGTCGTCCGCCGTACCGAAAATAATGGTGACGGGACCTGAGTAGGGAGGTCGTGAGGGGGAGGTGAGTTGTGTCGTGGACTTGTGGGTGGTGGATTCGGTCGGGAGGGTGGTTGAGTCGTCGCGGGTTCTTTGAGCAAGTCCTGGCACCGTAGGTGCCCTAGCATCAGTCGGTGATGTAATTACAGTAAATTCTGACGATGTCTCGGTCCCTTCAGTCGTAGTGATCCGAGATATCGTCGTACCCACTGACTCCGGCCCAGTCACCATACCCTGCTGTTCGGTAACTTGTGTGGTTTGACCAGGTTTGGAGACTTCACCTGACTCGGTCGTCTGCACTGTGGTTACTGAATGCTGCGATGTCAAGCCTAAAGATGTCATAGAGAAAGCAGTCTCTGTAGTAGACGTTTGAGGCAGTGTAGTAAGTTCTTCAATAGTGACGGTAGACGTCGCTGCTTCAACTATTCCCGTCGTTGACAAAGGAATCAACACCGTTACTCGCTCACCTGAGGTGGGTGAAGTCGTTGGCACAAACACTGCGGTGCCTTCACCGCCTAAGAACGTGGAATGGGGAAGACCAGTCGTAGCACTAACTTTACCAGTCTGAGTTGTTTCGACTGTTGTGAATTCCGACGTTCTATCGGTCACCTCTGAAATGGTTGTCGTAGTTTCCGGTTCCTTCACTCCAGTCGTGACCAGTGGCGAACCAGCAGTTGTTGTTTCTCTGGCAACTCCCACACGTACTGTTGACGGCTCTGCAGTTGATGAAGTCAACAGAGTCGTAGTTTCAAAATTCGAGCTAAAAGATGTAGGCATCGACGAGAAACGTTCCGTTTTTTCATCGACCGCCATTGAAACGGTTGTGGTTTCAAGTGTTGTAACACCAGTTGACTGTGGCGTAGCCGAAGTTGAAACAACTGCCGGTGGGGTTGTTCCTGGCGTTGATGTTTCACTAGATGGCGACATAGTTACAAAAATTTTTCTAGTGGACTCATCGATCATTTCCGTCGACGCTCGCTCTGTGGTTTCACCGGACAGGGTCGCACCAGTTGAGGCATCCGTCATAACGTACGGCGTAGTGCCAGATACTCGCTCTGTTGCTTCAGGTGGTGTGGTACGAAGCGCAGGCGTCGTTGTCTCGGGTACCGACTCGATCTCACTAGATGGCATTGTAGTTCCGAGAGATGCGGTGCCACTGACCGGTGTTTGCACTGTTTCTTCTGTTTGAGTGGTGATTATTTCTTGAGTCGTTCTCTCCGTTACACCAGACGGGGTGGTTCCCGACGTGGCCTCCTCTGAAATTGTCGTTCTTGACGTTATTTCTGGCAGTGAGGATGTCGTCGTCTTGTTTGCCTCGCCAATTTCGGTAGTGGCTACTCCGGGCAGCGTAGCGACGAATGTCGTTTCGCGCTCAGTTCCACCGGTCATCGTGCTGTCCTTCTCAACGGACTCTGTGGTCGGAGAAGTAGGCGACGTGACCACATCGGTGGCACTCTGAGTAGTGCTGGTGAACGCCACGCGTGTACTTCCTGAAATAAATTCCGTGACATCGTTCGGCAAAGTTTCCGTTTCGGTAAAGATTGCAGTTCCTGTGGTACTTTCAGTCACCCCAGGCGTCGTAGGGGGAAAGGAGGCGCGCTCCGTTACACCAGACAGCGTGACGGTTGTAAACTGAGATGTACTTTTTGGTAAACCAAGAGTTGGAGTCGAACCGTACGCGCGTTCAGTTTCACCGGACGTCGTACTTTCCATCTCAACGGTCACTGTCGTCGGAGAAGCAGCCGACGTGCTCCCCAGGGCACTCAGGGTGGTGCTAGTGAGTGCCCCGCCCGAACTATCTGAAGACCGATCCGTGACGCCGGGTGGCGAAGTTTCCGTTCCGGCAAAGAGCGGAGTAGTCGCCAACGTGTTGTCGGTCGGTCGCTCGGTTTCCTCTGAAATTGTCGATTCCGACGTCATTTCTGATCCTAGGGACGTTGCTCGCGTCCTGTCAGTAGAGGGGAACTCAGACACTGTGGTCGGAGCACTAGCCAACGTCGTACTATCCGTAACACCCATAGTGGTGGTTGTGCTGGTGAGCACCACGCGTGTAATTTCTGGAAGCTGTCCCGTGACGCCAGATGGCGATGTGCCCGTGCCTCTGGGACTTTCAGTCACCTCAGGTGTTGTGGAGGGGAACGACGCGCTTTCCACTACACCAGACGACGGTGTGCCCGTGCCGGATGTAACCCACGTGGTAGTTTGGGATACACTAGGTGTCGAAGTAGAACCGTGGGGGCGTTCGGTCTCACCAAACATTGTGCTCTCCGAAATCTGTTCGGTTACTCCGAGCTGAGTACTTTCTGGAGCGCCAGATGGCGTAGTTACCAGCTGACTGATCGTCGTTCGCTCTGTGTCTTCTGGCTGAGAGGTGATTCCTTTCTGGGTCGTGTCAATTCCTCGAGTTCTCTCCACAATATCGAACGTGGTAGTCCCCGAAACGGTGTCGGCCGGCCTTTCAGTCACCCATGACATTGTCGTTTGCGACGTAATTTCTGTTCCTAATGACGTTGTTTGCGTCCTGTCAGCCTCACTGATTTTGGTGGAGGGAAAAGTAGGCAGCGTACTACTGTACGTTACGCTTTTGGTTTCACCGGACGTTGCGCTGTCCGTCTCAACAAACGCTGTGGTCGGAGTAGCAGCCGACGTGCCCTCTGCTGCACTCGGTGTACTGTCCGAAATCTGTTCCGTGACGGGAGATAGAGAAGTCATTTCTGGTCCTATGGACGTGACTCGCGTTCTGTCCACCACACCGAATTCGGTAGAGGGTACCTCGGACACTGTAGTCAGAGCATTAGCCAACGTTGTACCGTCCGTTACACCCGTAGTACTGATTGTGCTTGTAAGCCGTTCCGTGACGCCAGATGGCGATGTGCCCACTTCGGTAAAATGGGCCGCGCCTGTGGGACTTTCAGTCACCTCAGGTATGGTAGAGGGGATCGAAGCGGTTTCCGTTACACCAGACAGTGTGCTCGTGCTGGGTGAAACCCACGTGGTACTTTCGGGTGCATTAGGAGTCGGAGAAGAACCGTGCGGGCGATCAGTGTGACCAAACGTTGTACTCTCTGATATCCCTTCGGTTAACCCGACCGGAGTACTTTCTGGAACACCAGAAAGCCATTCCGTGACACCAGATGGCGATGTGCTCATTTCGGTAACGAGCGCTGTGCTCGCTATACTTTCTGTCACCTCAGCCGTGGTTGGATAGAACGACGTGTTTTCCCTTGAGCCGGGTGGTGTGCTCGTGACGGATGTCACCCCTGAAGTTCTTGGCTGTTTGTCAGGAATCGGAGTAGTACCATTCGGGCGTTCGGTTTCACCAAACACTGTGCTCTCCGAAATCCGTTCGGTCACTTCGACCGGAGTACTTTCTGAAGCACCAGATGGCGTAGTTACCACCTGAATGGGCACTGTTCGCTCTGTGCCTTCAGACTGGGTGGTGATTCCTTTCTGGGTCGTGTCAATTCCTCGAGTTCTTTCCATTACACCGGGCGAAGTAGTCCCAAACGCGGTGCCGGTCGGCCGCTCGTTCTCTCCTGAAATTGTCGTTTCCGACGTCACTTCTGGTCCTTGGGACGTGGCTCGCGTCCTGTCCACCTCACCGTTTTCGGTAGAGGGAACCTCAGACACTGTGGTCGGAGCATTAGCCAACGTCGTCACATCCGTTACACCCATTGTGGTGGTTGTCCTGGTGAGCACCACGCGTTCCGTGACGCCAGATGGCGATGTGCCCGTTTCAGTATACAGCGCGGTGCCCGTGGTGCTTTCAGTCATTCCATCAAGTGTGGAAGGGGGGAAGGACGCTCGTTCCGTAACACCAGATGGGGTGGCCGTTTTTTCTCCAACTGTAATCCCCGAGGTACTTTGCGGTACACCAGGAGTCGGAGTAGTACCGTGCGTCTGCTCAGTTTCACCGAACGTTGTACTTTGTAAAATTCCTTCGGTTACTCGATTACTAGTACTTTCTGGAGCTCGTACAGTTACACCTGGCGGCGTAGTTCCAGTCGACAAACTGGTCAAATCAAGTTTTGTTGTAGTGCCAGCGTCAGTAAACTCCGTAGTTTTGGCTATTGGCTCGGTTCCCTCTGGCAATGATGGCGTTGTTCCTCGAGATCGCTCTTCCGTTATTCCGGGCGATGTTTCTTCCGTTTCAACGGACAAAGTAGTAAATGTTGTGGTACTCATTGGTGCTCCAGGGCCTCCAGGCGCTTGTGTAATTATCGTCTCTCTTGGCGGCGTAGCGTCAGTCATAGTTTCGGGTGTTCGTTGCGTTTGTTCAGGAGAAGTTGTTCTCTCCGTGCTTGTTGATGTAAATTTCTCAAATTCAGACGTTGTAGTTTCAAACGTTCGTGGCGTAGTCTTTTGACTTTCGGTGGTTTCCGCCGGCTCACCCCGAGGAGTTGTTTCGATTTCACTAGGAACCGTCGTGAAAGGAGCAAGAGTACCCAATCGCGGTTTAACGGTGCCGATTGTAGTTGAGGCCACCGTCTCAGTGGTCATGACCTCGTCGGTATGATTTGGAGGCGTCGTGCCTTCTTCTGCACCGCTTTCAGATGGCGTGCTACTAGCAGCGACTGGAGTGGTCACACTTGTGGTGGAAGTCGACCGGTCCGTACTGCCAGTGGGGGGAGTGGTTTCTTGAGTTGACGGCGAAACCGTAAAATTTTCAGAGGGAGCGGTACTTGGCAGTGTTCCAACAGTGTCCGCACTCGTTGAAGGGTACGTCGGTGTGTCATTTTCACCAGACGAAATAGTAGACGTTCCGTCTTCATGCGACAGGGTAGACCCTCGGGAAACTGACATTGGGGTGCCACCTGTAACAGTGCCAAATGCAGTCATATCCGGTTCAGTGCCAATACCAGAAGACGAGGCTGTGGTCATCTCTAATGTCGTCGTCTTGTCACCACCACCACTCAGCGGAACTGTTGAACCGGCCCTTTGACTTAAATCCGGCGCCCGCGTCGTCCACTGGTCAGTTGTCGCGGCTGATTCTTCAACCACACTCGGCGTCGTTGATGGAACATCTGGTGACGACGTCTCGGGCGTTGTACTCCACTCAATTTTTCTAGTGCTCTGTACCGAGGTCGTTTCAGCGCTAGTGCCTTCTACCGTCTCGACAAACTCGGTAGTCGCGACCACTTTTGGAGTTGAGGAACCATTGAAAGAAGGCGTCTCAGTAGAGGGCGACGCCGTAAACGGAAATAAAGTTTCAAAAATTGTCGAAAGTATCCCTAAAGTCGTCCCAGCGGGCGTTTCAGTTGTTGATTCCGGGGATAAAGTGCTGCCGACAGTCACCTCTGACGACATCGATACACCCGAAGATGTCGATGAATGTACGATCGTCATTTCTGACGTCGCGGGGATTTCCGGAGATTCACTTTGAACAGTCGGGAGTTTACGCCCAGTTATCGTCTTCCCACCAGTGACCATTGTGGTCGATTCGATCGAAGTAACGGAGGACAAAGAGTGTGTGGTGGAAGGGGACGTCTTTTCAGTCACGAGGGCGTGTCCGGTGAATGTAGAAACCGAACCCGTCGATTCAGTCATAGTAGTGACCACGGTCATTTCAGGAAGGGAAGTGTTGGGTTCCGAGGTAGTAATGACTTCGGGTGGGCCGGATTTTACGGGAATTTCAGTCTCAGTTTCCAGGACGACTTTGGTGGTTTTAGGAGCCCCTGAGACTCTCGTGCCTCCTTTGGTGATAAAAGTGCTCGTCTCTGGTGTCTCAGTCGCAGACATTGTGACGATCTTTGGTGCAGTGGTGGTATCAAACATTTCTGGTAACGTAATACCGGGTGAAGAGGTCGTCATCATTCCCGTCGGTGAGGTTTCCAGAACTCTAAGTGTCGATGCTTCAAACCCTGGTGTTGCAGGCACGGTTGACGGTGTCTGCTCTGGTGGGTTATCAGTAACTGACGTTGAGCTTGGACCTGTCCCTGATGTGGTTGTTTCCATCACTTCTGGTTCGGCAGTTACGAGTGTGGACGTTTCCAAGATGTCTGGAGCACCTGTTGGAGTCAGAGTGGTCTGCGCATATTCTGGAGTGGATGTTCCGGTGTAAATGACGTTGGACTTTGTTCCTTACCTTGTGTGGTTATTTCCGTCACTCCTGACACTTCTTCAGTAACTTCAACCACAGTCGTCATCACCATGTCTAGCGTAGACGTCTCAACCAGGCCCGGTGTTGTTACTGCTCCAGACGCTCGCATTCTCGGAGTGATTGTTGCATCCTCCTTCAGTGTTGACGCCTCTGTCACCTCTGTAGGTGCGCTTGCTACGGTTGACGTCCGGTCAGCTTTTGGAGCAAACGTTTCCGGTACTGACGTCGTCACTGTTCCTTCTTCTATCGTGGATGTCCCAGACAATTCTCGCGTTGTTGTGAACGTTCCAAGAGTGGTTGATTGAATATGCCCTGAAGTTGTGATTTCAACTGACCCAGTTGTCTCAGTCACTTCTGGCGTTGGCTCTGGGCCGGGCGTTTCAGTCACCATTGACCGAATTGTGCTTGAAGGAATAGCAAACTCCACGGGTGCTGTAGTCTCGTAACCCTCTTGCGTCGTCACCGGTAGAGCAGGCACCGTTGACCCCACTCGCGAACTAATTCCAAAAACGGTTGTACCCTCTTGGGTCACACCAGGCGTCGTCGAGGTTTCCACTATTCCTGTTGATGTCCCCGCTGCTTCCACGGTCGTTTCAACCATTCTCAGCGTTGTTGATTCGGGAATAGTGGGAACAGGTGGCGTGGACATCATCACCGTTCCTGGAGCAGTTGGCGACGGCCTTACTCCAGGTGACGTTAATCCAGCCATGGTTGACACCAAAATCTCTGTTGTTCCCATAGGACCCTGTGTGGTTGTTTCTACATCTCCTGCTGTTGCTGTTTCCATAAATTCGGTCGATGTTGCTTCCTTATGAGTAGACGTCATCACAAAACTTGAAGTTGACGTTTCGACGAATCCTGAAGGATGCGTCGTTGCAGCCGTTACGGTTGTCCGCTCAACACCCGCAGTCGACATTCCCTCAATTTCTTGCGTTGTACTTCCAAATGACGAAGAATCCACAAGCCCTGGAGTTGTTATTTCGTTAACCTCTGACTTTGTAGTAATCTCGGGAGCCCTTGGTGATGTTATCTGTTGTTCTTCAGTTGTCATTGATGTGGCTGGATAGGTCGTTTCAGCCGACAACGATGACGTCACCGTTGGACGATTAGTGGTACTTTCTGTCGAGGGTTCATACTCCGCGGGGATGGTCATCCCACCTCGTTCGGTTGGCTCTAGCGAACCGGTTCGGGTGTCGATTCCAAAAATTGTCGTTTCACCGGACCCTCCGCCACTAGCAACGGTAGTTCTTTCAGGCATGTCCGGGGTCGATATAGTAGATCCTTGCGTAACGACAACCGTCGTTGGCGTTTCTGTCGTTTGAGTCACTGGCATTTTCGTTGTCTCAGTCACCGCGCTTCCAGAGGTCTCTGATGAACCCTCGGGTTCTGTGAATCGCGTTGGTTCAGTCGCTTCTGACGTCAATCGCGATGTCGTCGATGTTTCACTAACTTCAACCTCTGTTGGCGTGCCAGTCGGTGTTGTTTCAATTGATGAATGCAGCAACGTCGACGTCAGTGGAACCCGAGGTGTGGGCACCGTTATACTCGTTCCAGTCACAGCCATCATACTCACCGTGGTCGCTTCTTCAACGGTCGACGTTTCAGTTTGACCTAGTGTTGTCACGCTTGAGGACGGGAATTGGGTCGTTGTGGACGGTTTTTGGCTCGAGGTAGCCTCTGTTGTCAGTGATTCTGACGTCACTGGGCCTGTAGTGACAAGACCCGGAAAAATCGTCGTTCTCTCCACTGTTTGTGTAGACGGTGACTCCGTTCG
Source organism: Corythucha ciliata (assembly GCA_038030265.1). Classification (NCBI taxonomy): domain Eukaryota; kingdom Metazoa; phylum Arthropoda; class Insecta; order Hemiptera; family Tingidae; genus Corythucha; species Corythucha ciliata. The sequence continues at coordinate 9,796,768 of CM075942.1, read as the reverse complement.
GATAGTCGTGGGCACTGTAGGAGGGAACGTGTGGAATTTTAGAACTTCCTCGGTTGCATTTTCTGATTCTACCGTTGTAACAGGAGCGTGAGACGTCACGGTTGCCGGAACGTCCGACGTGCCAGAAACAGTTGTATGCGTTGTTTCAGCGGTCACAGTCGTTTGCTCCGTGGGCTTCACCGATGATAATTCCGTTTGTACAGTTGTGGGGTGAGTGGGAGGGAACGTGTGAAATTTCAGAACTTCCTCAGTGGCATTTTCTGCCTCAACAGACGTTGTAGAAGCACGAGAATTCGCTGTAACCGGCTCTAACGTCGTCCTTGGAGCACCAGTCGACGTGGTTTCTGGGATAAGCGTCGAGCCGTAAAGCGTTGTCCGTGCTGTTTCAACGGTCTCAGTTGTTCGTTCCGTTGGCCCTGCCGAGGACAATTCCGCTTGGACTGTCGTGGTCTGCGTTGGAGGAAAGGTGTGAAATTTTAGAACTTCCTCGGTGACATTTTCAGCCTCAGCCGTCGTTGCAGAAGCGCGTGACGTCACAGTAAACGGTTCCTCCGACGTCCTGGGAGCATCAGTCGACGTTGTTTCTGGGACAGTTGTCAGCGTCGATTCGGGAATAGTTGTCTGCGTTGTTTCAGTGATTTTCTGCCTCGGCCTCACAGATGACAATTCCACTTGGACAGTTGTGGGCTCCGTGTAGAATTTTAGAACTTCCTCGGTAGCATTTTCACCTTCAAGGGTCGTAGTCGGAGCGTATGACGTCACAGAAAGTGGCTCTAACGACGTCCTAGGCGCACCTGTAGACGTTGTTTCAGGGGCCTCAGTCGTTCTCTCCGTGGACAATTCCACTCTTATGGTCGTGGGCTCTGTAGGAGGGAAAGTGTGGAATTTCAGAACTTCCTCGGTCGCATTTTCAGCTTCAAGGACGTGGTCGGAAGCGTGTTGTACGGTCACAGTAATTGCCTACGCGTCCTGGAGCACCAGTTGACGTTATTTCAGGTGCCTCAGGTCATTCTCTCCGTGGACAATCCACTCTTATTGGTCGTGGCTCCGTAGGAGGGAACGTGTAGAATTTTAGAACTTCCTCGGTAGCATTTTCACCTTCAAGGTCGTAGTCGGAGCGTATGACGTCACAGTAAGTGCTCTAACGACGTCCTAGGCGCACCTGTAGACGTTGTTTCAGGGGCCTCAGTCGTTCTCTCCGTGGACAATTCCCACTCTTATGGTCGTAGGCTCCGTAGGAGGGAACGTGTAGAATTTTAGAACTTCCTCGGTAGCATTTTCAGCTTCAACAACCGTTGTCGGAAGGCGTGTTGTCACTGCAGCCGGAATTTCCGACGTCCCAGGAGCACCTGTTGACGTTGTTTCTGGGGTAAACGTTCGCGTCGACCCCAAAATGGTTGTTCTCATTACTTCAGATGTCTCAGTCGTTCTTTCCGTGGACAAATCCATTTTATTGGTCGTGGGCTCTGTAGGAGGGAACGTGTGGAATTTTAGAACTTCCTCGGTAGCATTTTCAGCTTCAAGGGTCGTGGTCGAAGCGTATGACGTCACAGTAAGTGGCTCTAACGACGTCCTGGGCGCACCAGTAGAAGGTATTTCAGGTGCCTCAGTCGTTCTCTCCGTGGACAAATCCACTTTACTGGTCGTGGGCTCCGTAGGAGGGAACGTGTGGAATTTTAGAACTTCCTCGGTAGCATTTTCACCTTCAAGGGTCGTAGTCGGAGCGTATGACGTCACGGTAAGTGGCTCTAACGACGTCCTGGGCGCACCAGTAGACGTTATTTCAGGTGCCTCAGTCGTTCTCTCCGTGGACAAATCCACTTTATTGGTCGTGGGCTCTGTAGGAGGGAACGTGTGGAATTTTAGAACTTCCTCGGTCGCATTTTCAGCTTCAAGGGTCGTGGTCGAAGCGTATGACGTCACAGTAAGTGGCTCTAACGACGTCCTGGGCGCACCAGTAGACGTTATTTCAGGTGCCTCAGTCATTCTCTCCGTGGACAAATCCACTTTATTGGTCGTGGGCTCTGTAGGAGGGAAAGTGTGGAATTTTAGAACTTCCTCGGTAGCATTTTCAGCTTCAACAACCGTTGTCGGAAGGAGTGTTGTTACGGTAGCCGGAATTTCCGACGCCCCAGGAGCACCTGTTGACGTTGTTTCTGGGGTAAACGTTCGCGTCGACCCCAAAATGGTTGTTCTCATTACTTCAGATGTCTCAGTCGTTGTTTCCGTGGACAAATCCACTTTATTGGTCGTGGGCTCTGTAGGAGGGAACGTGTGGAATTTTAGAACTTCCTCGGTAGCATTTTCACCTTCAAGGGTCGTAGTCGGAGCGTATGACGTCACAGTAAGTGGCTCTAACGACGTCCTAGGAGCACCTGTTGACGTTGTTTCAGGAGTAACCGTCGGAGTCGATTTTAAAAGTGTCGTCCGCGCAGTTTCTGTGCTTTCAGTCATTCTCTCCGTGGAAAATTCCACTTGAATAGTGGTGGAATCTGAAGGAGGAAACGTATAAACTTTTGGAACTTCCTTTGTTGTATTTTCAGCTTCAGGCGTCGTAGTAGGGGCGCGAAACGTCACGGAAAACGGCTCCTCGGACGTCCTAGGAGCACCTGTAGACGTCATTGTTTCGGGAGTGACCATCATAGTCGATTTGAAAACTGTCGCCTGCGTTGTTTCAGCGGTCACAGTCGTTCTTTCCGAGGGACTCGCCGATGATAATTCCGCTTGGATTGTCGTAGGCTCCGTTGGAGGAAATGTGTGGAATTTGAGTACTTCGTTGGTGGCATTTTCAGCTTCAACCATCGTAGTCACTGTAAACGATTCATCCAACGCACCCGTGGTGCCCATTGACGTCATTTCAGTGGTTGCGTTGAATTCCTCTCGCGGCTTAAACGTGGGCTTCGTCTCACTTACTGATGGACGAGTTCTGAAAGTCGGTAAAGTAGTGATTCCGCCGGGTAATACAGTAAACTCAGTCGTTGTTCGACCAGTAGTGAATGTTCCCGTAACAGGGAAGGTGGCTCCTTCAGTTTGTCCTTCCATACTAGAGGAGGTCATCTGAGGAGTTGAAAACGGTGGAAACGACGAAAGCGTTGTTCCTTCCGTTAGCAACGAAGGCGCTGTACCAGTGGTAACCGCCGCACCGTCTAAGCCTGTCGTTTCAGGCGGCACTCCTCGGGTTACTGCACTGGTGGAAGGACGCCCGCTAGTAGTCAAAGATACACCTTCGGTGACCATATCACCGGGCGTCGCAGTAGATTCTGCGCCTCCGGCCGTCGTACTAGAGCCGCCTGTTGACGGTGTAGAACTCGATATTTCTGTCACAAGATTGGACGTGGTCAGACTGGGTCGCGTTCGCAAATCGTCGATCAGAGTCGTTGGCTCGCCCGGTGATGTCGTTGTTCCAACGGTAGGCTTCAGTGACGCCGGAAGGCGAGTAGCTGGTGTCACAGTCTCTAGCGTTTCCGTGGAACTCAACACTGTCGTACCTTCGGGCGTAATTTTTGTCGTCCCAATTGGTTCCAGCGATTCCGTCTCATTGACCTGTGCTTCTACGGTCGATTCGGTCGGTTTCACACGAGGCACAGGAGTAATCGTGTACTGAGGCGTCGTACCGTCAGTTTGTGGTGACGTAATTCCTCCGGTTTGCATTGCTTCCGTTGTACCTTCGGGTGTAGTTTCCGGTAATTCCGACGTTCCACTTGAGGTAGACTCAGTCTGGGCTGAGCCTACAGTGGACTGGCCTGTTGCAGTGGTTGGTAAACCGGCTGTTGGCACAGTGGGTTGAGACTCCGTTGGCACCATTGTAAATCTAAATGACGGCATCTTGCCGTCTGTTGTGAATTGCTGCGTAGTAGCACTATCGGACGAAACTTCAGTTGGACGCATCGTTCTAGTGGCCATAAACGTGGGTTCAGTTGCCCCTGATGAGAATGTACTAGAACCTGGTGATTCAAAGGTTCCCATTGTTGATGATTCTGTCAATGTTGTTGACTCTGGTGACATCGTTGTGGCTTCTCCAGCTGCAGTGACACCCGGCAGAGGCGTTCCTGTTACAGTTTTCCCCGTCGCTTCAGACGAAGTGGGTCGCTCAGTCGACGAAGCGCTGGGAAATTCGGACGATCCACTCGTGGTGGTCACTTCTTCAGTCGACGTAGCGGTTTCCGGCATTTCAACCGTAATTCCCGGCAGAGTTGTGTACACAGGAGGCATTCCCGTCGATACAGTGGTTGGTACCATTGTAAATCTAAAGGTTGGTCCCGTTCGTTCGGTTGTGAATTGGACCGTTGTAAATTCAGTGGACGCCTCAGTTGGTCCAGTTGACTGCTCAAAAACTGTTGAGGACGGCTCGTTACGGACGGACACCGTAGTGTCGCCAATCTTTGTCGTTGATTTTGACGTAACGACTTCCGGTGTTGTTGTCTGAGCGCCTTCGCTCGAAAGCTCGGTAACTCCGGTAGAAGTTGTTGACAGCGAAGGCATTCCCGTTGTGGTGTCTGCTGACGTCTCGGTGAATCTGAACGTCGGTCTCTTTACAACTGTCGTTGGCAAGGCTTCTCCAGTGGTGGAGGACGTTTCTGGTGGAGGAATCTCAGCGCCTGTGGTTGGTAAACCTGCAGTTGTGATTGCAGTAGCTTGAGTCGTCGCATCACTTAGTGGCATTTGAGTCGTTACTCGCTCAGGAAATGACGTCACGTATGTTGTAATGGCTGGCGGTTCACTTATCACTGGACCCGTTGGTCTGGCCGTTCCCTTCGAAGTCGACTCAGTCTGTTCAGTCGGAGCCATAGTTTCTCCGCTTTGCGACGTACCTTCCATCATTTTTGTAGCAGTTTCCGTTGTACCGGGTAGCTCTGTTGGAGCCTCGGAGATTGTCTCGGTCGGTAGCGTCGGCTCACGCTCTGCAACAGTGGACACCGAGCGTCTCGTGGTAGTCAACGGCGGCATTTCTGTTGTTGCCTCGGTCTGTCTATCTGTCGGAGCCACAGTTTCTCCGCTTATTCGCGTCGTTAATTCCAACGACGAGGTCGCCCGTGTACCTTCCTCCCCTTTTGTCGTGGTTTCCATTGTACCGGGCAGCTCCGTGGGAGCCTCTGAGTTTGCCTCAGTGGACCACGTCACCTCAGGCTGTGCAACAGTGGTCATCGAGCGTCTCGTGGTAGTAAACGGCGGCATTTCTGTTGTTGCCTGGGTCTGTCTATCGGTTGGAGCCACCGTCTCTCCGCTTATTCGCGTCGTTAATTCCAACGACGAGGTCGTCCGTGTACCTTCCACCCCTTTTGTCGTGGTTTCCGTTGTACCGGGCAGCTCCGTGGGAGCCTCTGAGATTGCCTCAGTGGACCACGTCACCTCAGGCTGTGCAACAGTGGTCCTCGAGCGTCTCGTGGTAGTAAACGGCGGCATTTCTGTTGTTGCCTCGGTCTGTCTGTCGGTCGGAGCCACCGTTTCTCCGCTTTTTCGCGTCGTTAATTCCAACGACGAGGTCGTCCGTGTACCTTCCTCCCCTTTTGTCGTGGTTTCCATTGTACCGGGCAGCTCCGTGGGAGCCTCTGAGATTGCCTCAGTGGACCACTTCACCTCAGGCTGTGCAACAGTGGTCACAGAGCGTCTCGTAGTAGTAAACGGCGGCATTTCTGTTGTTGCCTGGGTCTGTCTATCTGTTGGAGCCACCGACTCTCCGCTTATTCGCGTCGTTAATTCCGACGACGAGGTCGTCCGTGTACCTTCCACCCCTTTTGTCGTGGTTTCCGTTCTACCGGGCAGCTCTGTGGGAGCCTCTGAGATTGCCTCAGTGGACCACGTCACCTCAGGCTGTGCGACAGTGGTCACGGAGCGTCTCGTAGTAGTCAACGGTGGCAGTTCCGTTGTTGCCTGAGGTTGTCCATTGGTTTCAATGGCTCCGGGTGAGTTTGTAGTCGAGATTGTCACTGTTTGAGTTGAATGAGGAGACAATTCTGGTATTTCTGTAATATTTTCAGGCGAAATTGTCGTTTTCGAATCAAAGCTCGTTGTTTCTCTCATGAACTGCGTTATAGTCATACCTGGCTCGACAGTTACAGTCGATTCTGTGGCATTTTCAGGAGCTGGTGTGCTGGACAGAGCACGGGTAGTGAACAACGCCGTGACTGTTTCACCGTGAGTGGTGGTAACGTCAGGTAGTGTCGTACCCGCTCCAAACCTGACGTCAATGTCTGGTGGCTTTGTTCCAAACTCACCCACCTCGGTTGTAAACTGTGACGTCGTAAATTCGTACGTTGTAAGAAGAGTCGAGGCACTTGCAGGAGACCCAGAGACAGTAATAGGAAATTGTTGGAAAGTAGTACCCATGGCAGACACTGTGGGCGTTTCGGTCAAGCCCCCCGGTGTCGTTGGGAAAACACCACCCCCCAATTCCACCCCTAAAGTCGTTTGAACCTCGTCAACTCTACGACACTCTACACTAGGGTCACCCGTTGTACCGGGCCTACATGTACAGCTAAGATTGTGTGTCCGAACCGAGCAAACGGCATTGACCCCGCATTTGTTGTACTCCGCTCTACATGGATCTATGCAATGCCCTTTAACGCAGATGTGTGTATCTGTGCATTCTGTATCCACAGTGCAGCTGTCTGTGAATATATATACAATTTTAACTTAAAAACTACGCTTTATGTACATTACGGGCCATAACCTTAATGTTTGGGGAGGGGTTGGGGGTGCATGCAGTTTTACTTGAGAATTTTTTTAGTCATTTTTTTTAATGATTGGGTTTAATTCTGAACTACTTGGGTAGAATTTATAAAAAAAAATAGTATCCTGGCTGTTTTTTAAGTTACCTTTAACACATCCAATGTTCTCATCGCCTCTATACCCGTGTGGACAAAACCTGCAGATAGCCTTGTGGTGTTCAACAAAGCAGGGCGCTCCGTGAGGGCAGGTGGCATTATCGCAAGGGTTCACGCATTGAAAGTTTTTACACGCCATGTCACGTGGGCAGCCGTTGTCCCGCAGGCAAATTGAAACGGACGGGTTGCAATTGTCAGTGCAAATACAGATCGGTTTGTGGTCAAGAACGAGACAGGTTTTATCGGTGGGGCAGGGTGTTGGTTCACATGGATTTTTACATTGAAAGCCCGAGCAGAACAGGTGAGGGGGGCAGTCGCCGTTGGAGCGACACTGCGGTTTCTCTGGCGTGCATTCAAGTATGCCCGTTTCAGTGATTGAAAACCCGTATTTACAGACGCAGACTGGTTTATGATTTCGAACTTGACACTTTTTATGACTCTCGCAAGTGTGATTCTTGACCAGGCAAGGATTTTGACACTCGCCCATCTCGCACGACAGACTTCCGGGACAGTCCATTTGAGCGGTGCACAGTTTCCGTGGGTGGCCGCCCGTGGCGTTCGGTGTACAGTTCGGCTCAGGGAGACACGACACAGTGGGATTGCCCGAATGACACTGTGGACAGGAGCAGACGGCACGGTGGAAAACGGCCTGACACAGGGCATTGATACCGCATGAACCCTCGATACTGCACACCTCGATACACCGCTCACTGATGCAAGCCTTGTCGACCGGGCAGTCCGAGTCCGTTCTGCACTCGCTCTCTACATTCCACACCAATCAAGGGGGTTTATTTCAGAACAAAATGTGTGTGAAGAGAAAAGGGAGGAGGGGAGGGGGTTCTAGTCCGAAATTAATGGTACAAATTTTATATATACATTGTTTCTTTGTGATACACATAAATGTGAACGAAAAGGATCGGTAAAGATCACAATTTGTCTGAAGGAACCCTAAAAAAAAACAAACGCTAATCACACTGAAATTCTACTATTGTTCACGACTGATACATTTCCCAAAGCACTCCCGCCCCCCACCACCCTCTCATGGCATTAAGATGCCAGAAGGCTTAGAACACAATGTGCCATGCATGCACGTGAACCTGACGCGATCCATAACACAAAAAACGACGAAAACGGTCCTAATCATTTGTTTACCATTTTTTAAGCCAAAATATTCGTTTGTTTAGCCTTTCGAGTACATTAAACAACAAATAAACTTGAGTGCGGCTAGCTTCAGGCTCCCCGAAACATGAACGAAATCGTTTGTTCAGCGGCATATCGCAACGTAAAATCTTTGTTTACGTTAATTTGGCCATATTATTCGTTTGTTTAGTATTTCGAAACATTATATGTATAAAAAAAAAAACATTGATGGTTTGGCCATGTTTGCGTACCTACCCCAACACATTGGGCAAAATCGTTTGTTTAGCCAAAATTTTCGGTTTTTTGCCTTTGTTGTTCTTTGAACAACAAACAAACGTAAACAAACTATAAAATTGAGAAAAAGCGGCAGTCCATCACTCAGCAGGCTCCACTAATATTTTTTGAAAACGCCAATTCGTGATTTCTCGAAGTAAAAACGAGACTGAAATTGAGAAAAATCGCTAATTCACTTGTATAAAAGTGAAAAAATCGCTGATTCACAGCTAAAATTGAGAAAACCGCCTAATTTGCGGCTAAAACTGAGAAAATCTGCTCAAGCCCCGCCTATAATTAAAGCAAGTCACTCATTCGAAACTAAAATGGAGAAAAACGTCAATTCGCGGATCAATTTGAGAAAATCCGCAAATTCACTGCTAAAATTGAGAAAACGTGGTAATTCGTGGCTCGTGGCTGAAATTGAGAAATAATTCTCGACTAAAATTGAGAAAAAGCGCTTACATCGCGGCAAAAATTAATGAAAACGCTAATTCACGGACACGTGTCATCAAAACCCCGTTTATTCACGGCTAAAACTGAGGTAAACCGCTAATTCCCGCCTTAAATTGATGTGGAACGCTCATTTCCAGCTAAAATTAAGACAATTAAATCTTAAATTCATGGCTAATTTTGGTAAAAAGCGCTTAACTGCATGTAAAACGGAGAAAGACGCTAATTCGCGGATCAGTTCGAGAAAATGCGCTAATTTACAGCTAAGATTGAGGAATGCGGTGATACATAGCTAAAATCAACAAATACCATATCCAACGCTAAATTTGGGGAAATAATTTGCGGCTAACATGAGATATTAGCGCTAATTCAAGGATAAATAGAAAAAAAGCGCTAATGTGAAGCTAAAATTGAAAAAACGCTAATTCACAGATCCATTTGGTAATCCCACTTGTTCACGGCTAAAACTGCTACCAACCACTAATTCCCGGCTGAAATTGAGGAAATGCGTTAATTCGCAGCTAATATTACAAAAAACGCTCATTCGGAGTAAAAATGGAAAAAAACGCCAATTCACGGAGTTTGTGGAAATTCCTCTGATTCGGAGCTAAAATGGATTGAGGAATAATTCACAGCTAAAATTCAGAAATAATTCTCAGCAAAAATGAAAAAAAAACAACAAAAAACAAAACAAAAAACGCTAATTCATGGCTAGAATTGTAATAAACGCTAATCCGCATGACTAATTGTAAGAAGTGAAGAAAAACACTAAAATCGGTGGGGGTGGGAACGTTATAACTCGTCGCTAAAACTAAGACAAACCAATAATTTCCACCTAAAATGTTGATAATGAGCTCATTTGCACGGCTGAAACGGAGAAAAACGATAAATCGTGGATAAATATGAGAATATCCGGTAATTCACGTCTAAAATTGAGGAAACACCAATTCACACGGTTCCTAGAGGCAAGTGTGCGGCTGAAACTAAGAAAAAGTGATTTACAGTAGAACCTCTTCCAAGATGAACTCTTAGATCCGCCACTGAATGCCCAATTACAATTTTTCCTGTAGATCTACAGCTTTTTCTGTAGATCTACAGTTTTTTGGGTTGGTCTTCAGGTCTGCAGTTTTTTTCCCCCCCTATCAGTAGAAATTACCTAAAAATTCGTGATTTTACCACCCTGATTTGTAAATTACGCGAATATTACACTTTTCAAAGTGAACGATGGGGGCGGGGGTGTTGTAAGATCCTCTTTTTTCAGTAAACTTGCACGCTTATGAAGCCCAAGCAGCTCTTTCCCGTGCGATACACCTATTTTGCTCTTGTGTTCTTGGTCAACTTTCAATAGCGAATCAGTCCGAAGCCTGTACTTCCCCCTAAAGTTATTCTGGGTTTTTCGAAACCACGAAATCGTGAATTACGAGTTCAATTATGTTTTTTATTCCGCTCGTATTTGATAATCAGATGTGCCCTAAACATGCCCCAGATGATCCAAGCGGCCACGAGCCTCCACTGAAATACGGAAAGTCCAATGTTCACATTGTTTACACGAATATGTTTACAGTAAACAAAGGCACTGTAAGTTACGCCATTGTTTAGGCGTAAACAATGCTGTAAAGAATTGCTGTAAAAAACTGTTTGGCTAAACAACCGTAAACAAACGATTTTACGTTGAATAAATGCCCTAAACAAACGATTTCATTTGGGTCCAAACAAATTATTGTTTAGCCACATTTGCTAAACAAACGAACATTTTGGCTAAACGAACGATTTTACGTTGGGACATGTCGCAAACAAACGATTTCGTTCATGGGTTGGGGAGCGTAAAGCTAGAGCCGCACCAAAGTTTGTTTGCTGTTCAAAGTGCTTGAAAGGCTAAACAAACAAAAATGTTGGCTAAACAAACGTAAACAAACGATTTTACGTTGAGATATGCCGCCAAACAAACGATTCCGTCCATGAGTCTTTGAAACTTTGCCAACCCAGCAATGTTTTTTTCCCTCAAAAAATTATGTTTCTAAATGCTAAACAAACGAAAATTTTGGCTAAACAAACGATTTTACGTTGGGATACGCCGCTAACAAACGATTTCGTTTCTGGGTCGGGGAGTATGAAGCTAGCCGCACCCAGGTTTTTTTTGCTGTTCAAAGCACAAGGAAAGGCTAAACAAGCAAACATTTTGGCTAGCAAACGTAAAAAACCATTTAACGTTGAGATATGCCGCTAAACAAACGATTCCGTCCATGCATCGGGTTTTACGTAAACCTGGCCAAACCAGAAATGTGTTTTTTTTTTTTTTTTTTAATTAAGTTGTTTCGAAATGCTAAACAAACGAAAAATATGGCTGAACAAACGTCAACAAACGATTATACGTCGTGCGAAGCTAGCCCGGGCCAATTCGCGGCTATTTAGTCTCACAACTTGCAATTTCACGAATATTATACACCCGAAACTTACAATTTGGCAGATATTTAGCTTGAAATAATGTAATTTTGTGGCTATTTTTCTCAATTTCCTCCGCGAATAAATAAGCGAGTTTCACAATTCTTCAATTCACGTTCAAATTCGCGACATCATGACGTGAAAAGTGCAATACATAACGTCAATTTCATACTGGAATCTTCCAATTTCACTGATATTTGCCTCCAAAATATGCAATTTTGCGGTACATATTTCATAAGGGCGCTGTCGTGGGAGGCGGGCTCCAAGATCACTTTTATAGAAAAAAAAAAAAAAACGAAACTTGCAGATTCACGGATATTTAGTCCTAAAACTTGCAATTTCGTGGATATTATACACCCGAAACTTACAGTTTCGCAGATATTTTTCTTCAGATTATGTAATTTTGCGGTTACATGTCTCAATTTTTAGCTGTGAATGAAACTGTTTCCTCAGTTTCAAGAGAGTATTTGCGCTTTTTCTCAATTTCATCTGCGAATAATGAACAAGTGCACAATTCTTCAATTCACGTTTAAATTCGCGAAGCAAAGTACACATTGTCAATTTCATACAGAAAGCTTTCAATTTCACTGATATTTGTAGCTCCAAATTATGTAATTTTGCGGTTATTTGTCTCGATTTTAGGTGTGAATGAACGTTTTTCCTCGATTTCAGCTCTGAACTGGCGCCTTTTCTCAATTTTATCCACGGATAATGATCGATTTTCACAATTTTAGCTGTGAATCGGAGCTTTGTACTAAATGACATTGAATTATCGGTTTTTATCAAGAGGGAGCGTGAAGCTATAGCCACGCCCAAGTTTGTTTGTTGTTCAAAGTACTTGAAAGGCTAAACAAACGAAAATGTTGGCTGATCAAGCGGTAAACAAACAAATAGAACCGTTTTGGTAGTTTTTTGCGTCACAGGTTGGGGGGTCAGGTTGACGTGCGCATGTGTCATACGGGAACGAACAGTATGAACCCCTCTAATCAAACCCCCACCCACGTCATCCAAATAGCCAAGAAAATGAAAATTGGAACTGTTCTGCCTAGACTAAGACTACCTGGAACCCAAACGGTGGGAAAAGTAGGCGGTGGACAATAAGTAGTAGCAAAATTTCAGCGTGAAATATACAATAGATCGATTAATCGATTATTCTCTCAGCATCGACAAAAGTGCATTTGTGTGTATCAAAAAAAAATTAATTAGTGTGCATAAAATAAATTATTTCAGAAGTCAGATTGTGAAAGAACTGTGAAAGACTTTTCTTTCTCTAAAAACGCGCATAAATAAAAAAACAATAAAAAGGCTTGAAAAGGCAGAAAAAAGGAAGTAGCACGCCAAAGAATTTAAGTACCGCAGACCACAAAAACAATCGAAATTATCACGCGACTTTAAGTTTTTTTTTTTTTTTTTGTGAGACCATCTTTCACAGCTCCCAATCTGCCTTCTCGTTAACTTTATTTATTTATTGTTTTTCCTAACAACTCGCTCATTTAAAGTGACCCTTTTGTATGAAAATTTCGCGAGATTTTGTTTAATAAAATATTAAGTCATCAAAAAGGTAGATTGGAATACTGTTTTTGAATATCTCACACACATGAAAGAAATGGCCCCGTTTTGCTGTTTTTATACATTATGTACAGTTCCAATCGATTTTGTTTTAAAAATTATATTACACTCGCGAATGAATTTACACTGTACATACATGCTCTCTGGCAAACTTTCATGCATAAGGTCAAAAAACTCGTTTTTAAAAAAAAGTTTAGGGCTTAAAGTCTAGCGCTTACCTGGCTTGCACTGAACTTGGGGATTGCCTTTTGTTCCTGTTGGACACGTACAGACAAATGTATCGCCTGTTGTGGCTGTGCACTCGGCTCCAACGCCACAGCCGACTGTACGACAGTCTCCTTTTTTAATGCCTATTGGTGGTGGGGGTGGGGAAGAAGAGTGTTTCATGAGTCCAGCTCGAAGGGGGGAGGGGTGATGGTAAGGTGTGTGGGGTTAGTCCTTACATTTGACCATTGGGTCACCCAATGGGTAGTCGGTGGGGCAGTAACACTTGAAAGTGGTCCCTGACGAGCGACAGAGGGCGTGATCACCGCAATTGACGCGTGAGCACGGATCCGCACGTTGAAGATCTTCACAGACACAGCCTTTGTTCGGGTTCCCTGTGCAGCCCGGTTTACAGGAGCACTCGTAGCCATTGGGAACGTTGCGGCAGAGTGTGTTTCGACCGCATGGGTTGCTCGCGCAATTTTCTCCAGTGCCGGCTAAATTTTCAAATGGTTTTGAGGTTAGGATTTTTTTTTTTTTTTTCAAAAATAAAACTGGGACGCTCGAAAATAGTCAAACCTGGTTTGCACTCCTTCAAAGGATTCCCGTGAAAGCCGGGCGGACACGAGCAACTCGCCCGTCTCTCGATGGCTCGACACTGCGAATTAACACCACATGGGCGTCCCTGAAGGCAGGGGTTTCGACAGACGCCATCTTTGCCGCAGGATTTGTCCTCGGGGCAGTCTGAATCACCGGTACAGAGTGCCGACCGAGAGCACGACACGGTTGGCTCACCGGCGGTGCCAGCGGGGCACAAACAGATGGGACGATGTTCGGTCACTCGACATTCGGCGTTGGTTCCACACGGTGATCGACCCGGTTCACAGGGGTCGACACATTTTCCATCCGAGCACGTTCGTTCGAGTGGGCAGTCGCTTTGTCTAGAACATCCGTTTTCGCATTTTCCTTCTTTGCATTGTTCTCCCTGAAAAAACAAACAATTAATTTATACTCACAGCGATTTTTTTAATTAACCAAGATGAACTTACCGGTAGGCACTGCTTGCTGCTTGTACACACAGCCGAGCACAGCCCCTTGCTGCACAAATGCCCGCAAGGGCAATCCTTCTGCGTTTTACACCTATTGAGACAATATCCGGTCGAATTATCGCAAGCGCACTTTCCATCGCATTTATTCGCCGGTTTGACGCAAGCCACCAACGGGTCACCGCCAGTACCACTGGGGCAACTACACTGTACCGAATGGTCGAACACTGTGCATTTAGCGCAAAGACCGCAATTTTTGCCGTCAGCGCACGGATCTAGCCGTACAAAATAAAAAAAAAATGGTAAAATCGTGGCGTTTATAAAGTTATGAGAGCGTTCGTACCTTTGCACTGTTTGTTAATGCACGCCTGGTTATTCGGGCACACGGTGTCACTACGACAACCGATAGCGCACAATCGATTTTCACAAATTTGCCCGAGACCACATTTGGCATCGCTGTTACACACTGTTTTGCACATGCCTGATACGCACCTCTCGTCAGCTAGACAGGCAGTGTCACTAAAAACAAACAAGAAAAGTGTTAGCACAATGCAGTCACAGTAAAACTGGTTGGTAGGAGGGAGAGGTGGGGGCTTACCTTCTACAAGTGTTTGTGCAGACTTTTCCATAGCAGGTTTGACCCCTTAGACAATCGTTTTTGTCCTTACAGCTACGCACTGGAGGTCGACAAGAAATCAACGGATCTCCGGTCAAACCTTTCGAGCACTCGCACTGTTTTTTATGGTTGACCGTGACGCATTTAGCGTTCGTGCCGCACGCTGTCGGTGAGTCACACTGATCGACGCATTTAGCGTTGACACAGGACTTGTCACTGGGGCAGCCCGAATCGCTGCGACAACCCTGGACGCACATCAACGCCTGACAGAGTTCACCCGATCGACAGTCGTCGTCACGGCGACACATCGGTATGCAAACGTTGCCGTCGCATTTTTCATTGCGAAGACAGCCGGCGTTTCCGGCGCAAAAAGGTCGACAGTTGTTGTCCACGCAGATTGACCCTTCGGAGCATTGGCGGTTGTTCGTGCAGGGGTTGGGTGGAGCGCGAACGCAGGCGACGGTGGCCGAAGGTGCTGGAACGAGACCCTTGGCACACGAACAGACGGCTCTTTGATTTGAAACGGTACAGATGGCGTTGGGTCCACAGGATGTTTCCAGGCATGGATTGACGCACGCGTTACCACGACAGGACTCACTCGCTGAACAGTCTTCGTCAGATCGACAGCCGTACATGCAGAGATTTCCCAGACAGATGTGACCGAGGAAACAGTCATTGTCTACGCGACACGTCACTAAAAACCAGACAGACGTGAGTGACCGCATGATGATGAAAAATAAGGTCATGTAGGTACTCACGTTTGCATGTTCCTTTCAAACATTTTTCGTTCAGGGCACAGTCTGTGTCACCGCTACACGTCAGTCGGCATATGTTGTTTTCGCAAGTGTTCTTTTCAGGGCATTCATCATCGTCAGAGCATGATGTCGGTACTGAAAAAAAAAAGGAACGTCAGCTCAACTATTCCCCTCTCAAGCACCCCCTCCTACCGTTACTCACTTCTGACACATTCTATAAGCTCGTTTCCGGTAAATCCAGCCGGGCAACTGCACTGTTTGACGTGATTCACCACCTGACACACGGCATTCATACCGCATGAGCTCGAATCTGAACATGGATTGGCGCAATGGCCGAGTAGACACTTCTCCGTTAGGCCGCACTCGGAATCGGCTTGACACGAGCTTCGACACAGATTTCCGTAGCAGTGCGTACGGGGTGGACAGTCGGCGACGGTTTGACACGAAATTGCTTTAGGGCGACAACCGAGTCTTAAATCGTACGGATCGCCCTTGTAGTCTTGACGACACGAGCACTTGGGTGCATGATTGTCCGAGTGACATTCGGCGTTCGGTCCGCACTGTTCGTCTTCACAAGCGTCTAAAACAAAACACGGTTTCGAGTGTTGTTTTTTTCTAAAACAAAAAAAACAAAAAAAAAAACACTGCTGAACAGGTTGACATACCTCGGCATTTCGACATGTCGATTTCATCGACGCAATGAGCCGTCGTCGGACAGTCAGAGTCGGTCGTACACTGCACCGGTGTGACACAGCCTTCTTTGTACGGATCACCTATAGTGCCCAGTGGGCACATACACTTGGCCGAGCCGTGTGAATTGGCGCACGTGGCTCCTGGGCCACAGGGCGACATCGAGCAAAAGTCGAGCGGAGTGCACCCCACTTTAGGGTCACCGGTAAAACCGGGCTGACAGTAGCACACCTGAAGAAACAGAAAAACTGTGAAGACAACTGCCTTGCGAGAGAGAGAGAGAGAGAGAAAAAAACTTTGAATAAAAGCCGATCGAACCTGTTTATGGCTTTCAGCCGAGCACAAAGCATTGGTCCCGCAAGGATTTTTCATCAGACACGAGATTTTACACATGTGATCCTCGCACATCTTATCGCTCGAACAGTCCTGATTTGAGTTGCACTCGATTCGAGTGCACCCAAAATTTGGATTCCCAAAAAACCCAGACTTGCACTTGCAAACCGGTTTATGGTCCTTTCCAGAGCATTCGGCGTTCCGCCCACAGACGCCGCTGTTCTCACAGACGTTTTCACACGAAGCCTGAAGGGAACAGAGGTGAGAGGTGGGGTATCGTTAGACCATCAGAAAAATAACACACAAAACGAGGAATAACATACCTGTCCAACGTTATTGACGACGCATTTTTGGTGGTTTTCACAGTCTCGGTCGTTGATGCATTTGAGCTCTTTGACGCAGACGTTGTTTTGACAAAATTGAAAGTCGGGACAAGAGGAATTTGTGTTACATGTCGGCTGACAAACTTCGGAGATACACAGTTGATCGGAGATGCACTCTCTGTTACTGCTGCACACGGCTGTAGAAAAAAAAAAAAAATCAGAAGTGGGATTAGGTGGTTTGGGGGGTGGGGTGGGGATCTTACAGAGACAAATGCCGTTGTGACACGCCGAGCCTGTTTGACACTGCAAGTCGTTAATGCAGTACTGAAGAGGGACGCACCCTAAATGAGGGTCACCCGTGGTGCCAGGATCACAGGAGCAGACGGCCTCGTGATGCGACGCGTGACATTTCGAATTTTGCCCGCAGACATTCTCCAGACGGCACGGATCAGAGCATCGCCCTTTGATACATGTTCGAGCGTCTGAACAGTCGGTGCTGTCACCACATTCCAGCGGGGTGCACTTGACCTTAATAAATGACAACCGGAGTTAAAAAGATTCGAGCGCCACCTGGCGCGATTTGTTTCAACTTACTTTTGGATCACCCGACGTTCTAGCGGGACACGAACAAACCGGAAGGTGATTGACCGTGGAACAAACAGCCTCGCGAGCACAAGTGCCCGACACGAGACACGGATCGCGACACGACGCGTCGATACAAGCAGCACCTGTTGGACAGTCGGCGTGACTCGAACAATCACCCGGCTTTCTACAGCCGGTGTCGCCGTCACCGACGAGACCTTTGTCGCAGTAGCATTGAAAGCTGCCAATCGTGTTGCGACACCTATTCAAATTTTTGAGGTTATGACGGGAATAGTGGATAGGAGGGGGGTGATCGTTGTTACTTGGCTGTTTGGTGGCAAGGATTGGCGATGCATTCGTTGATGTCAACACATTTTCCATCCACAGAGGCGTAGCCATCGTTACAAGAACAGCTGGCCCTGTGTTTTTCGACTGTACATGTGCCTTGCCCGCAGTTTTTCTTATCACATGGATCTGTGAAGACATTTCAGGTTAATCTGCTGCTAAATGTCACAAAGTTTATTAGGCAGACTTACTCATGCACTTGTGGGAATTCTCGTCGCAAGATTTAGCGGACGGACAGTCCTCGCTTGTAACGCACTCAACTTTAAAACAGCCCAACACAGGGTCGTACGGGTCACCGAGGTGACCCGCCGGACAGTTACACTCGGCTGCGTGTCGAGTCACTGCACATTCAGCCGACTTGCTGCACGGATTGTTGGAGCGAGCGCAAGGATCGGCGCAGACACCGTTCGAACAGACGAGACTGTCGGCGCACTGTTTGTCCGAAGTGCATCCAGTGGGTTTTGAACAGCCGGTCGACCCGTACGGATCACCGACTTTGGAACCGTCGCAGACGCATTTGAACGAGCCCACTGTGTTGACGCAGGCGGCGGATGGGTGACAGGGTGAGGAGGTGCACTCGTTGATATCTTCGCAGGCGGATTTTTTCATTACGAAACCGCTACCACATCTTTTAAAAAACCACAAATAAAACACTCGATCAAGGAACTTACTCGCTAATTAGAGGAGAGGGGGGCAGACCGTTACCTGCATTTGTTCCGTTCACAAATTTGTGAAGTCCCACAGTCCGAGTCCAACGAGCAACCGGGTTTACACGATCCGTCAACGCACACTTGACCCGGGAGACAGTTACTTCCCGCTAGACAGACTTTACTGCACAGGCCCTCACTGCAACGCTCTCCCTGGGCACACTCATAACTACCAGAGCAGGGGACGGAACACAGGCCATCAACGCAGGTCTGTCCTCTGGGGCAGTCGCTTGACTTGGCGGTGCACGAGACGGACACTCGAGTGCAACCCTTTTCTGGGACGGGGTCGGGCGTGAATCCGGGTGGACAGGAGCAGACGGCGACGTGATTTTCAACTGTGCAGGCGGCGTTAGTACCACAGGCGCTTTTCGTGCACGGATCTACACAGAGGAAGGAGGACGTTATGATTGGGCAAAACAAGTTAAATTTTAGTTCGTACCTTGGCATTTATTGGAGAGACACGCCTGTTCAGATGAACAGCCTTTGTTACTCCTACAACCAACTGCGCAGACGCCGTTAATACACGCCTGGTAATCGAGACACTGACTGTGCCCGGTGCACGGACTTTGGCATTTGTTTTGGATGCATCGCTCACCCACGGAGCAATCGTTTGAGTCCCTGCAAACAACTGTGCAAAAAAAAAAATTTAGAATAAGTTTTTTTGTTTGTTTGAAGTTACAAACTGCGTACCTCTGCATTGACCGTTGATACAAATGTCTCCATTGCAGTCCACGTCATTACGGCACTCGGACACCGTACGAACGCACGGCGATCTCGGATCACCGATTTTAGCCTGTTCGAACCTTGGTGGACACGAGCACTGAGGTCGTCGATTTTTCACCGTACAGATGGCGTTATCGCCGCAGGCTTGCTCGTCGCACGGATTGACGCAGCGGCCGTCTTGACACAGCGACGTTTCAGGGCAGTCGACGTCACCATTGGGACAGTTACCTTCGGTTCGACATCCACTGGTGAACGGGTCACCGATTTTTTCGGCTGGGCATTTACAAGTGAAACTTTCACCTGGGCCCGGTTCACAGACGGCGGACGGGTGACAGGGGTGAGTGGCGCACGGATCAACTCGCACGCATTCAATGTCGGCCAGCGGTGCGGGGTTGAATCCAGGTGGGCACTGACAGATGGCGCGGTGATCTTCACCGATGCAGACGGCGTTGTCGCCGCATTTATAGTCGCTGCAGACTGGAGTGCAGGAGTGTGACAGCCGATCGCACATTTGATGCGACGGACAGTCCTTGTTGTAGACGCACGGTAGCTGTTTACAGCCGGTTGTGTTTGGATCGCCGGTGAATGGTCCTGGAGGGCACTGACATTTAGCGATGTGATTGTTGGCGACGCACAGAGCGTTAGGACCGCATTTAACGGAGTCGCACGCTGGGCGGCATGATTTTGCACCGTTTCTCCCTTTGACGCATCTCTCAGTTTCCAAGCACTGAGCGTCCTGAGTGCACGTGTTCCGAGCCACAGGGCTGCAACCATTTCTGTCGTTTGGATTCCCGGTGAAACCAGGAACGCACTGACAGTATCCTTTATGGGATGACGACACGCAGATCGCGTTCTGCGGACACGTAAAATCAAGGCACACTTTCTGGCATTTTAAAACTCCAAGAGCGTCCTGCCGACAGGACTCTTTAGATTTGCAGTCCGAGTCGATTTTACAGTCTGGCAGAGATGGTTTTTCACACTCTGACGTCACAGGGTTCCAAGTGAAACTATCGCCGCACTTACACACCGGGTTGCTCTTTTTGTCTTTCGTGCAAACCTCGTTCTGACCGCAGGCGACGTTAAAACACGGATCGACGCACGAGTGCAGGCCGTCTACGTTCACCGCGCAAATCATCCCTTTAGGACAGTCTCTGTCCGTTCCACACTCTTCTTTAGGTACGGCACGCTCCAGTTGGCATCCGGTCATGAGATCACTCGGACTACCTGAGTAACCGTCCTGACAAATGCATGCTGATCTATGGTTGTCCGCGACGCAGAGAGCGTTGGGACCACACTGTATTTTCTTGCAGGCGTCGATGCAGACTCGTTGATTTTTACTTTGTTGAAAACATATTTCGTTGGATTTACAGTCTAAATCATTCGTACACTGTCCCTCGGAGACACACCCAACTTTGGCGTCATTCGGCGAGCCGGTCAGGCCAGGTGGACAGAGACACTTGCCAGCGATGCAGGCGGCCCGAGGACCGCATTTGACACCGTCACACTGGTTCTTACACTTGCCGCGCTTGCAGACAAAATCAGGGGGGCAGGCGCTTGTCTTACTGCAGACACAGGTGGCAGGGTCTTGGCAGACTTGCGGAGCAAGTGCCATACAGGACGCGAACGGGTTACCGATGAAGCCGGCTTTGCACTGACAGTCAAAAGTGCCGGGGGCGTTGATACAAACGGCGTTTGTGCCACACGGGTCTCCTATACACTCATCGACGTCTGAAAACACGTCAAAAGAGGTTATGACCCGTTTAAAAGAACGATTTTAAAAGTGTTAACTCACCTTCGCATTTAATGTATGGGTTTCCACGATATCCCGGTGGACAATTGCACTTGATGTCATTCCCAGACACCAGACAAGACGCTCCCTTGCCGCAAGAACCGGGTGAACAAGTCCTGGGAGCGGCGACGTCTTGCGACGTACACTCCTCGTACGGGTTGCCCTTCGTACCTGGGTCAC
This sequence comes from Corythucha ciliata, assembly GCA_038030265.1. Lineage (NCBI taxonomy): Eukaryota > Metazoa > Arthropoda > Insecta > Hemiptera > Tingidae > Corythucha > Corythucha ciliata. The sequence goes on along the minus strand of CM075942.1, from coordinate 9,775,774 downwards.
ACTCGCACAGGTTACCGTTCAGATTGAACGTGCAATGAGCGTTGTGTCCACATCCGGGAAAGCAGGCCGGCATTACGATAGCTAGAAACAAGTAAGCGTGATGACGAGACGATCGTTTATAAATGACGAAGATGGGGGGAGGGGTCACACATACGAGGCATGCAGATCAGCATTGGATTGCCAATGAAAAGCGGCGGGCAAACGCACTGGTTCGTCGTTTCATCGCACATAGCACCCAGTCCGCAAACGCCACTGCCACATTTTTCCTTGCACCGCCCAGAAATGCACACTTTAGGCGATGGGCACGGGTTCGAGGACGAGCAGACATCCGTGGTGCACTGTCCACCCGGGAACGGGTTACCAAAACTACCCTCGGGGCATTTACACGCGGGCCCTGAGTTCGTGATTAAACACTGGGCCCCTTTGCCGCAGACAACTCCGGTGCAAGCTGTTAAATTTGAAGGATTAGGATGAAACTAGGGGTGATGGTGGGGGAGTGAGGGGCGGTACTTACGTGAAACACAGCCCTCGGACGACGACTCAATGAATCCGGGCGAACATCGACACCAGGCGGCGTGATCTTTCGCTTCGCAGAAAGCATTTTTACCGCACGGCAACTTCGAACAAGGGCCGACGCACGACCCTCCGCTACAGGCCAACTGACTGGGGCAGTCGTCATTCGACGAGCACTCAGCCTTAGCGGTGGTCTCTAAAGCACAGCCCGTACGATACGGATCACCACCGTCCGGACACAGACACTCAAAACTACCGCGTTTGTTGACACATATAGCGCCAGGGGCACACGGATTTTTCTCGCACTCGTCAATATCCGTACAACCACCCGTCGTCGCGTCCGGTTTATAGCCGGAGTCGCAGAGACATTTGGGCGGGTCACTGGCCGTACATTTGGAATTAATGCCGCAGACAAATCTATCGCATGGGTCTAAAAAAAAAACAACAACAACAACAAAACAGTTTAGTTCAGCAGGGTGATGTGGCCGGGGACGGGAAATCACGTACTTTTGCACTTATGCTTGTCAGCAGGATCGATGTAAAACGGCGGAGGGCAAATACATTCGCCCGGTTGGATACATTTTTCGTTACCACCACAGTCACCATCGTTAACGCATTTAACTTGACTGGGTGAGCACATGCGGTAGGGGTCGCCTCCGTAGCCTTTGGGGCACTTACAGGAGAAGGAGCCTTTTGTGTTCACGCAAAGAGCGCCATAGCCACACACGCCTGGCTCTTTGCACTCGTTAATGTCTGAAAATTAATTATTAGGTAGTTAATAATTTTAATACAAACCCCGGAAGGACCGATGTTACCTTGACAAACGTTGTTAACAAGATTCATTCCTTTTGGGCATGCGCAGTAGCTTACACCGCTGGCGATTTTGACACACTCTGCTCCACCGGTGCAGGTGCCATTTTCCGCGCATTCAACAAGGACGCACTCATTCTTCACAATTTTGTACGGTGGACGGCACTTACATTCCAATGTGTTGCATTCTGAGAAATGATGATTGAGATTTAAGCCATGATGGTGGTGGGGGGGGGGACAAAAATTGACGAACCTTCACAGCTGCTGTATGGGTTACCGTTAAACCCAGTGGGACATGCGCACTCGTAGCTCCCTGGAAGATTCTTACAAACGGCATTTCGACCGCAGGCCGCTTTTTTCGAGTTTTTACACTCGTCCACGTCAGTGCACGACCCGTGAGCGTCCCTGGTAAAACCCGTCGGACAAATACAAACGCTACCGCCCAAATATGGGTCGCTGGCGCAAATTTCACCCGCCGGACAGGGTTTACTGTCACTGTTACAAGAGTCGGGGTTTCTGAGTGAAGAGCAACCCTCCTTGTACGGGTCACCGACCGAACCACGAGGACACTGACACGCGTAATAACCAGGCAGGTTGTTACAAACGGCACCGACGGCGCACGGTTGACCCGAGGCGCACTCGTCAATGTCCGTACAGCCGGCGGCGCCGCTGCCGCCGGTGAAACCGGACGAACAGAGACATTTAGCGACGCCATTCAGTATCATGCACTCTGAATTTGGACCGCAGGACAACATTTCACAGGGATCTGAAATAATATAAGGTAAATGAAAACTGCTCGACTGGATGCAACAACAAAATCATTACGTCGACATTCATTCCCAACGTTGGGCTCCTGGCAAAAACATCGCTGTTTCTGGTCGCAGACAGCATTGCCCGGGCAATCCTGGTCACTTTTACAAGTGACAACGCTGGCGCACTTGGTAAATGGATCAGGCTCAGGGGCTGTACCCTCGGGACAGGTGCAGGTGAAAGAGCCGGGTGTGTTGGTGCATTGGGCTCCGACGCCACAACTGTCGCTCTCTTTACATTCGTCGATGTCTGTGGAAGCGGAAATCGAGGAGAAAAATAAAACTGAGCCTAACAACTTCTTAACGCTCAATCGGTTGACTGGGGGTGGGGAGGGGCGTACATTTTGTCATTTGTTGACTTTGTTGTGTCCTTTAAATGAGCACCTCCCTGAGTTTATACCGGTTCCACAGTTTTACCAGTCTCTTAGGCATTATTTGACTGTTTCGCACCCCCTTCACCCACTTCCCCACCCATCACTTTTTAAATAAACGATTGTGCTTACCTGTGCACTTTTCAAAAGGATTTCCCGAAAAACCGGCTTTGCACGTACAGGTAAACGAACCAGGCGAGTTGGAGCACATGGCGTTCTCTCCACACTGACCGGCTGGGCCGTGACTTTTGTCACATTCGTCGACATCTAGAAACACACAGATTACGAAGCGTTAGTTTTTGCACATTTATGTTTTTGGACTTAACTCGGGAGGGCGGGGAGCGGGATGATTCATCGTCTCACCTATACAGCCGGCGGCAATGTCCGTAGGATTGTACATCCAGCCGTCCTCACAGACGCAATAAGCGTCCTGACCGTCCGGTTTACAGAATGCACGATCACCGCATTTGACCTCATCGCACGGGGCTTTACAAGGGATCGTGGGTGGTGTGCCGACATAACCGGACTGACAGTCGCAAGTGAATCCACCGGGTGTATTCGAACAGACAGAGAATGGACCGCAAGTGTCCCCTTTGCACTCGTCGACGTCTTCGCAAACTGAGCCGACGGCTTTAAAACCGTCCGCACAGAAACACTGGCCTTCGATACAATCGGCATTGTTGACGCAGTCGAATTTACTCTTACAGAGCACTGTTACATCGACCTAAATCAAAGGGAGGGATGGTGGGGGAGGGTGATTTCAATATTAAAAATGTCGCAAATTTCGTCTCCAAACGTGTACCTGTTCACACGCCACCGTCGGATCGGGCTTCGCCGCATAGCCCTGGGGGCACAAACAATTATAACCGGGCGAAGAGTTTTCACACATTGCATTCGAGCCGCAGGGTCGTTCTAGTACCTCACACTCGTTAATATCTAAAAAAAAAACAACCACAATGAATAATACAAAAATCTTACCCCCCACCGCTCCACCTTACCGACGCATCCCACAAAAGGATCTCCCGTGTAATCTTCTTTACAAGAGCAAACGAAGCTTCCAACGGTGTCTTTACACTCGGCATTTTTACCGCAAGGATTACTCTCGCATTCGTTCAAATCTGTCGAGTGTTTAAAAACAAAAGACAATCAACAACGGGCGCCTATTATTACGTCGTGGATTAATTTAAATTGTGAAGTGCGAGTTAATTGAGTGCTAAAATGGAAACAAAAAATAAAAACAACCGTCTTTTAAACGGCTGAGTGCGTCTGGAAAAAAAGTTAAAACAAAGAAGTCCAAAATTACAGGCACGAGCCCATTTCAAATTGTTAAAAAATGTATCGAATGAATAAATTTTGAAGTAAAAATATATAAAAAAGAGTTTTTTACCTTTTCCTTTTTTTTAAAAGAAGGATATTTTCAGCATCCAGAAAAATGAAGAACCATAGAAACATGCTAAGAAAATAAGACATGGAAGCAAATTTTGAAAACAAAAAACAAATTTCAGAATGTGTTGGTTCCTTTTTGTGTTCTGAAGAATAGCTGAAACAAGAGTTTTTTTTTTTTTCACGTTCTGTACACGCCATGCAACCCAAAAGCCACCGATCACCGAGTGAAAAGCGAAATATGGACGTTATTAGGCGAAAAAAAGACGTTAAAGATTGTTTTTATGACGAACGAAAAATCGATAGGAAATATGGGATATGGTAAAATCGACCATAGTTCCTATAAAAATCGATTTACATATTTTTTCTATTTAAAAGAGGTTAATTACAGTGGCAGGGGGTCCATATTTCAAAGCTGTTAAGGCACGAATAATAATAAAAAACAAAAACTGTACAAAAGTGTTAGTAAACTGACTCTGGCAAAAGAGGTGCGGCTCGCCACTGAATCCAGACGGACACGAACAGGCGTATGAGCCGGGGAGGTTGACGCATTTCGCGTTGATTCCACAGACGTTGTCTCTCGAACATTCGTTAATGTCGAAACATTCGATTTTTGGATTGCCGTCAAAGCCTGACGGGCATTCGCAGGTGTAGTTGCCTTTGAGGTTGACGCAGGTGGCGCCGGTGCCACAGGGTGACGAGTTGCATTCGTCTATATCTAATTTTGGGGGGGGGGCGTGTTTTTGGACGTGTTAATGGACAGGCAAGTCCAGAGTGTTAGTGAAATCACTACGCTACTTTTAAAAATAAATTGAAACAAAAAACCATAAACACATAAAGTATTTACAGTGAATGTACACTTTACACATTAAAAAATTCACAGGGAATGGGGACGAAGGTGATTTTTTTGTGCTGATTTTTTCAAATACTTCTAATTTTTTCCAAATACTTACCGTCACAATTATCGAATATTACAACTGTCTTACCTGTGCATTGAGTATAAGCGTCACCGACGAACCCTGGTGGGCAAGAGCAGACGAAGCTTGACAGCGTGTTAGTGCAAATGGCGCCCAAGCCGCAGGGACTGGACGAACACTCGTCAACATCTTCGCACGACCCGTGAACTGGGTCACCGGTCGTTCCAACTGGGCAGGCGCACTGGTAACCACCGATTGTGTTGCTGCAAATGGCGCCCGGTGCACAGGAACCTTCGAAGGAACACTCGTTGACGTCCGAACACTGATGGTGGAAAAATAAGACGTTTTAGTTTGTGTTTTTTTTTAAGGGCGATTTTCTCGAGATGAAGGAGGACACACAGACGGACGATTCGGACGAATTTTAGCAGGGCCGTCTTTATTAAAGTTGGGGCCATGGTCGTAGCCAGAGGGGGCAGGGGTGGGCAGTTGCCCTCTACATAGAACCGTAGTGAGGCAGCTGCCCACCCCTAGATACTGGCGTTTTCCATTCAACGCAATACACTAGTGAGGTGTAAGTTTTTCCACCTGTCCTTCCTTGGACTCAGACCTCACACAGTCTACTATTCTGGAAGCTCAAATTGAGAAAATTCGCGCTATCTCGAGGAAAATGCGCGGTTAAAAAAGAGAAAATACACCGTGTCCCCAGTTTCGTTAGGTCCTTAAGCCCAGTAAAGAGCTAAATCGGCAATTGACAACTTGCTGACGCGCAAAAAAAAAATTGAAAAAAAATCGTTAATATTCGACTGCGAAAAAGCGCTGATTCGCGCGATGCAATTTCTAGACAAAAATTGAGAAAAAAACGCTGATTCGCAGAGCATGGAGGCCATTCTACGAAAAAAATTGTGGAAATCAACACCAAAGTGTTGGTTTTAGATCAACCCCGCGGTTAAAATTGAGAAAACACGCTATCATATTGCCAAGAAAAGACGCCTTCACTTTAAAATTGGGCAAAAATGGCAAATTCACAACTGGAATTGCGAAACATCGCCCTTTTACGTATAAAAAAGAGAATAGATGCTAATTCGCCGCAAAATTAGCAGGAAACATTTTTTCACGGATGAAATTTAGAACAATCACCAATTTGCAATTTGCTGATAATGTAAAGTTGAGGAAAAACGTTATTTCGCGGATACAACTTATTGATACAAATGAACAAAAATCACTAATTCGCGGTTAAAATCTAAAAATCACTAATTCGCGGCCAAAATTGAAAAAATCACTAATTCACGGCCAAAATTGAAAAAAAATTACTAATTAGCGCGGCTATAATTAAGAAAAACACTATTAAAAACACTATGAACACTAGAAAGAAAAACACTAAGAAAAACTAATTTTCAGATCAAACTGGTAAAAAGTGATAATTCTCTGCTAAAAATGGCTAACTTTGCAGCTTAGAACGGGGAAAACGCCCATTCTTGGCAAATTATTGAGAAAATATGGTAATGCACGGATTGAAAACGCTAGTACGCTGCTAAAATTTGGAAAAAGCGCCAATTCGCTGCTGAAATTGAAGAAAATCACTGATTTTCGGGTAAAGTGTGGTGAAATTTCTAATTTGAGTATGCGCCTTCGCACCTTCTGAAGGCAACTTTGTGGCTAAAATTCAGTAAAGCGGCTTTAAGTAAAAAACAACGCTGATTCAAGGGCTAGAACTGAGAAGAAGCAATAATCAATACCCAAAAGGAATATAAAATTGCTATTTCGGTGCAAAAATGTGAAAAACTGCTAATTTGCGGGTAATATTTAGACAATAAATAATTAATTTGTCCAAAATTAAGAGATTTTGAAGGTGTATTTCAAGCCTAAATTAAGAAAAAGTGCTAATCAGAGGCTAAAAATGGAAAAAATCGCATAGAATGGCGCAAAACGGCAATTGGTGGCTGAAATGGAGACAATTCCCTAATTCGCAGGTTTGAAACGCTATTACGCTGCTAGAATTGAGAAAAGCTAAATCGCGGCTAAAATTGAGAATAATTTGCGTCTGAGTATACGCCACTCGCTGCTTCTGAAGGCAACTATTGAGGCAGAAATTAAGAAATCTCTCATGCGTGCGTATGGTGAAACAAAAAATCCTAATTTGTAAAAAAAAAAAACCTACAATTTCGCGGCTAATATTGAGGAAAATACTTAAGAAAAACACTAGTTTTCAGCTTAAACTGAGAAAAGTGCTTATCCCCTGCTAAAAAATTGCTAATTTGCTGCTAAAATTAAAGAAAACGCCAAAACGTCAGAAACATCGCTTAATTTGCTGCTAAAATTGAGAAAATGCGCAAATTCATGGTCAAGGGAGGGAGTGGGGCAAAACTGCTTATCCCAAGCGGAAGTTGAGAAGATCGATACACGCGGCCAACATTGAGAAAAGCGGTAATTTGCGGGTAAAGTTGACAAAAAGGCGCTCATTAGTGGCTACAAATTGAGAAAATCGCAGCTTAAACTAGTCATTAACCGCTAATTGGCGAATAGAAAAGGTAAAATAGCGGTAATTCTAAATTATTTAAATTATTTTATATAACATTGTTTCACATTTCACCATGAGGTAGCACTTTTTCTAAAGTTAAGCCACGAATTAGCGATGTTTTATTCACATATGTAGCAACGAAATTTACAAGTGCGTATTTAGTCATTTTTAGCTCTGAATTAGCGTTTGTCCTCAATTTCAGTTTTAAATGAGCATTTGTTTTTACTTTTGGCCTCGAATCAGCGTTTTTTTCCACATTTAGCCATGCGAGTAAGCGTTTTTTCTTCAATTTTAGGGTGCTGGATTGATTTTTGTTCGAGTCAGTAAATTATGATGCCCCACAAATTATCTTTTTTCTCAAATTTAACCCCGGATTAGAGCTTTTTTGAAATTATTTAACATTTAGCCATGAGTTAGCACTTTTTCTAAATTTTAGCCGTGAATTAGCGCCTTTTCTCAATTTAAGCAGTGAATTAGCACTTTTATCATTTTTAGCCCCTGAAGCTGCCTCCAAAATCGCGAATTGGTGTTCTCTTAATTTCAACTTTAATATGATTACTTTTCATCATTTTCAACGGTGAATCAGCACTTGTTCTTAATTTTGACCACGAATTAGCGATTTTAACACATTCATAACCATAAGAGTCGCTTTTTCCCCATTTTAGCAGCGAATTAGCAATTTGTCCCAATTTTAGCGGAAAATTGCGAATTTTCGCTGCTAATATTGAGAAAAATCGCTAATTCGCTGATAAAATGGGGGAAAAGGTCTAGGGCCCCCGCCTATAAAGACGGCACTGAATTTTAAGCAGCCCAATGGGTCGATGACGCATCTCGCTCTGAGTTAAAGCCCCACCACCCACGGCCTCTCACTCTGGTTTGAATGGTCTCGCGTTCTCTCCCCCCCCCCCTTAACTTGAAATTTTAATGGTTTGAAACCGAAAAAAAAAACATACCGCATGGAAAGGATCGCCTTCAAAGCCTTGCAAACAGCTACACGTGTAATTTCCTGGTGAGTTTTCGCAAACGGCGTTATGGCCGCAGGCGTTTGGAAAGGAGCATTCGTCGATATCTAGACACACAAAATACACGCGAAATTATTTTAGAGGTTTTCTAAATCGTCCGTAGCGCTATTTTTCTCTAAATTTTACCGCGACATTCTTCTTCGCCATCGCCTTCAAATCCTGGTAAACATTTACAGAGGAAATGTGCCGGTAAATTGCAACACTCCGAGTTTGGTACGCATCTCGCAGCGATTGCCGGGTCCTCGCATTCGTTTATGTCTGGAGGAGCGGGAAAAAAAAGTTTGTCAATGGGGAGGAGGAGGTTAGGGGAGTCAGTTTTGGCGCTACGCCATTTATACAAACCATGGCAATGGAAGCCGTCGCCGGCGTATCCGGGGAAGCAGGTACAATGGAAACTTCCGAGAGTGTTCGTGCAGTGAGCGAATACATCGCAAGGCCTGTATTTACACTCATTTTCGTCTGTAAAATTGTTTGTTAATCAAATTTAGGAGCCCCCCAGATGTGTATAGTTCAGTAGGAAGGTCATTTTTTTTTTACACGAGTTTCACTCCATTTATGGAAACTTGCTCATTGGGTGGACTTTCACTAACTTCTTGCGTTAACGGATTTCAATAAAAAAAACTGTTCCAAGAAATGACATTATGATGATGATGTTGCTGCCAAAATAGATTGAAACTCTGTATTTTTTAAATTTTCATTAATTACCAGGTACTTCGCACGAGCATCCTCCGAATCCATCGTTACAGTGACACTGTGAATCTAGACAGGCACCATTTTGGCACACGGTACCTGACTCTTTCCCGCAATCGTCTGCGTCAAAATAAAAGAGGAAATTAATTTTTAAACGATTTTATTACGAAAGACACGGGCGATTAAACATAATTTTTTAGCGACGCCCGCGAACGGGGTGAAGGCAACGCTTTAATGATTAAATGACACGAGCCCCCATACTGCTTTAAAAAGCGTCATAAACGGAATCTGATTATAGTAATTCACGGAAGGGAGACGGAGGGGGGGGGAAGGAGCTCTCGATTATAGTAAGGCCTTGAAAGGCTTTTCTATAACGGTTAGATGGTCAACAACTTCAGTCTCCCGTTCAGATGTCGTTTCATTCATTTTTCTCTCGATTAAACGATTTTTTTTTTTCTTAGGAAATGATTTTCTGTTTTGGTTTTCCTTGAATACCACTTCCACCCCCCCCCCCCAGCCGGGACAATCGCAAATTTAAATGGCAGGAAAACCCCGGTAATAAAAAAAACGTTAATTTCATTGTTTTAGATGAGCGGATTCACCTCCACCACCCAAGGACCCCCGCTGCAGAATTGAATTGAAAAAAAAAAAAAAAAAACTCAAGGCTTCCCGTTATGTGCATTTCCGATTGCAACGCAACACGTAACCATGACCAAGTGCAAGGACGACCTTTTGAACAGTTTTAATGGGCAAGTTTGAGATAACGCGTTTTGGCGTTCCCCGAGAGAACAAAAATTAAGACAATTAACCGAGAGGGGGGGGGACTCGGAAAGATCGAAGATAATTTTTAAAAAAATGTGGCGTTTTCCAAGTGCAAAAAAAAACAAAAAACTCACTCGAACACTTGAGTTCCCTCGCGAGTTCGTCGGACCCTCGATAGCAGTCGTTTCTTCCATCGCACAGTCGTGACAATTCGTACAGTTGAAGAAAGTCTGTGGACTCGTTCACTTGGCAGCCGAAGTAACCGTCCTCAAGATTGAGGAAGAAGATTTCTTTCTTAATGCCGAAGCCGATACCGTGACAATTCGCCTGTTCAAACAAAAAATAAAACGATGTTATTAATGGAGAAGCCAATAAAATGTCCACGCTGTATGAAACGGTGTCATGAAAGGGATGCGCCAGTGTTTTACAGCATATAATAAATTGATGGAATCTGTGTAGTGGATGAGTAGGGGGGGGGGGTATTTTTAATTTTGTTTTATGCTTCACCTACTTTATAGCCAAAGCGGTAAAGTTGGGATAAACGGCTAACTTTCACTTCGCAACTCTTACAAAAAAAAAGACATCAAGACATAGGAGGCTGTAGAGCAAGTTTCGCTATTAAAAACATAGTGGCCGACTTTCAAATATCCAGTCGTCATTTGCGTAATTCTGAAATATCGTTCACGCACGTCTTTCTGAGAGGACAATTTGGGGACACAGCGAACGGACTTCAAAGCTACCAGGCCCCTCCCACCCACCACACCACAAATGTTACGCCTAGGTTTATTTACGAGAGAGGAAGAAAGGGACACACAGAACGTAATCGGGTGCAGTAAACTCTAGGAGCTGTGAATAGAACGTGCACTAAAGTCGATTTTATATCGATTCTCTCTCACCCGATGACTGCCCCGACGTCCCAAGGACGATCCTCGACGCTGGTGGACCTTGCTGGCCCGCTTTGGGGTAGTCGTTAATATCGGCCGAAACCAACGACAACGTGAAACGTTCATTTTTACCCCCTTTAAGGGGCACGGGCTCCCCCCAAGATGCGTTTTGGCCTGTGCAGGCTGCATTTCGCAACGTGTCCATTGTCGCAGTAGCGTAGCGAGGTAGGGGCGAGGGGAACATACCGCCCCGGCCGCCCACCAATCAGGCAGGGCCCCCGAAAAGCTTGAATACGGAAAAATGAGGATTTTTAGGTTCTACATTCATGGATGTAGGCTACACCCATCAATACATCATGTAGGTCTTGTGAAAAGGTTGAACGGTTGGACAGCTCGGGATATCAGCAAAAAGTGTCAGCTGAATATTCAATTGAGCACCTCGAGAGCGCTTCCGGTGGTTCAAATTTTAGAAAATTCACGCCTTCTTGAGAAACATTCGCGGCTAAAATGCAGGAAATACACCGTCCGCTGTTTCGTTAGGTCCTTAAGCGCGCACTGATGTGCTCACCGGCAATGTGCAACTTTGTAAACGCGGCAAAAACCTTGGAAAAAGCGCTATAATATTCGTGGCTATAACTGGCGAGAAAGCGCTGATTCGTGCGGTGTCACAATCCAACTTCCAGGGCCAAAATTGTAAAAAACAAAACAACAAAGAACAAAACAAAAATCGCTGATTCGCAGTGTACGGAGGCCATTCTACGGCTGAAACGTATAGAAATCAACGCAAAAGTGTTGTTTTTGGGCCCAGCCCGCGGCTATAATTGAGAAAAACACGCTATTGCGCACGCTGGGCTGTACAAGTGAAAAAAATTGCGGCCAATATTGGCAAAAGCAACGCTAATTAGGGTTAAAATTGGGCAAAAATGGCAAATTCACAACTGAAATTGCATATAAAAGTTCGCGTATACCGCACAATTCGCAAATAAAAAAGAGAATATATGATAATTAATAGAAAACGCTATTTAACGTAAAAATACGTAAAATACGTAAGAGAAACGCTAATTTCCAGTTCAAACTAAGGAAAGGGCTAATTCTCAGCAAAAATTGAGAAAACTCAACTTGGTGGCCTCTTGGATATTTCCATGGAAGTTTTTCCCAGTGATTTCAACGATTTTGACCATCTTCTGCTCATTTTCAGAGGCCACACGATTTTTCCGCGTACTCCGCCGGCCACTCACAATCGACAGCCATATTTGCAAGAAAAGAGCCTCGGCGCATGCGATTCTCGATGGGGGCACTCTGGAGTCGATAAATTCGGCCAAGACCAGTCAAAGCTTCGTCGTTTGTAAAACGATCGGCTTCAAGATTCAGTTTCCCCGCCCTCTCCGCCCCAAAGGACCTTGGTGGACATCGCCGGTAGGCTCTGGAGCCGATAAAATCGATCAAAACTCCCCAACGACAATCGCTCATTTTTGCCCCGTTCAAGGTGCACTGACGTCTCCTGTGAAGTGCGTTTCGACCACAGCTGGCTGCATTCCACAACTGTCGACTGTTCGCTGGAGTCATATAAAAACCGTGCGTCCAGCTCAAATCGATACACTTTTGAGAAAAGTCCCTAAAAATCGCCCCCCTTAACCTCCCCGTAGGGCCAGAACAGTCTCCTACACGTCAACGACACTATGGGCCCATCAGAGGGCTTTATCGCTGTGGCCCTACTCTGCATTTGAAACGAGGCTGACGATACATTGGAGACGGCGGGGAGGGAGGCATTGTTAACGATATTTTACCATTTCCGCAGTGAATTCATTCATGTTTCGCGAAGAATTCGTTCAATTATTTTAAAATTGCTTCTGTACACGCTTACTTTCGAACAATTATGGGAGAGGATTCTAGCACTCTGCACGGGGTAAGAGAGTAGTTGCTTTATAAGGAATTAATTTTTTTTTCTTTACATAATCAAGTTCCCCAGAGAAAGTTTATTTGCCTATAAAAAGTAAAAGTGTTGCGCTCTAGTTAATTACACTACAAAAAAGTGACTTGTCTAAACCACCAATAATCTTTCATTAAGGTACACGTACCGCGAATACTGAAAAATCACGCGAGAAATTCTCGAAAGAGCAAGAAACTTGTATAGGGCGCAGTGTTTTTCCTCATTTAATGCCTCGTAACCACACAAAACTATCTTGGACTTCGCTTGGAAGAGCTGACGTTCTCACGACGTTGATCGATTCATTGGCTGTGGCTTCGATGCTCGGTCGAAACAAAGCAAAATCCCAGGAATTGAAAGAACGAATGACCACGGGGGGAGGGTGGAGTAGTCGAAGGTCCCAAGGATTGTTTCAATCGTGGAAAAAAGAGAAAAATAGTGTTTCTTTCGAGAGGGAAACCAAAAAAAAAAAAAAAAGTCCTGAGGTGGAGGAATTTGAAGGAGAAAAAAACGCGAGGGAGCGTAACGCGGCGCGTTGTTTCGCCCGGGTCAAAATCAACGGTGCGTGAATTTCTTCCCCCCCTACCCCCCCCCCAAAGGGGGTACGACCGCACTGTTTCGGAGCGTGTCAAAAGTCGCTTCCTTCGACAAAAACGCTTCCCACTGGATTTTAAAGACGTGATGATGAAGGTGGTGCCGGGGGGGGGGGGACAGCGTTCGATTGATCCGAGGTATATCTTCGCCAAAGCGAAGTTAATTAAGGGAATCGTGAGCTGAAGATCAATTAGACCAAATAAGCAAAGCATTGATTTCCTCGAATTCAGATTACCGCACACCCGACACTAACGTGAAGAAATGCTTACTTAACGGCTTAAAAACAAATAAATCCAACACACACCCGTGACAGGCAAACTCAGGTTTCAAGTATTTTTTGCACTTTTACCCTTGGGCTTCAAGGAAATCCCTCATTTTACTCAATTTCTTGTATGCCTTAACTCTTTTTTTTTTTTTTTTTTTTTTTTTTTTACGTTGCATAACCACATTCATTCAGAAAAAAAAGTTTATTACGATAATAGAGCGGGAAATCACTATTCCGAACGAGTACGATTTAATGCCGCCGAAACAAAGTCGTTCGGAATTTGGTTAAGGAAGAGCACACATCTTCGGTGAAATTAGAGTTTAAAAGAGCAAAAATCACGGAATTTTGATTAACCGCCAAAGAAATCAACGAACCTGCGAAATTTATTTCAGAAAGAGCCAAGGCCATAAAGCGAAAATCCCCGAAATCGGAGTTTAATGGACACAGACCCACAAAATTAGGTTTTAAAAGAGCGAAAATTCCCAAAAATTGGGTTTTAGAGGAGCCAAATCCGAAAAAGTATGGTTTTTGACATAGCGAAAATATCAGAAACCGAGGTTTTAAAGGAGCCAAATAAAAGAAATTTGTTTCAAAAGAGGGGGAAGTCCACTAAATCGTGGTTTGAAAGAACATAATCCTACGGAATTCTGTTTAAGAAAGACAATTTTTCCAATAATAAGTCAAACGAGCGAAAATGAATTTCGAAAAAGCTAAGGACGCGAAATTTGGTTTTCAAAAGAGTAAAACCACGCGCAATTGAGCTATAAAATAGCAAAAATTCGTAAAATTTGGTTTTCAAGGAGCCAAATCTGCCACATTTGCTTATGAAAGAGCGAAAATGAACAGTAATTGTGCGTTTTGAATGAACGAAAGTCACGTCATTTTGTTTGCGACCGAGCCGAATTAGTTAAAATTATAGAAACGGCCGAAGCCGTGAAATTTGGTTTTTAACGAAGCGAAAAATCCCTGAAATTTCGTTTCGAGGATACCAAATTACATAAATTTGATGCTTTTGATGTAGTAAAACCCACGAAATTTGGTTTTTGAAAGAGCAAAACAGCCTGAAATTAGAATTTGAACGAGACGGCGACGCCAACCCGAAAATTGGGTTTTCAGCAAGTCAAACCTCAAATTTAGCGGTATTTCCCTCAAAACTAAATATTTCACCAAAACTGACGATTTTACCCAAAAACTGACTGATTTTGCTACAAAACTCAGTTTATAAAAAAAAATGGCGATTTTTACACCAAAGAGACAGTTATACTCCCAAAACAGACAATTTTACTCCAAAACAGGCAGTTCTACGCCGAAACTGACGTCTCTGACTTGAATACTGACTTTTACGTGGAAGATTTCTCTACAAAACTGGGTGGTTTTACCACGTAATTCCAACAATTTCCTCTAAAACTGACGATTTTACCCTAAAACTACAATTTGTACTCCAAAAAGGACAATTCCCTCTAGAACTGCCGATTTTAAAACAAACCCCGGTGATTCTACCGCCAAACAGAGCAATTTTACACCAAAATTGACGGATTTCAGGCGTTACGTTTCAACCCCACAGACTATAAACATTTCTCTGACAAAACTTGCGATTCAGCTCCCAAACTTTTGCCGGTGTTACCTCAAAACTGACTACTTTACCACAAAATTGTCAATTTTAGCACAAACGTGGAGATTTTATTACAAAACTGGCGGTTTTATATTTTGAAAGAAAGCGAAATTGTGGTTAAAAGGAAGAAAAATCGATTATTCTCTAATGAAATCGCCAAAAAGAGCTCATTCCGCGGATAAAGTGTAAAAAAAAATCTGCGTTAAAGCGCTAATTTGCAGCAAAATTAAGACAAGCTCTAATTTGCGGCTAAAATTAGTAAAGACTCTAGTTCACGGCTAAAATCAAGGAATATTGCTAATATCTCGAGGCTAAAATTGAGAAATTTCCAATTCGCGGATGAAAGTGATGGAAATCGCTCATTTACGGCTAAAGTGGAGAAAACTCAAGTCGCGGTGATGATTAAAATTCGCGCGAGAATTCTTGGCTAAAATAGAATTTGATCGGTAAATTTGCGGCTAAAATGAAGATAGACGCTAATTTGCCGCTAAACTTGTGACAAACTGTTAATTCGCGGCTAAAATAGGAAAATCGCTATTCTCCCGGCTGAAATGGAGAATAAATGTTGAATTGCGGTTGAGTTGTTGAAAAAGTGGTAATTGTTACGGATTAAATTGAGAAAAAGTCATAATTTAACGCTGCGGAAAAATCGTATAATTTATTGTTTAATTAGAAACTTATATGGCTAAAATCAAGATTCGAGCCATGATGATAGTGCCTAAATTGATTATATTCGTGGCTGGAAAATGAAAACCGGTCGAGTGTGGCTCTCTAAAAATTGCCAAACTGGGTTTTCAAGCTCTATAAAAATGATGAAAATGACTAAATGCGTCTAGTTAAGGCTAAAATGGCTATTCACGCCCTGAAATTGGTAAATCTTTACTAATTAGCTCTGCTCAAATGGACAAACTGACGATTTGCTTCTTGAAAATGCCTAAACTGAAGGATTGTGCACTAAAAATAAGCCAAACTGGCTATTTACGCCCTAAAATTGGTAAATCTGACTCAATTGGCCCTTAAAAATATCCGAACTGGTCGTTCGCTCTTAAAAAATGACTTATAAGTAATGATTCATTGAAAAATAGTCAAAACGCCGAGAAAAATAGCAGACTGACGCCCTTATAATATAAATGGAGTAATGGAAAATGGCTAAACGGACCTATGACGAATATGGCCATCTTCATTTACTTATTGTACGCCTGATACTCGGGGCATTCGTTCCGCGCCGGTCTCCACGTTTTACGTTACCAGGTCTAGGGGCGAGTGGCCAGCCCCTCTCTCAAGATAAAATCCTAGATCCGCCACTGCATGTATTACTGTATAGTAGAGCTGCTAATAACTAAATTTTAATGAATAAGATTGTGTTATCTTATTGAAAGAAACCGTAAGATTCAGAAAAATCATAATGCAACTTACAAGAATTTTGATGAGAACAGTAAACACCGACCCCGGCCTAATTTAATGAGTTAAACAAAAACATCGCGACTGAAAGGAAAAAAATTACTTTTAATTAGTTTTTCCGACCTTTAAACATCGTCTGAAAACACACAAGACACAAGAAGTATTAAACACCCGGCGAACATGAATTGTCAATTATGAACACGCCGAAGAGAAGTATAACCTACCGGGTAGGTAACCACTCATGACCTTTCCCCCGCAGCAGTCACGAGCCAACCGTCAAATGTTTGAAACTGGAAGATTTTTTACGCACTCCGTGCGGGAATGAGAATTGAGATTCATTCTCGCACTCCGTGTGGGAATGAAATGCCTTCTCACACTATGTAGAATTTACTACTCATTACTAAACGCTTAAAAAGCCATTGAGCGTGCGCAGTGGGGATTTTCGAGGGTTTTGAGATCATAGGGGGTGTCGATTTTCATGTAATTTCAAGCCAGATTTGGCTACGTTCATGAATAATAAACCCACGTGTAAAATTTACAGCGTTTTTAAGGTGTGACTAACGGTCAGTTTGGCCATTTTCGGGACAGGAATCGTCTGTTTAGTAATTTTCAAGGCGAAAATTTAGCTTATATAGGGCACATATAGAACCAGTGTTACCGATTTCCCGTTTTGGGCATTTTGAGGACGCGTAGAGCCAGGTTTTCCATTCCAGTACGTCAAACCATGGCGATCATAATGAGCCTTTCGTAAGAGTTTTTTCCCCTCAATGTGGCATTTCGATTGAAGTTTGCCCTTGGCGTGACTTTTTGCACAAATTTTCTCCTTGACGTGCGGCGGCGGTGTTCCACGTCAATGTTCCCTTCAGTGAGAGTTTTTCCTTTAATAACTCGGCATTTCGCGTCTTTCGAGAACCCCTGACCCTCGGGCCTCTGAGAAAATGACCCTAAAATTAGTGGTGATCACCCTTCCTCGATGGGATTTTGGGGGACGTTTCGATAAATGTTTTTTTGCGCAAGTGACCTCGACTCTAAGGGAGCAGGGGCCATGGCTCCTGTGGCCAATCCCTTAGATCCGCCTCTGCCTGGTCAGAAGTATAAATACCACTCCTTATAGCGGGGCTAAACGAATCCGGTGTTTGTTTGCTTTTTTGTTTTTTGTTTTGTTTTGTTCTTTTTGTTTTTTTTCACTTTTTTTTTTTTTTTAACGCTTCGACGACGGGGTCACTAGCCTGGCTCGAGTAAGTTAGTATAAATAATTAAGTATAACATAAATTAATTCAATGCAATAGTGATTTTTGGTAACAACTGGGTTGATGAAATTATCCTCCCTATAATCAGTCGCCATTTTAGGCTCTAGCGTACCGTGGCAGGGGCGAGGGGGGCGGACCGCCCCGGGCCCCCTGAAAAGTTTAATGATGAAAAAATCGGGGTTTTCAAGTAGAACGAATGGCTTAACTCGTCTGTAAAATTGAGAAAAACGCTGATTCGCGGCTGAAATTGAGAGAAATTGCGGCTGTTAATATTGAGAAAAAGCGCTAATTTACAGCTTAAATTGAGAAAACGCGTAATTGACGGATTCTTGGGGTAACTTTGCGGAAAACTTCAATTTTTTTATTGAATGATAAAATTAACTTTAGATATAAATGGTTTTGTTGAGTTGAACATTCTTTTCAATTTTATTGCTTTTGCCGACTAGTTTCTTCGACTAGTAACTACACAATGCAATGAGACAAACGCTAATTCGTTGAATTAGAGAGAAAAAATTAGTTGAGAGACGCCACATTGCGGAAAGAATACACAAAAAGTGCTAATTTGCAGCTAAAATTGAAAGGGATAAACGTATAATTGAGCAAAACGGTTTCGTTCGACCCAAAAATGGTGAAAAACGCTAATTCACGGCTAGAATTGTGATTAAGAGCAACAATATGCGGCTTTAAAACTTAAGAAAAAGTCCTAGTTCACATCTGACGTTGAGAAAACGCAAAATCACGAATTCTTGGGGCAAAATCGGGACTGAAATAGGGAACAAGTGCTAATTCACGCGGCTTGAACTGAGAAAAGCGCTAATACGAGGACAAAAACGAGAATTAACGTCCTAAAAATGAAGAAACACGCTTCAATTTAGCAGAATTAAAAAATTGAGCAAAGCGCGAATTCACAGTTGAAAGGGAGGAGAAACGCCAATTCATGATTTCAGGGCAACATTGGGACTGAAATTGAAAAAAAGCGCTAATTCACGAGTGAAATAGACAAAAACGCGAATACGCGTCTAAAAGTGGAGGAAAACGCTAATTCACCCTAGTAAAGTATGAAAAATTACTATTTCACGGATGAGTCAAGAAAAAGCGCTAAAAATCACAGCTAAAATTAAGAAAATGTGCTAATTATCTGCTAAAATTGAGAAAAAACCCAAATTCACAGCTGAAAATGAGAAAACGCCAACCCGCCGATTCTCGGGGGCAATTTCGAGGTTGAAATTGAGAAAAAGCGCAATTCACACCTAAAATTTGAGAAAACGCCAACTCACGGATTCTCGTGGCTGGGACTGAAATTGAGAAAAAGCGCTGATTCCGAGAAAAACGCGAAAACGTCTAAAACTGAAGGAAAACTAATTCACAGCTAAGTTAAAAGAAAATTGCGGTTTTACGGATAAAATCGAGAAAAGGCGCTATAATTCGCAGCTAAAATTAAAAAATGTGCTCATTTACTGCTAAAATTGAGGGAAAAGAAGGCTAATTCACGGCTGAAACTGGAGAGAACGCCAACTCGCAGAGATTTTTGGGGAACTTTGGGAATAAAATTGAGAAAAAGCGCTAGATCAAGCAGCTAAAACTGTGAAAAAGCGCTATTAACTCGTGGTTAAAATAAAGAAAAACGTGAATTCGCATGGGTAAAATAGAGAAAAAAACGAATATGGCGTTAAAATGGAGAAAAAAACGGTAATTCACGGCTAAAATTTGGAAAACGCCAGCCCGCGGATCCTTGGAATAACTTCAAGAATAAAATTGAGACAAAGTGCTAGATCGAGTGGCTAATATATGGAAAAACGCTAATTCGTGGGTAAAATTTAGAAAAACACGAATTGGCGATTAAAATAGAGAATAACGCTAATTTGCGGATAAAATTTGGAAAGAGCACTCAAACGCTAATTCAAGTGGTTAAAACTGTAAAAAAGCGCTAATTTGCGGATAGTAGATAGACAAAACACGAATTGGTGGTGAAAAGAACCAATTCATGGCTTAAATTGAGAAAAATTGCTAATTTACGGATAAAATTGGGAAAGAGCACTCAAACGCTATCTAATTTGCGGATTCTTGAGGCAACTTTCGCGGCTGAAAGCTTATAAAAAGCGCTGATTCGCAGCTAAAAATAAGAAAATGAGCTAATTCGCGGATAAAGTTGAGAAAAAGAGACAATTCGCAGCCAAAATGTGCTAGTAGAATTGAGAAAAAACGCTCTTTCGCATTTAAAATTGAGAAAACGCACATACACGGTTTTCGGAGGCAATGTCGTGGCTAAAATTGAGAAAAATGTGTACTTCAACGCTACTAATAAGTATATTCCTAGTTTTATTAGAGGCTACAGGGCCTCCTGGAGATTTCCGCCCCGGGCCCCGGATAGGTGTTGTTTCGCCACTGATTTTAGGTATATATAACCTGTATTTCTGTGCTACTTACTTGTTTACTCATCAAGATCACTGAGGTGTTTGTTGTTTCTTTCTTTCTTTTGTCTGTTTGTTTTCGTTGTTTTTTATATATAGTTTTTGATTTTATTGACATGTTTTCTTTATTTTTGTTTGCTATTTCTTAACTATGCTGGACTAAAGTACTCTGAGAGGGGTTCTGACTCTCAAAACCCTCCCCATGGGCACGCATGGGAAGTTACAAATGTTGTAGGCTTTGTGTAGCTTTTAAACCAATTGAGTAAATGTTGCTAAATTGCAGTATTGACTAAATACCGAATGCAATATGCATCCAAATAAATTAAATCACTTGAAAAATTAAGCATTTTGATAGACGTATAGCATAGGAGCTTGCTACACAACACCGACATCCACGTTATTCTCAATAACCAGACGTCCTTGCCTAAAGGTGTACATTCAAGCTTGTCCGTGGTAGACTCACCCCCCTCCCACCACCTTTTTATTTATTGTATTGTTAAAAAATATGTTTTCCACTAGACTCAACGTCATCAAGATAAAGTTGTGAGAATGGGGGGGGGGGGGTTGTATTGTAAATTCTACAGCCTGCAACACGATGGTAGTGGTGGGGGGGGGGGACTTTCAACTTCAAGGAATTTCTTCAACAAGCTTTGAATATTGATCAAGTTGGTGCATTCATTGAGAACAAGTGGAAGTAGCGTGGTGAGGTCGATGCGACGCGGAAGGCTCATTAAAATTTCCTGAGGCCCTTCCTCTCTTTGTAAGTCCCTTACAAAAAAGAAAAAAGTGTTTCTGTCGCGACGGATGTTTTAAAAACTTATTCTCCCGTTTGTGGTTACTTTGGGGCCAAAGGGATGAATTTGTCTTCTTTACGAAGCTTTAATTAACAGTTGTAATTAAAAAAAAACATAACGTTTAACGTTGATAAACAAGAAGTAACGGTATACTGTTTAAGGATGTCTCTCGTGTTTTCATGCCCAATAAAAACTGATGGCTTTTTGATCTTTCAGAACACGCAAGGTTTTGTCAAGCGGCAGCGTGAAAATTGTTTGATCCGCGGACGCCAATTTTACGCGGCATGACACTTCATTGTGCTGACGATGATGATGCGCAAATATTATACAACGCTGCCCCCAAGACTGTGACTGATTTCAACTTTGTGGGAGGTGTGGATTCGAGAGGATGAGTCGCGGACGCGTTGATGGAATCACGATGTTAATTAGCAAGCCGTGCATATATCCCCCCTGTCCCCTCCTTCTAATGCCTTCCCTATTGTGATAATATGACGTTGGACGACGTTGCTCGACAGATTTACTATAATAACCATCAGAGAACTGACCATCTGAGCTTCAAATCATTACCGCCGTGCTGTCACGCTTTGTGTCTTCCTATTGATCTCTCCCCCCTCCCCCCACCATCCCACTGCTACTGATACCCCGAAACCAACGGTGTAACAAGTTGGAGGTCGGGGTGCGGAGGCTTTCCTTTTGATTCCCAATCAGCAACTCCCACGATATCAAAAGAAATCGTCTTTTTGTTCACTTCCGATGAACCAGAATAATAGGATGAGTATAGCAGTATATAGTTTCGTGCACAAAATGGTACGCCGAAAAGTGGTAAAGAGGCGGGGGGCGGAGGGAGAGAGTTCTCCCCACATCAATTTTCACACAAAGCGAAAAGAAATTCTTATGTAATCTCATTAAACTGGAATTTTCCAGCTTGTTACTCCGTTTTTCCAGATCAGACTCGAATCACTTATTTTAAAAAAACGCGTTCAGTTGTCAATAATTGATCATAGCAGTGTGAATACATTATCGAGACTCCCCCCCCCTCTTACCTTCCCACCTGTGGCTGTTGAGCAATAGCCGTTTAGCTCACCGCATCAATTACACAACCTCTCCGGGGGGGGGGGGGGGAACTTGGAAATATCATCTTTTTCGCTTCACAATGGGCGGCACATTCCGCCAAGTTCTCACAGGAAACCAAAAGAGTGAAAGGGTGTTAAAACGTTTATTTTTGTTGATTTTTTTTTTTTTTTTTTTTAGAGAAAAAACACACTGAAAAGGGAGTGTGCTTAAAACGGCGCGTTTAAAGGCGCCGTTTCTTTAGATACACCTCCCCCTTCCCTCTACATAGTGCGTACAATCATGGGGTACCGTTGTCCCCCGACGATAAAACGAGAAACGATGTTCCTTAGCTCTTGCGAACGTATCTAATCTAAGCATTAACGCTGACTTTTTTCTCATATTTTTCTGTCGCAGCTTTTCTATTTAGCTAATTACGCCCCAGAGAGCAAGTTTTTTTTTTTTTTTTTTTGAAATGGACAAACCGAGGTTGGACATATTGGTAGGCGCAAGCACGACCGAATAAGTCCATTAGTCCATAGTGGAAATAATTTTAAGTTTCTCAATATCAATACGAGGCGATCAATAAAAAAAAAAAAGGACTGTCCAGTCGGCCTCCACACCTTTAAAATGTAATTCTATTGAACCGGTGAGAAGGAACACACAAAAAAAAAAAAAAAGGAAAATAAAAATCAATTGTTCAAAGAAAGCGACAACTGGAACTGTTCATAATCTGATAAATTACCCTATAAGACCTTTTTCTTTTGATGTTTTTTCGGTGACCCCCTCCCGTCCCCCTCTCTACTATAAAATACCGGTGGCAAGGATTTTCGCAACAATCACGCCTCAATTGACTTATAACTTTTTTTTTTTTTTGACAGCAAGACGTGTTTCTAGGGAATGTCAGGAGCGTTGAGGAGGTCCTGGATTTAAAAATAAAAGGAGGGATCACCACTGTCAAATTTATAACGCATCAAAGAAAAAAATATACAAACAACAACTCAGTATAGAAAACAGCTCGTGGAAACGAGTAGATAACAAAAGAAATTGTTCAAATAGCCAAAAACTGTGGCAAATTCACGCCTTAAAAATGGCAGACTGGCCACACCACGGGCCCCTGAAAAGCTCAACGATTGATAAATAATAGAGGGTTTTTAGGTTTCTAATGTTCATGAATTCAGGGACAAAATTTCGAAAAAAAAAGCTCATTCGAGGCTAAAATTGAGAAATTCGCGGTTTGGGGGTGGTCCCACTACAGCTAAAATGAAGAAAAACCGCAAGCTTGCGGGTCAAATTGAGGAAAATTGAGGAATTCATGACCAAAAGTGAAAAAAAAAAATAGCTCATTTGCGGCTGAAATGGGGAAAAAACCGCCAATTCACAACGCCCCCTTCCCTCCGGCATGGTTTATGGACGCAATGATGATGAAAAGTTATAATTCAAAGCTATAGAATTCAATAAATCGCTGCGAAAATTGGGAAAAAAGTGCTTATTCGCTGCTGACACTGAGAAAAACGCCAGTACACGGTTTTTGGAGGACACTTCCAGAGAGAAAATCTCTAGTTCTTGAATAGAAATGAAAAAAACCGCTAATTCGCTGCTAAAATCGGGAAAAAGGGCTAATTCGCGGCTAAAATTAATAAAAAGTTCGCATTTGCGGCTAAAAGTATTTATTTTTTTAAAATCCAATTCGTAGCTTAATTGAAAAAATGCGTTAATTCGCCGCTAAAATATAAAAAAACTCTACAATTCACGGCTGAAATAAAAATCGAACGTATTTTATCGGCTGACATTAAGATTATATTGTATAAGCGCTAATTCTCGGCTAAAATTTAGATAAAACGTTAATTCGTGGCTAAAATTAGGATAAAGCGCTAATCATCGGCTAAAATTGAGAAAAATTGCCGGTTCGTGTCTCAAACGATAATTCATGGCACACATTTTAGAGGACACTTTATGACTATCGCGTTAATTCGCGGTTGAAATTAAGAAAAAAACTGTCATTTTGCAGCTAAAATTAAGAAAAAAACATTAATTCGCGGCTATATTTGAGAAAAAAATGCGTTAATTTATTGAAAGGACTAAAAGAAAAATGGAAACGCTTCGCGGCTAAAACTCCCGGCTAAAAAAAAACAAAAAACAAAAACAAAATTGAGAAAAAAGGGTCTAGGAAAACCCCACGGCTAAAATTAAGAAGAATCGGTATTTCGCTGTTAAAACCGTGAAAAAGAGCCGATTCGCGGCTAAAATTCGTTAGTTTGCTGCTACAATTAGGGAAAAAACTTTTAATTCCCGGCTAAAATCCAGATATGGCGCTAGTTCACGGCTAATATAAAAATAAAAACGCAAATTTACGTCTAAAATGAAGGTGAAGCGCTAATTCTTGGATGATATGGAGAAACCCAGTTTCAGATAAGATTGAAAAAAAGCGCCAGTTCGTGTCTAATAAATATTAACAAAAAATTGCTTATTTGTGGTTTCTCTCGAATCTCGGTGCAATTTTAACAACAAAATTGAACCAAAAAAATCTCTATTTCAAGCTGTTGGAGGCTCATCCACGGCTAAAATTTATAAAAATCGCTAATTAGCAGCTATATAGCTTCAAAAAAACACTAAATATCGAGAAAATGGCCATTCACAATTTTCTGCAGGGAACTTCGTGGCCGTAGATTAACAAAAGATGCTAAATTCGTGGCTAGATGTGAGAAAATATGTTAGGTAATTCGTGGCTAAAATTGAGGAAAATGCTAATTTGCAGTTAAAATTGAGATAAAGCGATAGTTCACAGCTAAAATTAAAAAAAAAACAATTTAAAAAAAAAAATGCGCTTACTACCTCTGCTAACTCGTTGCTAATTTGCGGTTTCTCGGTTCAATTTCATGACAGGAATGAAAAAAAAAACTCCAATCTTGCGGCTAAAACGAAGTAAAAGCGACAAATCGCGGACAAAATTGATAAAAAGTGGTCAAACACCGCAAAAATTTGAGTTGTCCATCGTATGCTGCCCAATAGCACCGGCAGCCGGGATCCGGTCGGATCGGTCGATATCTAACCGCAAAAAATCGTTCCCGCAGTACCTAACAAGGACTTCACCCAGCCCACTACCTGCATTTTCCTTGATATTAGCCGCGCTTAATTTTATCCGCAAAATTTGTTGGTTTTTAAACATTTACCCGCTTTATGATTTTTTTTTTTTTTTTAAATTTTAGCTACGGAAGCGTTTTTTCTCAGTTTTAGCCCCGAAGTGGCCTTCAGACGCCACGGACATTTTCGCCACGAATGAGTGATTTTCCTTAATTTCAGCCGCTAATTAGTACTTTCTCTTAATTTTAGACGCAAATTAGCGCTTTCATCCCAATTTTTGTCACGATCTTCTCGTTTTCACCTATTTTTGCAGCAAATTAGCGATTTTTTACCATTTAATAGCAGCGAATTAGCACTTTCTCTTACTTTGAGCTGCTAATTAACGTTTCTCTTATTTTTAGCCGCGCTATTAAATAGCGATTTTTTCTCAGTATTGTCCACAAATTAGCGGTGTATGAACTATTTTTGTCCCAAAATATCATTTTTTTTTTTGTTTACTATTGATTAGCGCTTTTTCTCGGTCTTTGGCTCGAAGGTGTCTTCAGAAGCCAGGCCAGGGATTTGCGTTTTCCTAAATTTTAGCCGCGAATCAGCGTTTTCGTCAATTTCAGCCGTGCATTAATTGACTATTCTTTTCAGTTTTGTGCGCAAATTAGGATTGTCCTAATGTTAGCCGCTAATAAGCGCTTTTTTGTTAATTTCATTGGCGAATTAGCGATTTTTCCCAATTTTTGTCGTGGATTATCGTTTGTCTCCATTTTAACTGCTAATTAGCCATTCTTCTAAATGAATCTAAAACTTAGCGTTTTGTTGTTGTCGTTTTTTCAACTTTAGACGCAATTTTTTTCTTACTTTCATGGGTTTGCTTTTTTGCCTTTCTGCGCTGGCAAAAAAGAAAGAACCAGAGCACGTCTCAATTTTAGCTGCGGGTTTGACGAAAGAACAACAAATTAGCGTTAATTTCTTCATTTTTGTCATAAAGTGGCGTCTGTACCATGGGTGTAGCCAGCGGGGGGCGGAGGTGGGCAGTTGCCCTCCTCTAGGATTTCGTGGGGCAGCTGCCCACCCCCAAAATTCCAAAAACATTTTCCCTGATCTGGCTAACAGAAACACAAATTTATTGTATTTCGCTCCATAAAACAAATTTTGCGGATTTTTCTCACTAAAAAACCAACACATTTTCACTCATCGGTTGCTGACAAGCCTATTTTGAGGGTCGGCTTAACTTGGAACCCGATTTTGCTGATTTTTCGCACTAAAATCCCATTTTCGCAAGGTTCGACAGCAATTTCCTGTGTTTGGGTTAGCTCAAACGGTGTTTTGACCGCTGTGCCTAACAGACATATGGTGGGAGAGAAACTGCCAGCTCTATTTACCGTCTCAGGTCTAAAATTTAAAGTTTAGTTCCAAAAGTATCACTTTTCGGGGGTGGTGGGGGGGGGGGGGAGTTTCAGTTTTTCGACATAAAATCCGAAATAGAAGGCTTCAAACGACAGTTTTCCAGCAGATCTTTATTTTTTGACGGATAGTGGTAGTTTCTGTGCAAATTTAGTCTCTGATGACCGTGAATTGACGCGATTCCAACCTCCAGATACTGTTATAAGCCTGCAAAAAGGCAATGATGCATCTGTTATTTTCGCCAGTGAAGCTGCCCACAGGCGTGGATCCGCAATTTTTCCTCAAGAGGAGTTGCACAGAATCCGCCCCCCCCCTTTTTACTCGTGAATGAGCACTATTTGTATCATCGAACTGACGTTTTTCCTGCTGAAACTGTGTGTATTTTCTCAATTCTACCTCGAACTAGCCCATATTCTTCATTTTAGCCGTAAAAAGGTCTCAAAAAACCGTGAAATAACGCATTTATTACGGCCAGCACTGGGCATCTCCTATAAACCGCGAATAGGTCCGTTCTGTCAATTTCAGCCGCAAAAGAGCAGTTTCTCCTCAATTTAACCCGTGAATGAACCCTATTTCTCAATTTTAGCCACGACAATTTCACCAATCAACAACAAACGGTGACAATAATTTTGCCAATTCGTTTTCCCTCAATTTTAGCCGCAAATTAGTGCTTTAATCTCAATTATGCCTTGACCAACTTTTTGAGCAATTTCAGCAGAAAAAAGGTCCACATAATCCGCATGTTAGCGAATTTCATTAATTTTGATCCGGACGTTGCATCGCGAACCTTGAAATTTTTGAAAACCCCACAAACTTGCTATATACATGTATAATTAAACAGTCAATTAGCACTTTTTCGCAATGTTCACCGAGATATTAGTTTGAGAAACCACGAACTGGTGCCTTCTCTCAATTTTTCCTGCGTGAATGAGCTCCATTTCTCAATTTTAGCTGTGAATTGGCGTTTATTTTAAATTTTATCCGCAAATGAGCGATTTTTCTCAATTCTACATTGAACGAGCAATTTTTTTCTGTCAATTTTAGCTGTGAAAAGAGCACTGTAAACCGTGAATTAGCGCGTTTTCTTAATTTCGGCCCGACTTTGGATCGCGAAACCGCAAATTGGCGTGTTTTCTCAATTTCAACCGCGAATAATGAGATTTATTTCTCAAACTTGACGTGAATCAGCGCTATTTCTCAATTCTAGCCGTGAATGGGTGTTTTCCCTGAGTACTAGCCGCAAAATGTCCTTTTCATGGATTTCATCCGCGAACGAGCACTTTTTCTCAATACGTGCTCCCCCGCCCGCCCCAACTCTCTCCCCCTGTACTCCACTGTCCCGCCACTGGTCTGTACACCACGAATCAGCGATTTGCGGTCCACGCTCCTAGCCCCTACCTCGGAACTCTATACTGTGAGGCCAATCTTTACCCATGTTTCAACGCTCCTGGGTTGGGGGGGGGGTATGGTTAATCGGGCTAATCGTGCCAGGACTGGAACAGTCAGGTTTTGGAATTTTCTCCCCTCCCCCCTCTCCATCACTGATCAGGTTCCTCGCTCCTCGGGAAACGGTATTAACGGAAAATGGTCAACCACCTACAACTTCTCAAAGAAAGTTGAGTTTGACTGTTTGAGACGGTTTCTTGGCCCCCCCCCTCCCTCCCTCCATCACTAAGAATGTTCCAAAGGTTTGAAGGCACAGA
Organism: Corythucha ciliata; assembly: GCA_038030265.1. NCBI lineage: Eukaryota > Metazoa > Arthropoda > Insecta > Hemiptera > Tingidae > Corythucha > Corythucha ciliata. Next base: position 9,747,606 of record CM075942.1, on the reverse strand, counting down.
GGAAAGCCGTTCACAGTTGACTTCTTCCATGTATTCCCTTCCACCTTCCAACCGTCAGCCACACGTATACATGAATTTTCCCGTTCTCTTTTTGCCTCTCGCCTTTTTAACGGTCGCGATATCGCGAAGAATCAAACAGGACGCATCGTCTTGCTCCGTGAATCTTGCGGTATGAACGGGATGAAATTGTGGGAGAGGGCACGTATGGACCATTCCTATAACTCTGTTTTTTTTGTGCAAAACTCATTCGTGTCCCGCCCTTTAATTAAGAGCGTCAAAAACGGATTATTACACTCTTTTTTTGTTGTTGTTAAGTGCTCTTAAAAGGGCTGGCCGCGTTGTGCGGCGCTTTGTCCAAGCTTAAAAAGGGAGAGTTTTTTTAACTGCACAGTATACAACAATAGAGTTTCGTTGTGGCGAGGGAACCTCCTAATATGGAGCGGACTAATGCCCGATGCGCCCACGCTTGAAAAAAAAAAAAAAAAAAAATTGAAGACCTTCGGTGCTTGGGATGTTTCATTATCTTGGCATATTTGTAGGTCGTAACTGTTTCAAGGGCGTCTATGAAGACGCGTAGGCGCGTCATTAATGGGCGTTGCACAAAAGCTATCTAATTATATCTAATCAGTTTCGTGGTTTTAAGCAACGGAACGTCCCATCCGGGGAAGTGGTGAATGACAATTTAAGGTGGCACTTAGATGGAATCTTGTTAACTTTTATGGTATTATCATTTCATTCGAATAGTTGATCATTAATGGCTGTCAGCAGCTGCGCTATTACAGGCAAATACAAAACTGTAGAAAAGCGTAACATATCGTCATTAAGAACTCATCATCGAGCATTATGAACTTTTATGTTATACGTGATTTCACTCGTAACTCACATTATTGAGGGTCGGTGGGGGAGGAGGTAAGTCCTGATATGGTCAAGAGGGTGAAAGTCGTTCGCATTCCCATTCCCCCATCATCCACAGGGTAATTGCATCACTCAAAAAACACAGCATTAGTCACTTGAAAACAAGAAGGCTTCTTTAAATAGGCTTAAAATGTTTCTAACTTTCTTTTTTTTTTTCTGTGGGCCTCTGTATCGTTTCCTAAAAGTCTTTCTGCAATCCAACCGTTGAATAATGCTCGTTTCCTGCTATTTAGAGTTCTTTGTTTGTTTCTTTCTTACGAAAAAAGCATTCCCTCCCCCCCCCTCAAGCACTCGCTGTTGGCGATATTCCTCGGTCTGTCGAGTAAAAACAGCCGAAGATCCGCCCGCCGCATCAAGGTCGATCGTTAATATTCATTGTCTCTTATTGGGCTGCTTATCGTGAAACAAAAAACAAAAAAGTATGTTCTTTAAAAGCTTCCTTGCTTGAAGCTCACCGTCTCATTAGCCACACCGAAGACCACCCACCCACCCCCCTCACCGTCCCCGACCCCACTAAATTTAATTAGAAGACACTTAAACTGAATTAAACGTTCATATTTTTATTCCAACGAGCCACAACTCGTATCGAACTCGAGAAAATCACCGCACACGCGGCCTTGCTTTACAACTGCGCTTAGCAGGGGGGCACCGTAGTCAAAAGATCCTTCAACGCATGATTTATTACTTGACGAAAAAAATAAAAAACTCATTCACAGAAAAAAAAAAACTTAATTACCCCCACCCCGCAATACTTTATCCATCAATTCATTCTTCGTGTAATGGCGATGTTGGGGGGGGGGGGTTAGGAACTCACCGAAAGGCAGCCAGTAAAAGAGGAGTAATAAAACACTCCTCTGGAATTGTTTTAAAAGATAATATATCGAATTTTATGTGTGGGGGAGGGCTTAACGACTTCAAGTTGTTCAAATGAAAAAAAAAAACCTGAACCGTGAGATTTAGTTTTAGGGTCGGTGTTGGTGAGGGCGAGAGGGGTGTATTGTTGACTCAAGCGAAGGTATGAACGTTTATTATTTTTTTATTTATTTACTTTTGCCCTTCCTGTGTAGTTACGTTTTTTTTTATAACTTTCCTTTTGTTTTCATGCTTGAATTGGCGATTTGGATGGTGATTTGAGAGGATGAGGGTAGATTTTTCTATTTTAGGCTTTTAGGGGTGTAACGTCGAAAACTGAATGAGAAATTAAAATGACGCTTTCAAAATTAAAATTTTGATTTATTTCTTTTGCCCATCTACACCTTAAAAGGGGCAAAAATGAGCGCTTCGCATTATCGTTGACTTATCGACCGATTTTCTCTACTACATAACGGATCAGCGAGATTTGCCTGTTTTGAGGGTCTACCTGGGACTTCTGGACAGTCGATAGTGTTTTGTGCCAACAACTACGGAATTAATGATTGGGGGGGGGGGAATCACCTTGGTTGGTGCCAGCGGTGACTTTAGATTGACTGAAGCATCATGAATTCGCCCCTAGAAAGCTGCTAAAACTATGTTCCAATACGAAAAATCGATAAATATTGCTGGAACCGCGTAAATCGGACATCCCGTCAGATCTAACGGATTTTTGAAAGTGGCTACAGAGGGGGAGGGAGGGATAGAACAGCACATTTTTACCGGTGAATGCGAACATTTATCGGGCGATTTACTGTCTTCTCTCATTAATTTTATGACTTAGCATATCGATTAAACGATTTTTTCCTCAATTTTAGCCGCGAAATGGCGCCTTTCTTCAATTTTTGCCTTTAATTAGCGCTTTTTCAAACGCCCATCACACGGTTCTACACGATTTTAGCTCAAAAAATGATTTTTTTTTTCCCCCTTCCATTCATTAATTTGATATTTATCACAATTTTACTCCGCGTTTTACTCCATTTTAGCAGTGAATTAGCCGTTTTTCCACTTTTAGCGATGAATCATCGCTTTCTATCGATTTTAGCAGAATTTCTCCCTGGAAAAGGCGAAATAGCAGCTCAATAGCTAAATAGCTTTCAATTCTAGTCCGAACTATCGCGATTTCAATTTTGGTCTCGAATTACTGTTTTTTTCTCAATTTTAGCTGTAAAATTAGCAATTTTTTTTTTCACTCTTTTTTATGCATGAATTAGTTTTTCTCTCTCTTTTAGGCAAAATATCCTCAATTTTAGCATTGAATTGACGATTTTTGAACCCGTCACGTCAATATTGCGGCAAAATTGCCTCCGGAAACGGTGACTTGGCGTTTTTCCCCCTCAATTTCGGCCGTGAACTTGCACGTTTTCTTCTTTCTTTCCTTAATTTTAGCTGATAATTAGAGAATTTTTCACAATTTTAGCTGCGAATCAGCACTTTTTCGCGCTTTTATTCACGGATTGGCGATTTTTCTTATTTATAGCCGTGAATTAGCCATTTTCACTCAATTTTCGTCCTAAAGTCGCGGTGTTTACAGCAATCGGCCACTGAAACCCTGAATCTGCCATTTATTTTATCCGCAAATTAGTGCTATGTCTTAATTTTCAGCCATTTAGTGTTTTTTTCTTCTTTCTTTCTTCAATTTTGCCCCAAATTATAGCGCCTTTCACAGTGTGCTCCGATTAATTAGTGCCTTTTCTCTTTATTTAAGCCGCGGATTCGCGTTTTTATCAATTTCAACTATAAATTAACAGTTTTTTTTCCATTCGTAGCAATGAATTAGCGCTTTCCCGCGATTTTAGCCGAACTTGTTCACGGAAACCGCGAAGTACCTGCAGGTTTTCTCAATGTTAGCCACGGATTTTGCGTGTTTTCTTAATTTCGGCTCCAAACTAACGTTTTTCTCAATTTTAACATCGAATTGGCGATTTTTTTGTTTCTTTTATTCATGAAGTTTTAGCAAAATTGACTCCGGAAACGGAGAATTTACGTTTATTTTTACATTTTTCCGATTCTAGTCATGAACTATCGTTTTTCTCCATTATTGGCCGTGAATTAGCATCAAGTTATAGCGACTTTTAAAAAAGACGCCAATTTATTACAGTTTAAACCACGAATTAACGTTTTCATCAGTCACTGCTTCAAATTAACAGTGGATTAGCGCTTTTCCTTAATTTTAGCCGAATTTGTCCCCGGGAATCCGCGAATTATAATAGCGGGGTTCCCAATGCTTAGCCAAGAATTATTATTTTTTTCCTTTAATTTTGGCCGTAAGTTACCGTTTTTCTCAGTTTTAGCATTGAATTGACGATTTTTTGTTCACTATATTCCCGAAATAATTATTCCCCTTCAATTTAAGCAAAACTGCCACCGGAACCCGCAAATTTGCGTTTTTTTGTGTGCGTTGTTTTTTTTCCAATTTTATTCATTAATTAACGTAATTCTCAATTTTAGCTGTGAATTTAGCGTTTCCTCCAATTTGAGCGGATAATTGGCGTTTTTTCTCAATATTAGCCGCGAATTAGCACTTTTTCTCACTTTTACTCACTAATGGGCGATTTTTCTCAATTTTACCCTCGAATTAGCGCCATTTTACTCCATTTTTGCCCTGAATTAGCGTTTTTCTCGCGATTTTAGACGCGAATTTTTTCCCTCGCCTGTTTTAGCCGTAAATCTTTACATGGGGTGGGGGAGGGGGGCGATGTCAGCGTTTATAGAGCGAGTTTGACGTTTGTATTTAGCGGGTGCGAGATTTTTCAACTGCAAACACACAGATACAACACAAAGGGATTTTTCCAGTGCGAAAACGCTCAAAACGCTAATCGCTGAAATCACGCGATTCCCTTCTCACGTCGAACGTGGCCTTGGTAAGCTTTTTTTTCCTCATTTTAACAGCAAATTGGCCTCTGAAACCCGGAACCTGCCATTTATTCTTAACTGTGTCTGCAAATTAGCACTTTTTCTCAATTTCAGCCGCAAATTATCACGTTTACTCATTTTCAGCCGTTAATTGACGCTGTATATCTCTATTTTAGCCACCTACTACCGGTTTTCTCACTTTTAGCCGCGAATTTGCAATTGTTTCCCACTTTTAGCCATGATTTAGCGCTTTTTCTAAATTCACACCGCTCTTGATACCCCAAGAGCACAGCGGTCCAAATGCGATTTTTTTCTCAATTTGGGTCTTGAAGTTACATCAGTCCGTTTTGTTTTTCAGAAATTTAACCCTTCGTGGGATTTTTTAAACTGACGACGAGAGAAATGTGAAAATAACGAAAGAATTTACCGTCCAAGGCACATCACCTTTCCCTTTATAAAAAGAAAGGTCACTTGCCCGCGCTGCGGATTTTTGTTGCAGCCCCCCCCCCCGCCCCCGCGAGACGCCCTCGTCTTTCTCTAGAACATTTTTGGACGCTGTGAATTTCATCAGGATAACGATGAAATAAACGGACAAAAAAAAGTAACGAAAGCTTGTCGGAAATTAGCCGGTTTACGGTATTGGAGGGCGGGCACAAACCTGAAATCTTCCCGTTTAAAAGTTTAAAGGCACGTTTCAGCCCCTCCTGTACACATTTTTTTTTTTTTATCAAACATCAACAAAAAAAAGTTAATCCCCAGTTTATGGTTTAAACAAAACAAATCCTTCAACCCATACCGCAACTTTATTAACGATTCGATCAACTTTCGCTGATTCCGATCGATTGCACAGTTTTTAAAGCTTCGGGGCTGTGTATGCGTGGAATTTCCTTCCATCACCGCGGTTCGATGTTCGCCGATTTAGACAGAAATAAAAAAAAAAACGTCCGAGCTGTTGGCAATTGTAGAACAATTGTTCTGTTTCAAAAGGGGTTAACTATAGAAGCCAATCTATTTTTGAACGGGACACTCGTCCGTAAATACGAACCCAATCATTTTTTTCGCCGGTTACTGCGAAAGTTCTAACTCGGTGGTGAAGGGGGGGGGCGGGAGGAGGTGTAATTACACCGCTCTACTTTTGTTTACAGATATTAAACGAACAGGAGAGAGAGTAAGTAAGAGGGGAAGGTCAACTAGACAAAAATGAAAAAAAAATAACGTTAGCCGCTACAAAAACGACCCAAGAGATGTTTTGATGTGAACAGGTGGTTTGCGGGAGGGGGAGGTGTTGTTAGGCAATTGTTTAAGTCTTGACCTGGCGTAATTCTGAAAAGGTCGTTTGAACTGGCAGAACCGGCCTTTCGACGAAGAGTTAGACTTCCAGGTGATGACACCCGAGGCTGTCTCAAAAAGGTCTTCATTATAACTTATAACGGGAGGGGGGGGGGAATTGGGATCAAAAGAACGGCTACGCGTAATAAGATGAGTTGAGCGATGGCAGTGGCAGGGGGGGGGGTCTTCGCAATGTTGTTCTTCTCTTCGCTTTCATGTTTTTTTTTATATCTTTCAGATTATGAATTTGAAAAGCGAAGGAGCGTTTATGACTGCCCCGTCTAGTTTTAGTTTGGTTCTTTTACTGCGGAGTACCTACAAGCACAATTCCTCTTATGAGAGACGTTTCAGTGGACTGTATACATGAGTACATCCATAAAGAGCGAGAGAGTGAGAAAGGTGTTTTTTTAAATAGAGAAAAAAAAAACCGACTCTGGTCTGACAGCTGGGGGACGTACGTAGAAAGGAAAAACATTTAAAAACGAGAGAGAGAAAAATCAAAAGGATTCGTCCTTGAAAATAACTCTTATTAGCATAAAGGAAAGCTCTCTCTCTCCACTGGAGAGGAAGCGAGCTCGAAAGGATTGGGAAGGAACTCTTCTATGGTTCTAAAGGCGAGCTAGGCTGGATCCCTAACGGTGAAAAGGTCGGCGAACTCGCATCACCTATCTTCTCTGCGCTTCGAAGGCTTCGCGGTTGTTAAGAGGCGATGGTTGTTGAGGAGGACGAAGGGGGGAGGGTCAGTAATGGTAAAGAAAAAGGACTATTTCCAACGTTTCACCGTCATCAACTCGAGACATCTTTTTTTTTTTTTGTCACGAATCAAACAAGGGCATCGGTCATAATCGGGTTCGGGCCGCCCCAATCGGTCCATATTTCGAGGTGAAACGCGGAGACGTCTGTGGCACAGTTTGAGCGAACAAAAGGACAATCAAAATGGATGGAAACCCCCCGTTGGTGATGCATCGTTTCATAAAGTTTTCCCCGCAGTCCTGTTTTGGCGATAATTGCCCTCACCAGACAGCCCTTCAAGAAAGAGTAATGACGCCGTCAACTGCTCCCCTTGTTCGACAAGATAACTAAATTGGACGTTCGTTAAAGAAAAATAATTCTGGTGAATCCATTTGGCGCGTATAAATGAATCGCGTTACAAATAAAATCGCAATTATGCCATATAATAATGCGGTACGAAGAGGGTGGCGTTCTCACGCATTTTACACACGTTCCTTCAAACTGTCACCGATATCGCCTTTTTAGTCTCTTTTTATTATAATAATAGAAGGAGCTGTAAAGATAGAGAAAAAAAACTTTGGAAGAAGTTCCCGGTATAACATCGTCCGGTTCAATGGATCCTTCACAGTATCGCGTGCGTGAGCCCATCGACCCTTTTGTGCCAGTCGACTTCCTCATCCTTTCGCGCGGCGTCTTATTTCGTGTCGACGACTCTCGAAAAGCACCGAAATCAAATTAAGAAAAAAAAAAAAAATGTCCTAAAAAGCTATCCACCCTCCACGCAATTTATCATAATAATAATCACGTTTCCTTGAACTTATTCGACGAGAGAGAGGGAGAGAAAAAAAACTGTTTCCCATTCTTCGACCCATACAGAACTAGTGTGGGATTTTCTCACTCTTCATCACCCCAACCACACACACACAACATTAATTTGTTTACGCCTCCCCCCCATCCATCAAGATTTTCCTTGAATTATAACATTTTGTTCGGTTTACCGTTCCGTACCGAATGTCTTGGGTCCATATTATACAATGGACAAAAAAAAACAACATTTAAATGCGACTCTGGATTGAGGGAAAGAAACAGAAAATGTAAATAAACGCGCTGTAACACATCACCCTCGCCATCATCATCATTTTACAGAACAGCCTTGATTTTTTTGTACGAAATTAAAATTAAATAATAACCTTGAAATGCGAATTATTCTCGCGATGTAATAACTTTTACGACGATTATCAACAATCCTATAATAAAAGGATATAGACGTAATAATCGCCTTAATTGAACGAAAGTGAGGAAAAAACGGACCTACACCGAGGATTCAATTATTCGTTCAAACTGTGACTCCAAGTGTGGTGAGAAAATAGGGTGGGGAAGTAGAGGGGGGGGGGGTGCTTGCTGACTGTTCCCACATCCTAGACATCATTTCCAGGGCAGGTTGATAGCATGGTGTAGAATGACCTTGATGCTCCGAGCAATGGTGGGAGGGTGAGGGGGAGGAAGGAAGTCGTCCGTTCATACACTGCTAAAATGTGGAAAAAAGTCAAATTCGGTTGTTTCACGATGCAACGTCCATTGCCAACTCATTGAGATAAATTGCTAATTCCGGTTCTTTGGGCGCTAATTGAGGAAGAAGCGCTAAAATCGAGGAAAAACGCCTTTTTAGCAGTTAAAATTGACAAAAAAAAAAAAAAAAATAGCGCTCATTCACGGCTGAAATTGCGAAAACGCACAAATGAGGAAGTAACATAAAAAATAAAAATCGCTGGAAACATTTTTTTTCGAAAGAAAATGACTAAATATGACCAGGAATTGAATATTAGTGCGTATATGATTGATTTCGATTTATAGCGAAATAATAAAACTTGCCAATTTTTTTTGTTAACTTAAACGGCCGGTCTGTGACTCGTGACGTGGTTAAGGGGTTGTGACCCCTCCCACCCCTCCGCATCATGGCTGTTATCATGTCTTGCCCCTTCTTGTCCTTCCCATTCTCTGAAGTCCTATTGTTTTATTTCTGGGAAGCTATTGTGGATGTCATGAGAATGCTGTTATTACGTCATCAGTCTTTCTAGCCTATTTCAAATGGGTCCCACAACCCAATAGTTTTAAAAATTAATAAAAAAAAAAAATATAGGGCCTGTTTTTATTTGAAAGGATCGTGTTTTCATGAGTTTTGGTACCCAAGCTATCACGACAGCATGATTTTGGAAAATGTGTTACTTCCTCATTCACGGTTTTAAGATGCAATGCCCAGGACCAAAATTAAGAAAATACGCTAATTCACAGTTTACGGAGACCCTTTCACTGCTTAAAATAAGAGAAAAAGGGCTCATCACCACGGAAACATTTGGATAAACCACTTATTTACGGCTAAAATTATCGAAAAGTTACAATTTGCGGCTAAAACTAAGAAAAAAGGTTTAGAATTACCCTCTGTTTTCTCTAATATATCCGGGAATCAGCGGTTTTCCTCAATTTTAGCCGCGAGTCAACTCTTTTTCATTATTACCACCGCGAATCAGCGCTTTCCCCCAAATTTTAGCGCCAAAAAATTCTCAAATCATAGCCGCGAATCAGCGAATTTTGTACAATTGATCCACGAACTGCGGCGTTTTTGCCACAAGTTAGCGGGCATTCTCAAAAATAAATCCGGGAATTAGCGGGGTGCAGGCAGCGAATCAGGGATTTTTCTCAATTTTAGCTGCGAATTATTTTGCGCGGCGCCAATGACCGCATTTTTTTACACGAATGACCGCGTATTGTTAACATTAGCCGCTATAATTAACACTACCCCCCCCCCCAATTAAGCTACAAATGAGCGCTTTGTCGCAATTTCAGCGTGAAATTATTCATGTTTTCTCAATTATATGGTCGCGAATTACCGATTTTCTCCATTTTTAGTCGCGAATCAGCGATTTTTTTTTTTCGCTTTCTGCTACGAGCTTTACGTTTTTGCTGCGAATTTATTTATTTATTTGTGATTTAGCGAATTTATTGTTCAAAATGATCCGTGAACGGGTGTTTTTCGTTATTTTTGTTAAGAGCGGACGCTTGTTGTCAACGTTAGCCCCATAATGATCAAAAATGGAGAAAAACACGAGTTTACGGGTCAATTTGACAAAAATCCGCCAAATCGCGGCTACAATCATGAAATAATTCACTGCTAAAATTACGAAAACGTCAATCCGCAGTTTCTGAAGGCTTCGCTCGTGATTGCAAACTAAGAAAAAGTGCTATAATTGCTAATGCATGGCTGAAAAGGAGAGGGGGGAAACGCTAATTCGCGGATAAAATTGAGGGAAAACGTTCATTTGTGGCAAAAATAAAGAAAAAACGAAGAGAAAATTAGTCGCGGATAAAATATGAATAAAATTAGCGAATTCGACTGTGAAAATGAAAAAAAGCGCTAATTCACGGCTAAAATGTAGAAGAATCGAAAATTCAACGACTGATTTGAGAAGAAGTGCTCAACTGTGGAAAAAACGCCAATTCGTGGTTCAAAATGAAGAAAACGACAAATTCACGGCGGCTAAAATGAAGGTCAATCGCTAATTAGCGGGTTAAATGAGGAAAAACGCTAATTCACGGCTAAAATAAAGAAAATGGCTAATTAGGGGGTTCAAATTGAGAACACTTGTAAATTATTAGAAAATTGGGAAAATGACAAGTCGCGGCTCCCAAGGGGCAACTTCTTGGCTAAAATGAGGAAAAAGTGATAATTTACAAATAATAAATCGGAAGAAATAAGTATTTGGCGGTTAAAATCAGTTAAAACACAAATTCACGGCAATAATTGAGAAAAAATCTTAATTCACGGCTAAAATAGAAAAAAAACTGCGGCTAAAATTAAGAAAAATTGCTTGTTTCCTTGTTGCCAGGAGTTCATGGCAAAAGTTGAGAAAATTCTGCTAAAGGGTAAGTTATCACTGCTGATGATGAGAAAATCGCTAGTTTGCGGCTAAAATCGAGAAAAATTGCTAATTTGCAACTAAAATGGAGGCAAATCTCTAATCAACCGATTACATTGGGCAGAAACGCTGAACTGTGTAAAAAACACGCTAATTCGCATAGTCAAAATGAAGAAAAAGAAAGTTCATGGCTAGAAAATTGGGAAATAACTGTCATTCGTGGGTTAAATGTGGAAAAATAGCTAATTAGCGGCTAAAATCAGGGGGAAAAATAATTGAGAAACATCTCTAGCTTGCGGCAAAAATTGAGAAAACCTGTTGATTTGCGGCCAAAATGAATACAAATCGCTAATTAGCGGCTAAAATGACCTGATTTTTGCTGATTAAGGGGGGGGGGCTCGAATTGAGATCATTTGCAAATTCACAACAGCAAAATTTGAGAAAATGGCAAAGAAAATTGGCCGGCAGGTTAAATTGAGGAGGAAAAGGGCTAATACAGAGGCAGAAAATTAGCAGGGCAATAAGGAAAAACACAAAACCGTGGCACAAAATGAAAAAAAAAAAAAACAACAAACAAACCATAATTCGCGGCTAAAATGGAGACAAATTGCAAAAAATCGTTCAATTGCGGAAAAAATAAGTAAGAAAATGAGAAAATCGCGGCTAGAATGGAGAAAATCTGCCAATTCAACGATTTCATTTAGAAAAAGTGCTCTGAGCTGTGGAAAAAAACGCTAATTCATGGTTAAAATGAACGAAACTCCTATTCGCGGCAAAACTGTAATTGGCGGCTAAAATGTAACGAAGTATCTAATTCGCGGCTAAAATGTGCAAAAATCGCTAATTCGCGGCTAAAATCAAGAAAAATGGCTGATTGAGAAGTTCGAATCAAGATCATTTGCAAATCCGCAAAAAACAAAATTGAGAAAATGGCAAAGAAAATTGGTCGGGAAGTAAAATTGAGGAGGAAAAGTGCTAATTCACAGGCAGAAAATTAGCAGGGCAATAAGAAAAAAACAAAACCGTGGCAAAAATTGAAAATAACCAACAAACAAACCATAATTCGCGACAAAAATGGAGACAATTTGCTAAAAATCACTAAATTGCGGAAAAAATAAATAAAAAAAATTGCGACTAGAATGGAGAAAATCTGCTAATTCAACGATTACATTTCGAAAAAGCGCTCCAACTTCCAATTCGCGGCAAAACTGTAATTGGCGGCTAAAATGTGGAAAAATCGCTAATTCGCGGCTAAAAACAAGGAAAATGGCTGATTAAGGGGTTCAAATTGAGATCATTTGCAAGTTTACATCAAATTGAAAAAATGGCAAGTCGTGGTTTCCAGAGGCCACTCTGCTGCTAAAATAATGAAAAGGCGTAAGCTCACTGACAATAATTGGGGGAAAATGAATAATTTGCGTCTAAAATAAGGAAAAACACAAATTCATGGCAAAAATTGAGAAACATTCCTAATTGGCGGCTAAAATGGAGACAAACAGCTGAAAATCACTCATTTTCATTTGCGGCTGAAATAAATCGCCAATTTGTGGCTTAAAATGAGAAAATCGCTATAACTTGCGGCTAGAATGAAGAAAATCCGCTAATTCAACTATTAAATTTGGATAAAGCGATGAATTGTGGAAAAAACGCTAATAATCGGCTAAAATGAGGAAAATACCCTAATTCGCGAAATGACTATGCAATCGCAAGGCAAATCGCGGTTTCCGCTGGCTAAAAATAGAGAAAAGCGCTAATTCACCGATAAAATTGGGGAAAATAGCTAATTAGCGGCTAAAATAACGAAAAGCGCAAGTTCATGGTGGCTGATTTGATCAAGATCCTTAATTCGTGGCTAAAGAAAAAAAAAAAGAGAAAAATGCGGCTGAAAGGGAGATAAATAGCTAATTTTGGGCTAAAATGGAGACAAATCGTTAGAATTGAGAAGAAAAGCTATAAAGTGTGGTAAAAACGCCAATTCGCGGGTTTTGATAGCATAACTTCACGCCGCGGGGCCGGAAGCGCCAAATGTCGAAAGCTGACACTGTCGCTTTAGCTTCCCTTCGCATTTTAGCTTCAACTGAAGGGCTTATGACCATTTCGGTCGGGGATTTTAGCGGTTTTTTCCTGTGATTTTTCCAAACTTTTTGCAGCCCCAACTGGCCCCAAGATCGCGAGCCAAGTCAATCAATTCCCGAGTACATTATTTTCTTTAATTTAGTGGCGAAGTTGCCTTTACTTTAGATTGTTCTTCGAATTGGTGGATTTTTCTTAATTTTTTAGCGGCAAATGAGCGCTTGTTGTCAATATTAGCCGCGAGTATCAACGCTTTGAAACCTTAAAATCCCTATTTTTTTTCATCTTTATACGATTTTAAATTTTATTCGGAACGGTAGCCCGGGGCGATCGGTACTCTCGGCAGTTTGTCGTGCAGGAAATTGCCTAACTCTCCTTTCTGTTCTCGCCTCATCACTCACGGTTCAGACCAGGGAATTGCTGAGGTGCAAATTTAATTTCGACGCGGGTTTTATTCTGTTTTCCCCCCCCCCATAGTGAATGGAACTAGCCGCGATTAATGCACCGTTGAAAGTGTTTTCCCGCCGGGCTTACGCAAACACAACATTTGTAATTCCGGCGTGCATGGCGTTATTATACCGACCGGAGGGTCGTAAAATGATTAAAATTATCCCTTCGAGCCCTCCGCCCCCCCACCACCTTTCATTTTATGGAGTTTGGAGGCAAGCAAGTATCAGCGAAGAAGAAGAAAAAAAATTGTGGTCTTAATTTTTTGTCACGGACTAGAAGGCATCCACTCCCCCCTCCCCCTTCACGTTCATCACTACCTCTTATAAAATCGCTTTTTTTTTATTGTTGTTGTTTTTCTCCAGGTTTCACAGCTCCTTTGTCTCGTCTTCTCTTGAGACTTCTCGTCTTGGCCAACGCTATTGTCTTTATTTATTTCTTTATTTTTTTGCAAACTTGCGGTTAAGATTTTTATCACTTTTGTCAACCCAATTGTTTCCCCGACGATTCGACGACAGGCGAGTGAAAATAGAGACACAATTTTCACTGTGGGATGCGCGGATGCGCCTCTAACGGTTCCATATAAGGGCGGCAGCCGCATCAGCAATGCGGGTATTCGACGGCGATTAGGGCCGTGTAATTTTACACTAATTAAGCGCTCTTTTTGTTGGTTTAAAAGCGGGAAAAACTTTAGGAGGAATTCTTCTGTAAATAAGGCTTGCGCGAGTGAGGTTCCCGTTAACTTTTTTTTTTTTTTAAAGACATGGTTCGCGGACCACCACCGTACGCGGGCCTCGAATTAAGCTGTGTGTTTTCATTATACACTCGCGGTGATGTGCTCTCCTGAATAGAAGACACGAAACGTGACTTTTAAATTTATTTGTGCGGTGCGATGGTGTAGTCTCGTTTTTCACCATTCTAAAAGGTGGAACCGATGTGTATCCGCGGAGAATTGAACGCGTTTAAAAATTACAAATTTGTCTTACCCACCTATTCAAGTCTCCTTAAAATGATTTTATAACCCTTAGCCGAGCTTTCGTGTTTCAGCACGTAACGTCCAAGGTCGTCGCGTGGGCTTCCGATATACATAGCTAGCCCATCACACAGCCCCCCCCCCCGCGGTAACGAAACTTGGCAAACACGCCCATACTTCTCATAGCTCCATTGTCACGGGGAACCCCGCCACACCTTACAGCATCACCCTCGCTCTTTTCATTTCACACTCCTTATACTTAACAAAAAATAAGAAGGAAAAGAGAAAACGGATACTTGGTATATTACAATAATGTCAAGGACCAGCGTGTGAGCGAATAAAAAAAAAAATAGCAAAAAAAAGCGCCCGTCCCGGTCCATTCTGCCCGGGGGGGGCTCCGTTATAGAGTGGCCCGGGGAGGCCGGCGGCCGGCTATCTTCTGGCCGTGTCCTTGCCGCACTTTTTTCCTTCTTTTTTCGTCTTCTCTCCTTTCTTATTATAACTTTGAATTCAGTCTGTATAATTAAAACGTTTTGCCTAATGGCTGCAGGTACTCTGGCGGCAATTTTCTTCGAGTCGATTTGTGGAGATCCAGTTATGCGAGGCGCATTTTCGCTTTAAAAGAAACTGTATCGAAAGACCATGGCGCAGGGAAGCCTTAAAGTATAAAATAAATACAAAAATAAAAAAGATCCTTATCTAAAGGTCGAATTAAAATATCAAGGTCGTCTCCTAATCAAGTTTTTGCGGGTGCAACATTAAAGGGAGACATGATTTATTAAACCAGACTTTGTTACACGGAACGGTCTTGGGGGGGCCGCAACGGGAAAATTCACCGATCCATGAAAGTGTTATTTAAAAAAATAAAATAAACAGATCAAGTGCAAGGTTTTTCAATCTTTGGATGAGTGGTATAATTATGATTAAAGACATATTTTGTAAGATTGGGCCGAAGGAAGGAAGTTAAGTATTACAAGGTTAAAACTCAAATGAGAGAGCGAGAGAGAGAGAGCTGTAGACACAAACCACGCCCTTTGCATATTACACAAAGTCGCTGCGATCGCCCACCGGAATTTTATTTACCCCCCACCCCCAACAACCACCTTATAATACACACAGCTCTGAAAAAAAAAACTTACTCGCGGGCCAAGGACAAAATGATCGAAAGAATTTTAGGGCGATGGGGAGAGCGGTGGTGAGGGGGGGAGGAAGTCCGTTATTCAATTCCAGGAAAAACACTTCGTTTTTGCGTCTCGTAAATTGAAAAACGGCCATCAGAGCGGGAATATCGTGCATCTCCGTCCAAGTTGAGGGGGGGGGGGACCGGCTAATAACACCAAAAATCCTTTATAGGACCGTCCTTTATAGGAAAGCGAAAATAACCGAATGTCGCACTCGTGCACCAAGTATTTGGACGATGAAGGGGGCAGAGGCTCGGAAGGGAGTTGGGTGCCGCGGAATGAGATAAATCACGATTTCAACTTAATAACGAGCGGTAATAACAGTGTTACTCTTCGAGTCAATTTCATTTTACGAGGCTACCTTCACGTATTTTTTAAACAGAGAGATATATATAAGTCTATGTACTTACATATTTCGTCGTTATTGATATCCAGACCACTAGGCATAGCAGTATCTTCATTTTAGCTGCAGAACAAAAGAAAATAGAAAACTATCAATTATCGAGCGCTTGATTGCTTTGTAATGAGAGTGAAAGAGTGTTGTGGGCGATGTTGGGATGGGAGAGGGGGGGGGATATCGGCGTGATTGAAATCGTGGATCGCCTATATGCAGGGGCTCACTATTATAAACGAGATCAAAGAAAGATATCAATGATTCTTAGCTTGGTGCTCTATAAATAATAGTCGATTTATGGGGGTCGATCATCAGTCGGTGTAGAAAATACTGAATTACAGATTTTAATTACGGCGCAGGATTGCACGGGCATTGTGGCGGATAGCAATAAATATCTCATCCACCCTCCCCCCCCCTCCGATTCCACACCGTCTACGTACAAATTAAAAAAGAAGATGTAAGTATTTCATTTTATGTTCTCATAAAGTAGAAGGTAAAGAGGGAAAGGACCAAGAGCGGGGGAAAGTGCGTAAAATATATATTTTGAAAGAGCCAAAATCACAAACTTTTGTTTTGTAATAAGTCAAAATCCACGAAATTGGTTTTTTAAAGAGACGACATCGCGAAATTCATTCTTGGAGATAGCCAAATCCCCGCAGCGGCACTGGATTTTTGAGTGAGAAAACCCTCAAATTTAAAGGGTGACCACTGGGGGGGGGGGGAAGGTCAGTGCCGGTCAGCGGCCACTAAAAAAAAGGTCACAAAACTTGCAATTACTCCGACATTATTATAGTAGGGCCCGAAACTTGCAATCACGCACGAATATATTCAGTCAGGAAACTTCCAATTTCGTGAAAATTTGTCGGGGTTTCGGCACTATTTGCGGTTCCGCCGTAAAACAAAAATTTTCTAAATTGGCAATTTTGCCTCCATTAAGACCCTAAACTGACAATTCCGCAAAAATTCGGACCAGAAAATATTTATCTCGCTGTTCATCCAGGAAATTCAAAAATCTCGTGGGAATTTGTCAGAGGCTCTGCACTGATGAGGCCGACTAGTCGGAGAGTTTCGCTGCCACAAAAAAAAAATCCCCCCGAAACTTGCAATTTAGCTTAAATTCAAAATTAAGACCCTAAAAACTTTAATTTACCGAAGAATTAAGGCCCAAAAATCACATTGCCACGGATATTCGGCTAAAGAACTTCCAATTTCCTGACTATACAATGTCATGGATATTTCAGCCAGAAAACTTGTAATTTCGCGGATATTTAAACAGGAAATTTTGCAATTTCGCACAAAGGAACCGGCATTGCAAAATCACAAATATTTTACCTCTAAAATGTTGCAATTATGTGGCTATTCGTTATAGGGTATTGGCGCAGTCGGGGCTATGGCTAGGCCGCACACCCACGGCTGGTCCGCACTCACAAAAAAACAACAACAACAAAAAAACCTTTTCCCTTCTCTACGGGAACGTAGAAGTCAAAAAGGCTGAAACTCGCTATATCACTGAAATTAAGAGGTGAAACTCACCACTGTTGGAGCCAAAATGATGCAATTTTGTCGCGGGGGGGGGGGATGGGGGGTTGGAGCCACGTCAGCGTCGTGGCTGCGGCTAGCCCAGTATACTTAACCCAGAAACTCGCTATTATTACGATATGAAGACCCGTAAAACTGGCAATTTGGCCGACATTGAGACCCGAAACTTGCTTCAGCGCAAAGAACCTGCATTTTTTCCGAGAATTAATCCCCCGAAACTTGGTTAATTGCGTTGATATTCAGTCGGGAATTTTTTTAAACACTCAATTCAGGAGACTCGAACTTACAAAGTAAACGATCGGCGACGTATATTACAATTTTCACGGCTATTCATGCTGCTTTGGGCGCAGTCGTGGCGTGTATAAGGCCATCAAGGTACCGGCTGCACAAACAGGCCTCAAGCTTTCGCGCAATTTCGGTTGAATTATAAGCCGTGAAACATAGGAATGTCAGATCCGTAAACGAGAACACAAAAATGTTGTGTATGACATTGCGGCTATTCGTCTGGGCACTATCTCTTTAGGTCGTTTAAGCGGATAAAATTGAGAATTCGCTCTAATTTGCCGACCTCGCGGGAAAATCTCTAATATTTGTGGCTGAAACTGCGAAAAAGCGCTCATTCGTGGTTTCTCGATGCAATTTTCAGACAATAATATAGCAAAAAAAAAAAAAACACGCTGATTCCTGGTGTATAGAGGCAATTTTACAGCTAAAATGCACAAAAAACGCTAATATATTGTTTTTTGGCCAAACCCGCGGCTAAAATTAGGAACATGCGGCTATATAGAGGATGTACAAGTGAAAAAAAAATCGCGTAATTATTGAAATATTATTAATATTAAAATACGCGACTATAATACATAAAAATCACTTTTTCCCTTCAAAAATTGAAGAAAACTTATATTTTGTGGCTAAATTGAGAAAAAACGCTGATTGGCGGTTAAAATTAAGATAAAACGGTAAAACGCGGTAAAATTTGAAGAAATAAAGCACTCGATTAGAAGCTAAAAATTGAGAAAAAACGACAATTTGAGGAAACCCGCTTGAATGCGGTAAACTCAAGATTAAGCGCTCAATAGCGGCAGAACTTGTGAAAAACCCGCTCATTCGCGCGGCTAAAATTGTGCAAAAGCTGTAAGTTTCGGTTATAATTCGTGGCTGAAATTGCGAGAAAAGCGTTCATTCGTGGCAAAACTTATAAAGGAAAAGCCGTATATTAAATTCGCGGCTAAAATGAAGAAAAAAACGCTATACGCGTGAAAACTCGCTAATATACGTGGTTGGAACTGAGAAAACCCGCTAAGTCGACGGCTAAAATTTAGCGATGAAGCGTTTTTGGGCTAAAATTGAGAAAAACGCGCTAATTCGCGGCTGAAATGGAAAGAAACTCTTATTTCGTGAATTACTTTTTTTAAAAAAAAAAGCTGCTAATTCGTGGCTAAAATTGAGGAAGCACGGAAATTCGTGGCTATAAAATTGAGAAATAATTCGCAGCTAAGACTAAGAAATTCGCTACAATTTTCTGCTATATTGAGAAAAAGCTAATTCGCAGTTCTTGGAGGCATGTGCGGGGCTGAAATTTCGAAAAATCCGTAATTTAACGCAGCGTAAAAATTATTTTTCACCGTCTAAAATTTGAGAAAAAGGGCACATTCGCGGCTGAAATTGGGAAGAACGCCGTTTCGTGGGTCAATTTAAGAAATCTCGGCTAAAATTGAAGAAACTCGGTAATTCGCGGCTATAAAATTGAGAAATACTCGTAGTTCGCAGTTCTGATTGAAAAATTACGCTAATTCGCGGCAAATATAGAGGAAATGCGCTAATTCGCGGTAATTATTGAGAAAACGCTAATTTCCACTTCCAGGAGGCAATTGCGTGGCTAAAATTTTGGAAAAGTCCAATATTCAACGCCGCATCGTCTGAGGGACTCGTATAAACTTCAATCAGCTCAAAACCGCCAATTTTCGCCCTCATTCAAACGGGGCGCTGACGCTATAGTCGCCGGCGTGACGGGGCAGTCTGTCTCCTCCCCCTCCCACCATCATCGAGACCTTATTTGTTGGTTTTCCGACAAAATAATCGGCCAGTGTTTTTTATCTAATCGTAAGTAATTTTTATAAAAAGATATGTGGCTAATTAAAAAACCGGCAGGGCAATAATTACGGTTGTGTTTATTATTATAGAGTCGCGTTTTATCAACTACCCAATTTACGTGGAAGTTATGTATCTCTCTTGAGCCGAACGGAAGACAAAAACAAGTCATTTTATTTCATTAAAGACTGTTATTTTTATAAATTGCGGCTAACAGTAATTAAAATATCAGTTTTTACACTACCAAGACGGTCCGCGTCCGAGTGTCTGTATATCATCTTTGACGCCTTTTTTCGCCTGTGAAAAGCTATACTGACGAAAATCCCGCCGAATTGGGTTGTTTTTGATTACTGGGCTATTTTCGATCGTATACGAATTTGGCCCTACGTTTTTGTAACGGAATAACGGGGACGAAACGGAACAAGAAAAAAAAAAAAAAAAATGAAGTGACAGCTGGAAAAAAAGAAACGAACGCGAGTTCCTTAGCATCACGCGCCCAATTCTATTGTTCCGTACACACTAAACCATTCTTACGGTTTTACAGCAATTATTGAATGGAATTACATTTTCATTCTTTCCCGTCTTCGTTCATTTTTTGTTTTGTCGAAATTATAGCCCTTTTGAAGAAGAAGAAGGAAAAACTATTGTTTTATGCTTCTATTAGTTCTCTTCGTACCATAAAATTGGAGTTTATCGCCATAATTGCGGCTAAAATGACGTTGACGATGGTGCGGAGATGGGGCTCCTTTCAAAGTTCCTGATGGGTCCTGTTAATTCAACCGCCCATCACCCAATGTTGAAGAACTGTTCTGTTAATTCGTGTTGGTCGTGACCCTTTGTATCATGACTTTCTTGGGGGGGAGGGGTGGTGAGAGACAGACGATCGCGTGATTTTGTGTATAAAAGTCTAAAATTGGATTAAACGCCGTTTCGCCGTGCGCTCATCTCCCACTCTTCCGCTATTATCCGCAGGCCCTTAAGATCCGCTATAATGAAAGAAGACGATATATAGAGTCGTGAGGGCTGTGTGGTACGATCATCACTGTAGCATCATCAACCTTTATAACGTGAATGGTCATCATAAACCCGTTTTTTTTTTTTTTTTTTTTTTTTTTTCGTGTGTGTGTATAGCTTCGCAAGAATGCCCCAGCGCGAAGAGCGTTTGAGAGGGACGCTGTGGAGGGGGGGGGGTTGATTGAGGAGGCTAAGAAAGGCAAAAGCGTACTTGAAGTTATGCGTTCTGGTTCATTGCACCCTTAGAAGCTCGTAAAAAGCAATAAGCGCTCGTGAAAGAGGGAAAATTATAATGTCGCATGATTTTTTTTTCTCCTTCCCAAACTCCTTACAAGGAGTAGCGACGTGTGACAACCGTTATACAGTAGTTAATTGCTAGAAGACGTTACTTGAAAGTTTGGGCATTTAAAAAAAAAAAACGTATGTGATGGTGAGTGGGTTGTAATTTAGGCATCGCAGATAAAAACAAAGAACAAACCGGTCCTAGACGGGTAGATCGAAGTTATTTTCACTGATAAACCTCCCTAAGGCTTTCTTCCTGCATTTAATATGAGAATGAATTTAAAATTTAAATAGCGAAACAAAAAACCTGTCCCCACCACCACCCAATTTCAATACGAAACACACCGCTTTTTAAGAGCCCTCATCATTCCACGATAGAGTCGTCAAAACAAAATACCGTTGACACGAAACAGGGATCCCAAAGGTTTCGTAATTCGTTGTATATTTTTAAATAAATTCCAAGAGACCCCCCCAACTATCAACAATCGTCCCATTCTTAATGATTATCAAAGATGAGATGGTCGTGGAGGGGGGGGGGAAGAGAGTTTTTGTGGATTGACAGGTTGATATTGTGGCGGTGTAATTGAGGTGCAGCTACCTGACCTTTCCCCTTCAGCCCCGCTCTGCCAACTTTGACACCTTCGCTCTTCGTTTCATGTCTTGGATAAGGGGAGCGAGAACTCCGCAAACCGATAATTTTCCTCTTCTATACTATATAGTGGCGTGGCTAGAAGCCGTTTTGCGAGGATCCCACCTCCTCACATGGGGTTTGATGAACTTGATCCACACACGGCGGGGGTAATTATAGCGGCGAAGCGGTTTTTTTAGGACCTTTCTTCGCGGCTCTTATAGTTGGCGAGTTAACCTTACGGAAATTGAGAGAGAGAGAAAAAAAAAAAAGGTCAGAAGCCTATCATTTTCTTTCCCCGCCACCCCTTTTCCCATTATAAATCGAACATTCCAAGCGGGGGCATAGGTCTCGCGTACACTCACCACTAGAAAATTGCACGTTTTATTTATTTTTTAGACGAAACATTTTGACCCCTCCACCAACACTCTTGAAGTCTTCTCAAAGTTGGTTGGCTGTCCTGATTTCGTGCCTAATATAGGCGGATGGTTTATTAGAGATTTTAATATAACCCGGCTCGGACGTTTTTCCATCGATTCAAATGGCGTTATGGGGGAGGGCAGATGCCCACCCTTCTTCTTCACCTCGTCTATATGTTCGAAACCAGCGACATATTCTGAAACCGTCTGCTGATTAACATTAGGTAAAACTGAACATCGTGCCCTCCAAAATACCCCCCCCAAAATCATGAAATTCAGCCCCAAAAACAGATTTTCCACGGGGGAAAAAAATGACATTTTACGCCAACTCGCTGCACAGCTGGAACTGAGGAAAACCACTCATTTGTAGTTTTAAAATTGGGAGAAATAACTGCAAAATTTTCAGCATTTGCAAATATCCGTAAAATTGTAAGTTACGGCGTCCAAATATTATCCAAGAATTGGTGAAGTGATCGTCAAGCCTGGAGCCTGGAGACCGGGACCAGCCTCGCTCACGGAGACAGCTCCCTGACGAAGAAAACACCAAATTGCAAAATTTCGAAGTCAAAAATCAACGAAATTTGGAGCATCCTGTCTGAAATTCCCGAACGTGAACCTGGCACAACACATACGAACTGATTCAGTCGTTTGTTTACGTTTGTTTAGCTGAAATTTTCGTTTTTTTTTTTTTTACTTTTCACATACGATGTTTCTCTAAAAATATTATGTGTGCGGCTAAGTTCAGCAATCCGACTGAATCGTTGTCTCTATTTTAGCTACGAATTAGCGCTTTTTCTCAATTTTAGCTGCAACGCAGCGTTTTTATCGTATGAATTAGCGTTTTTTTTTTCTAAATAGGCGTTTTCCTCAGTGATTTAGCAGCGAATTCGCACTTTTCTCGGTTTGAGCTATAAATTAGCGTTTTTCATCATTTAAGCCAATTAGAAATTGTTCTATTTATTTATCCTACTCGCGAATTAGATATAATACTACACTTTATCCGCTAATTATTGATTTTACCAAAATCATCCGCAAATTGGCCGGGGTTTGTTACATTTTAGCCCCGCAATAATAATTTTTATGAGCGTCACCTTATAGCTATTGATTAGCACTTTTTTTCAACTGTCCTTCAGAAGTCGATAATTAGGGGTATTCTCAATTTAAAACAAAAACTGAAAATTTTCTCAATTTTAGCCACGAATTATAGCGCTTTTTTTCCATTTTAGCAGGGGATTAGCACGTTTTCTCAATTTAAACTAAAAAACTAGCTATTTTTCTCAATTTTTGTCACAAATTAACGTTTTCCTCAATTTTAAGCTACGAATCAGCAATTTTTCTCAATTTGAGCTACAATTTTGAGTTTTTCTGAATTTTAGCTGGGTTAATTAGTGATTTTATCTATATTAGCCATGAATTAGAGTGTTTTTTGGAATTTTTTATACGTCTTAGCAATGTTTTTTTTTTTTTTATTTTTTTTTCAATTTCTTTCTCTAAATATCCTTCAGAAGATATGGATTGGGTTTTCTCAATTTTAGCCGCCAATTAGCAGTTTTTCTCAATTTCATACAATAAAATTTCTAATTTTAACCAAGAATTTCCTCCGATTTTATTAAATTTTGGCTCAAATTAACTCGCGATATAGCGATTTCCTCATTTTTAGCAACGAACAGTTTTTCAATTTTAGCTGGAAACTCTTCAACTTTATTTTTAGCCGTAAATTAGCTATAGTGTTCTTATTTTCAGCCGCGTCCGTGCGATTTAGCGTTTCTTTTCCATTCTAACTGCAAATTATGGGTTTTCCCCAATTTTTGCCGGGAGTTTCTAATTTGTCTCTAATTTAGCCGCGAATGATTTCTTCATTTTAAACGCGAGCTATTTCTTCATTTTAGCCGCGAATTCTTACCGTTTAATCTCAAAATTTATCCGTAAATTTGGAGGGTTTTTCTGAAATTGACTCACCAATTAGAGTGTTCTCCGTTTTAGCCGCGACCACGTTATCTCAATTTTAGCCGCGTATGAGCGAGTTACCTGATTGAGATCATAGTTTTACTTCATTTAGCAGAGGATGAGCGTTTTTATGTTTTTCAATTTAAAACAAAAACTGAAAATTTTCTCAATTTTAGCCACGAATTATAGCGCCTTTTTTCCATTTTAGCAGGGGATTAGCACGTTTTCTCAATTTAAACTAAAAAACTAGCTATTTTTCTCAATTTTTGTCACAAATTAACGTTTTCCTCAATTTTAAGCTACGAATCAGCAATTTTTCTCAATTTGAGCTACAATTTTGAGTTTTTCTGAATTTTAGCTGGGTTAATTAGTGATTTTATCTATATTAGCCATGAATTAGAGTGTTTTTTGGAATTTTTTATACGTCTTAGCAATGTTTTTTTTTTTTTTTTTTTTTTTTTTTTTCAATTTCTTTATCTAAATATCCTTCAGAAGATATGGATTGGGGTTTTCTCAATTTTAGCCGCCAATTAGCAGTTTTTCTCAATTTCATACAATAAAATTTCTAATTTTAACCAAGAATTTCCTCCGATTTTATTAAATTTTGGCTCAAATTAACTCGCGATATAGCGATTTCCTCATTTTTAGCAACGAACAGTTTTTCGATTTTTAGCCGTAAATTAGCTATAGTGTTCTTATTTTCAGCCGCGTCCGTGCGATTTAGCGTTTCTTTTCGATTCTAACTGCAAATTATGGGTTTTCCCCAATTTTTGCCGGGAGTTTCTAATTTGTCTCTAATTTAGCCGCGAATGATTTCTTCATTTTAAACGCGAGCTATTTCTTCATTTTAGCCGCGAATTCTTACCGTTTAATCTCAAAATTTATCCGTAAATTTGGAGGGTTTTCTGAAATTGACTCACCAATTAGCGTGTTTCTCCGTTTTAGCCGCGACCACGTTATCTCAATTTTAGCCGCGTATGAGCGAGTTACCTCGTTGAGATCATAGTTTTACTTCATTTTAGCAGTGGATGAGCGTTTTTTTTTTTTCAATTTTAGCCGTAAATTAGCAGGTTTTCTCAGTTTCAGCCGCGTGTTTGCGGGTTTTCTCGGACATATATCCACGATTTAGCGTTTTTTCTCCATTTTAGCTGCAAATTTTCCCACATTCTTGTTACGAATAATCTCTTTTTCTACATAATAGCCGCATCAATTGAATCATTTTCAATTTTAACAAAAAATTGCCGCTTTTTACTGAATTTTAATCACGAATTGTGGTTTTAACCAAATTTCTGCCGCGAGTTTCCTCTTTTTCTCCATTTCAGCCGCGTATTATTCCTTCATTTTAACCGCAAGCTATTTTTTAATTTTAGCCGCGAACTATTACCGTCTACATTCAATTTTAGCCGCAAATTTGGGTGGGTATTCTAAAAATTAATCTGTCAATAAGCGGTTTCCTTGATTTTAGCTACGAATGAGCTCTTTTTCTTCTACTCTAAAAACGCAAATTAGCGCTTTTTCTCGTGATCAGCTGCGATTGAGCGCTTTATCTCAATTTTAGCCGCGTACGAGCGCGACTTTCCTCAAAAAGATCCGCGTGTTACCGCTTTTTGTCCGTTGCAGAATTACTATAGTTTTTTGCCAAATTTTAGTCCCGGCGAATTGTAGCTAATTTTCTCAATTTCATCCGTGAATTAGCGTTTTTTTTTTTATTTTGGCACTGGACGAGCGATTTTTTTTCTTGAATTTTAGTCTGTATCAGCAGATTTTTCAGTTTTAGCCGCTCAAACATATCCGCGATTTAGCGTTTTTCTCAATTTTAGCCGCAAATTATGACTTTTCTCTCATTCCTGCCACGAATAATCGCTTTTTCCGAACGAATAGCCGCGAATCATTTTCAATTTTAACCAAAAATGACCGCTTTTTACTGAATTTTTCACCACGAATCGTGGCTTTTGTCCAATGGCTGCTGCGAGTTTCGCAATTTCTTCATTTTAGCAGAAAATTATTCCTTCATTTCAACCACGAGCTATTTTTTTTCATTTTAGCCGCGAATTATCACCGTTTACACTGAAGTGTTCTCAAAATTGATCCACCCATTAGTGTTTTCCTCCATTTTAGCTGCGAATGAGCTTTTTTTCCTCTTTTTTAAACGCTTTTTCTTAAGATCAGCTGATGCGAAGGAACGCTTTATCTCAATTTTAGCACCTGCGAACTAGTTGTTTTTCTCAAATTGAACCGCGAATGAGCGCGTTTTTCAATTTTAGCCGGAAGCGCTTCGTCTTAATTTTTGCCGCGAACCAGCAAGGGTTTTCTCAGATTCAGCCGCGTATTAGCTAAGCGTTTTTTCTCCATTTTAGACCGCTAATTACGTGGCTTTTTCTCAAGCTCAGCTGCTATTGTGCTCTTTACCTCAATTTTAGCCGAGTATTGGCGGATTTCCTCGAATAGATCCACGAACTATAGTTTTTTCTCAATTTTAGCCGCACAAGAATCTTGGCTTTTCCACTTCTCCACATTTTCCGCACTATAGCTGCGAATTATTTATTCATTTCAGCCACGGACTATTTATTTTCTTTATTTTAGCCGCCAATCACTGTTTTTACTCAGTTTTCGCCCCCCCCCCCCCCGGTGAATTAGTGGTTTTTCTCAAATTGGCGGTTTTCCCCCTATTTAAGCTGCGAATGATCGCTTTTTGTCAATTTTTATTCAGAATTAGGATTTCTTCTCTAATTTTAAGCGCTTTTTCTCAATTTTAGTTAGAAAGTAGTCTCAAGAAACCACGCGCGTTCGCTACTTCTCAATTTTATAACCGCGAATTAGCCATTTTACCCGGTTATGGCCGCGAATTAGCGTTTTTGTCAATTTTTAGCCACGCGAATTAGTGATTGTTTCGTTTTTTGATGCGAATTAATCGCTTTTTCGTTATTTTAGCCGCGAGCATTAGCGTTCTTTCTAAACTTTTTGCCGCGTACATTTTGCCGGTTTAGGAAATTAGCGCGCTTTCTCAAATTTTAGCCGCCTATCAAAGGCCTTATTGGAGGTCATTTGAGGTTAAGCGTATTTTGTCTATTTTAGGCGGGAAGAGTTTGTCTTCAGACACTTCGAATAAGTGTATTTTTCTTAGTTTTAGCGGTAAATGATCGCTTACTCTCAATATTAGGCGCAAATCAACGCTTTAAAAGATAAAAATGCTCAATTTTTCATCTTACAGAGCTTTGGGTTCCCCCTCTGAGCGGGGACCCGGCGCGGCGTGGTCTGCCCCCCTAGACCCTACGGTTCGGTACACTAGCGAGTTGGTACCGTTGAGTTGGAGAAACCCTGACTCTCGAAACAATTGACGATCGATTCCTTCGTTCTTTCTTTATCCTTTAGCGCCCCCCCCCCCCCCTACAAACATGCCTGAAGGCACCGGAAAAGATCTGCTAAAACATTATTCTTCAATTGGTATAAACTTTCATTTCTTTCACAGCCTCGAGGAGCACTCTATTGAAAAACAACAAAAAAGGACGCCATCATCATCATCATCACCACTGAGGAATGATTGATTGCCCCCTTCCCACTCCCACTCCAACAGCTCACTGTTCTACCAACCGCACTTTTTACTATCCAATCACCTTATATACCTTCAAACTACTCAAGACTTGTTTTATATCTAAAGTCCGGGTGTCTGTGAGGGGGATACCCCCCTCACCGACTTGTGGTCATTGTATACGGCTTAAGAATCGGTCAGTCAGAAAAATTCTGAAGTCATAGCGTTACGTAAGGGCCTCCCCTTGACTGATTTATTCATTCATTCCGGTTAATTATTACCATAGTCTAGTCTTATAAATCTGTATAGACGAATGAAATAAACCAAAATGTGTTAGTTCGAACAGTGTTGTTGGGTGTGATGGCGAAGGAGGGAAGGTTTGCTTCTATTATTTTCATCCACGACGAATTAAAGAAAATCCCCACAAAAAAAAAAGACGTGTAGATGCGACGGGATAAAACAAGAGGTAAAAACGACTTCGTCACAGTTACGGGAATTTAGATAATTACCTACCTACCGACTTCCAAGGTGGTTGTTTCGTTTGAGCCGCGCTAAACAACGCCTTTTAAAAATAGAAAAGAAAGAAAGAATGAAAGAACCAAAATGTGTGTAGCCACGGCGATAGTGGTGCTTCCTGAAATGATAAAAAGATGGGTTTTTAAAGAGGGCGAGGCGCGATGTTATGAGCGGGAAAAAGTTGATAATTTGATGTTTAGTGTGCTAGGGAATTAGAATTCTTTCACTAATGTCGGCTTGCCCAAAAGAATACCGGGCAGGGCGTCCCAACATCACATAGCAAGCGTTTTGTCTTTATTTGGTGTGTGACGTCACTGTCCAGCTCCTTCAGTTTGTATTAAATTTATGCGCTTAATCGGTGGAACTTTAATGACCGAACCCGAGTCGTTTTTCTTAGTATTTTAGGGCGCAAGATCACCCAGACCGTCTTCTTTCAAGATTTCACGGTATCCCCTCGTGAGGTACAGTGACGAAGGTGTTGTTGGATGGCAGTTGGTTCAATGACGCCTTGTAACCCCCCCCCAGCCCCTACCCAACTGCGTCACCGGTTACTATAAACAGAGCAGGCAGCCTTCTGTCTTTTCATCCGGAATCTTTATACTCGCTGCAACTGTCTCAATCCCTTCAACTCTCCCCCCCCCCATTTTAACCACATATGCACTCACACAAGTAAGTGTAAATGGAATGCGACACCGTCTCGTTGCATTGCAACCTCGCGAACGTTGCAATAAGTGAGCGGCTTCGCAGCCTGGGGGGGGGGGGCATAGATCTCATTGACTCGTATAGTGAGAAATTGGAAGGAGCCACACCCTGAGTTGGTTTCACTTTTTTTCTCTCTCTCCACTTTCAACCGCTAAAGAACCCGCTCACTTTCCGCCCCCCCTCCCCTCCGCACTACCTACTCACCAACGTGCATTACAACATAATCCTATCATCTTCTTGACTTCCTACATAACCATAATCTTCCTTTTTCTATGCCCAATTGCGGAGACATGGCAAAAACTCTTTTTAAGGAGAAATGTCACAAAACAAACGCGTTCTAGTTGTCAATATAGAAACAAAAAGGGAAGAAAACGTAGCTTTTTCCCTCTCACCTTTTCAGTTGGCATTTCTCTTCATGAATGACACTGATGGACGACCCTTCTCCTTTTGCCACTTTAGCATGGTGTGAAAATCACAGGTATACGCACACAAAAAGGGCCCCCCCTCCCTCTGAGAGACAATGACTGATGAATGTTTTGGCAATGTTCAGCGAAATTCCTCAAATATTTTTTCTTAGAAGAGACGTTGGTGAGGGGAAGACTCGAGAAACTGTTCAATATGTGCTCTTCTTTGGTCCATTATAACGGAGGATTCCGTCGGTAACGATTTTGACCGCGGCGGGGGCGGGGGGGTATCAAAAAAAGATGGGCAATGATGGAGGATTGATGGGATCATAAAAGTGTGTTGGGAGAAGTATCAAAATTGTACAGGCCGGCTCTAGAAAGTGACTTTTAATGGTCTTTATTCTTATAATCTTGTAACTGCCCTCAGTCAAAGTTTAAACGCGTTAATAGAAAAAGAAAACAAATTGCCTACACTATTTTACGAGCCCCCTCTAATAAGTTAAATCCTCTATATGTATACGTATAACTTTCCCATCCAGGAAACACCATACAATTAAATAAACATAATTAGACTAAAAGAAGCACATTCATGAGCACCGTGAACCAATAAAATTGATGACGAACACTTTAGTCGCCTGATTTCTCGGATTAATTTTGTTATAGGTAGCCTGTGGCTGGGAGGGGAGGCAGGGTGTCCACCGGAGGACGCACATAAACTGGATTTTACGCTCCCTGTCAATTTTAACAAGAGAGCGTGTTGCCCTTCACCGATTTTTTTTTTTTTTAACGAGCTTATAATCTGTGTACACAAGAGTTCGAATGGGGCAAAAAACCGTTAGAAATTGAAAGAATCGACGCTCGAAGGGGGCGATTTAATGTTAAAAGTTCCTTCCCATGTGTGGAAAACAGGATAAGGATGCGTATAGGAATGGCGAAGGAACCGTTGTCTTAACCCCCGCCCCCCTCGGCACCACCCGAGACGCGCACTTTTAGGGGCACCCGCGATAATGATGAAACCATTTTTTACAAAGCCCAAGGCTAATTGTAGGCTTTTTTTATTATTATTATTATTCTGGATTCTCCCGCAAAAAAACGAAACAATGGGTCACGAATATTCTCAAGAGGGCTCTTTTCATTATTTACATTTAAGCCGTCAGAAAATGATTTTTTCAAAATTTCTTTTTTTTTGGCTCAATTTGAAAGGAAAAGTGAAGAAATCATCACACAGAGACTGAAACAAACGAAACTTTATGCAGAAAAGGTGTTGCACACATTTTTGCACGAAAAGAAATGCTTTTCTGCTCCCACCAAATTCAACTATTCAAGTCGTTTGAAGTGCAGTTTTTTTTTTCAGAATCAGAAAATGGCACCTTCGAGGCTCATTAGGCATGGCGCGACGGGCAAACTCTTCATCATTCCGAGAGAGAGAGAGAGAGAGAAAAAAAGTAAAAGTCACGCAATTCGTTACTTATTCAGAGCTTGAGTCTTTTTAAGAACAGAAAAAAAGTGCAATTCTTGCAAAATATTGCATTATTCATCGGGAGGGCGCATCAGCCGACAATAGAGGAAACATTAGAGGGGCATCCCCGGAAAGTCAACAGTAAAAAACGCGTGGATGATGAGCACGGGGGGGGGGGGAGACTCATCCGACGATTCGAATTAACCCGTTAATATAGTTGACCGAAGACCGAACGAGCAAAAAAGACAGTAAGCAGTGGGGCAGGCCGCACAGGCCGATACGCACCAAATTATGGGGCCAGGGCACGTAAATCTCTACGAGGCTCTAAGTCGTCCCTAAATAAGCAATTAATACGATTTTTACGTGACCCCGCAACAAAATATAGCGAGCTTTCCTATTTTAGCCCCAGATTAGCGATTTTCCCTATTTTTAAATCGCCATCAGTTAACAATTTGTCTCTCATTTCCTCGCGAATTAGCGTTTTTTTTTCAACGACGAATCCGTGTTTTTTCCACACTTTAGCGCTTGGTCTCAATTTCTTCGATGAATTAGCGGTTTTCCTCCATTTTAGCCGCTAATTATAGATTTTCTCCATTTT
This sequence comes from Corythucha ciliata, assembly GCA_038030265.1. NCBI lineage: Eukaryota > Metazoa > Arthropoda > Insecta > Hemiptera > Tingidae > Corythucha > Corythucha ciliata. The sequence continues at coordinate 9,716,755 of CM075942.1, read as the reverse complement.
TCCCCCGCGAATTATAGCAGTATTTCTCCATATTAGCCGCTAATTACAAAATTTTCTCCATTTTAGCCGCGAATTTAGCGATTTGTTCGCTTTTGTGTCATGAGTTAGCGCATTTTCTCATGTATTTAAACCACGTACTTCTCTTCGGAATGCGCGAATTGACATTTTCTGTAATTTCAACTCCGGAACAACCCTTTTTCTACACTTTATCCTTGAAATAGAGCTTGTTCTCTATCGTGCCACCATAAATAACGCGTTTTTTTCCGATTTTAGCCAAGAATTAGCGATTTTTCTCTTAATAACAGAAGTTTTTGTAATTTTAGCCGCTATTGTGAGTTGTTTATACCAATTTTATCCGTGAATTAGCACTTTCTCCTAATTTTTGCCACGATATCGCCTCATGAAACCGAGACTTAAGATTTCGCAAATTAATGATTTTTCTATATCCCGACCACGAATTTGTTTTTTTTTTTTTTACTGATTTTAGCCGCCAATAATTAATTAGCAATTTTTCTAAATTTCACCAGTGAATTAGCAAATTTTCTCCATTTCAGCGGTGGTCGCTAATTACATTTTTTAAATTTCATTTTAGCCGTGAGTAGCCAATTTATCTCCATTTTAGCCGCAAATTACAGATTTGTCCCCAATTTCGTCATGAATTAGCGCATATTCCCAGTTTGAACCATGCACTTGTCTTCGGAGTACGGCGAATTACCCTTTTTCTACTCTTTATCCTTGAAATAGCACTTATTCCCTATCACGCAGCTTCGAAATCGTGTTTTTACTTATTTTAGACGCTAATTAGCAATTTGTCTCTACTTTGGCCTCAAATTAGCGATTTTTCTCCATTTTAGCGGCGAATTACCGATTTTTCTTTTTACAGTAGGAGTTTTTGTAATTTTAGCCGCTATTATGAGCTGTTTTTACCAATTTAATCCGTGAATTACCTCTTTTTCCAAATCTTTGACACGGTATATCGCCCCATGAGACCAAGACTTGAAATTTCTCCATTTTAGCCGCAAATTATTGATTTGCACCATTACTGATACACCAACCACGAATTAGTGTTGATTTTAGCCGCTAATAATTAGCAATTGTTTTTAATTTCACCGGAGAATTAGCGATTTTTCTCCCTTTTAGCAGCAAATTACAGATTTTTCTCCATTTTTTAGTAATGAATTAGCACATTTTCCCAGTTTGAACAACGCACTTGTCTTCGGAAGGCGCTAAAATTGGCATTTTCTCAATAATAAAAATATAACGGCGAATTACCGTTTTTCTTCACTTTATCCTTGAAATAGCGCTGCTTTTTCTCTATCCCGGCACCGCTAATTCGTGTTTATACTTATTTTGGCCGCTAATTAGCGATTTTACTCCATCTTGGCCTCGAATTAGCGCTTTTATTTAGCTTGAGCCACGAAATTGCCTTCAGAAGGCGATAATACGCACTTTTCTGTCAACTCCTGAAATCAAAATGTTTGACATTTCTCCAATTTAGCCGTGAATTAGCGATTTTTTTTAAATCCTAGCCGCGAATTCATGTTTTTTTTTTACTGGTTTTAGCCGCTGATAATTCGAATTTTTTTACATTTTAGCCGCGAACAGCATGAGCGGCGAATTCCTTATCCTTGAAATAGCGCTTTTCTCAATCTCAAAGTCGTGAATTGTTTTTACTGATTTTATCGGCTAATTAGCAATTTTTCCACATTTTGACCACGAATTAGCGATTTTTCTCCATTTTAGCGGTGAGTTAGCGATTTTTTTCTGAGTTGGCCTTGAATTAGCGCTTCTATATTTAGCATGTGAAAGCGATAATGATATTGTCGCATAATTTTAGCTCTTAATGGGCTAATTTGCCAATTTTATCCTTGAATTAGCAATTTCTCATTATCTTGCCTCGACGTCGCCTCCGGAAAACCAAAACTTTTGACATTTCTCCATTTTAACCGCGAACTAGCGATTTTTCTCTATCCTAGCCGCGAATTTGAGTTTTTCAACTGATTTTAGCCGCTGATAATTAGCGATTTATCCACATTTGAGACGCAAACTGGCGATTATTCTCCACGGGTTTTTTTTCATGCTTGTACCGCGAACTTGCCTACACAAACCGATAATTGGCATTTTCATAATTTTATCCGCGAGTTCGCGCTTTCTCAAAATTTTATCCTCGGAATTGGCGCTTTTTCTCAAATTCAGCGGTCATTTATCGTGGGTTTTCAACATTTTAGCATTTTTAGCCGTGAATTGAAGCGTTTAGTAATTTTAACCACGAATTAATGATTTTTCTAAACTTTATTCATGAATTTTAGCCGCGAAGTAGCGTTTTACCCCATAAGTAAGTATTTTTCTCAATTTTTGCCGTCAATTAGGCATAGTGTTTCTCAATTTTTAGGCATAGTGCATAGCATAATTAGGCATAGTGTTTCTCAATTTTTGCCGCGAATTCTTGTTTTTTATCATTTTAGCCGCCAATGAGCGATTTTTCTACATTTCAGCTATGATTTTTGCTGCTAATGAGCGATTTTTTTCTATATTTCAGCCGCGAATTAGCGATTTATCTCCATTTTGGCCGCAAATAAGCGATTTGTCTCCATTAGCGCTTCCAGATTAGTGCTTTTATTTAGCTTGAGCCATGAACTTGCCTTCAGATGGCGATAATAAGCAATTTTTGCTTAATTTTAGCCACTAATGACCTATTTTCCTTAATGTCATTCACGAATTATCATTTTTCCTTCATTTTTGCCAAAATGTCGCCTCGTCGGAAACCAATACTTTTGACATTTCTCCATTTCAGCCGCGAATTAGCAATGTCTCCCAATTTTATTGTCGGAATTAGCTATTTTTCTCAAACTCAGTGGTCAATTATCGTGGGTTATCACTATTTTAGCGGTGAATTTGCGTGTTTTGTCATTTTAACCGCGAATTACAGCTTTTTTCACACTTTATCCGCGAATTTAGCTAGTTTGTTTTCTCACTCAATTCTAGCATCCACGACGTTTTACCGCGCGAATTAGCGTAGTGTTTCTCTCAATTTTTGCCGCGAATTCTTGTTTTTATCACTTTAGCCGCCAATGAGCGATTTTTCTACATTTCAGCTACGAATTTTGCCCCGCATCTGTAACCGTGTGAGAATTTTCCATTTTTTCGCACTCAGCAAGCAATTTTATCCAAACCGCTGATTGTGTTTTCTGATTTTAGCCGCAAAGGATTTCCGCAATTTTTCGTGAATCAGCGATTAAATTCATTTCGTTTCTTCAGACTGAATTTAACGCTTTTTCCCAGTTGAGCACGCGTTTTCTATTCTGAAGAGCGGTGTTTTCGAATTTTAGTTTACGAATATGCAATTTTTTTTAACCTTTTTCCACGAATTAGCCACGTGCTTTTCATTTTGAGCCGGCGAATTTCGCAATTATTGGTCTTAATTTTAGCTATGATTCAGTGTTTTTTCACACTTCCTTCTGTTAATTGAAGATTTTTCTTATTTTCAAACCGTGAATTAGCAGTTTTTCACAACGTTGGCCTATTATAGCGTTATTCACAATTTTGTTCTTGATTTTGCCCAGAGAAATTTCGAATTAGGGCCACGGCAACCGGGTGGGGGGGGGGGTTTAGTCACGAATATTGTATAGCATTTTCCAATCGTTTTGCCGCGCGTATACACTTGTCCCTCAAGAACAGAGCGCCTTCTTCAATTGTTGGCCGCCTAAGCACCTACAGAAACTATGGGGATCAGCGTATTTTCTCTGTTTTTAGCCGCGAAATTGACTCCAGAAGGCGCGAATGAGTAAATTTTGACTGTTGAAGATGGCCCGAAGAGTTTGAACTTTTGGATCGAGAGATGTTGACAGTGGCAAGAGTGGGAGGGTTGGCAAAACAATAATATTTTATACGATCACAATTAGCTTCAGTTCGCTGTTTTTTCGATATTGTTTCTAGGAGCAACAAGGATAGAAAATAATAACTTTCGCTTAATCACCTCACGGCGCGGAAAATGAAAAGGAAATTAATTTTTTTTTTTTTTTTTTTCACATAAAAAAAAGGAAGAAAAATAGTTTTCTCCGGGTTCTCTCCTTATTTTTTAGGGATGTAGAACAAGCCAGGTGTGACCTGTTTAGTCTCGCGGGGGTGGTTAAAAGACCATTACCACCTTTCGGGTGCCACCCTCTCCCCCACCGCACTTTTCTCATAAGGCCTACCCAGAGAGAGAGAGAGACCATTTGACACGGTGAACCACCCTCCTCCACTCTATTGTGTTATGCTGTTAACTTCCCTAAAGGTGTAAGGAGAAAAACCTTTTTTTTTTTCTTTCTTTCTTTTTTTTAACTTTTTTCTATCTCTAAGTCCATTAATTATTTTATTTGGTGTCCGATTTGCAAACTTTCCCACCGTAGGGAGATCTGCACGCCCCCTCCCCTCTCCAGCCACCTTGTTTGTTTTTGTTTCATCGAGTCGTGAAAAAAAGAAAATATTTGTTTTTCCTTCAAGGTGCGTAGCTACCCCGAAACGGTGTAATTTCGCTATAAAAACTTTTTTTTGTGTAACTAATTAAAATCTGTTTCTGCCTGCCTGCTCTTAACCCTTGAAAAAAAAAAAAAACCTTTTAATTGGGCTCTTTTTCGTCGTCATTGAAAAGGAAAGGTTAATTAAAGCCTTGGATTTGAGAGGGTAAACCTTTGGGTAACCGCCGCGCACAGTGAGGCAGACCATGATCGGCGAACTTGGCCTTCTTCCGTAATATTGTATAAAGCCATATGTCCGCTTTCACAAAGGAAAAGATTCTTATAGCGGGGCCCTCGCACTTTCGCCGAAGCTCCTTCTAAGGAAATGGTGACGTAGATATACGAGAGAAAAAAAAAAAAAAAAAACCTCCCCGATTTGAGTGTGGTGATTGAAAAATGTGGCGCTACGTAGGAGCAAGATTGATGGGGCGGGGGAAAGAGGTTTGAATTTTGAAGTTCTGTTGTGCAACACGATGAGGGGGAGATGCTGTGAATGTCTTGCCATATGGTTTCTTCTCCCGTTCTTTTCCAGTTTCTTTTAAAACGAAAACAAAATGCGGAGGATGGTGAGTGTAGCGGCTTTTTAAAGAAAAAAAAAAACTTTTAAAGAAAAGTGAATTGGATTTAAAGAAAAAAAAAAAAAACAACAAAGTAAACGGGAACGAAGCCTTGTCCAGACACCCACGCTTCGGAGAAAGTGAACGCGCCTTTGTCCCCCCTTCCCATCGCCCCGCTCCACGATAATATAACTCTAATTATGTACCGACCGAAAGAATAGAAAGGGTGGAGAAAAAAAAACAACAACAGACGGGTGAAGACACTTTCGATGACGTCCCAGGACATTACCAGTGATTAATCGATCTGAAGGCCATCAGATTCACTTTTTATAAAAAAACGAAGACGAAAAAAAGCTCCCCCTTCCCCCTCATACCGCTGCGTGAGCGCAGCATCCTTTTCAAAACGCATCTCGGAGGTGTGAATCTGATAATCGAGGTGTGTCACGAAAGGGAAACTATAGTACAACAACTCGCCCATGTGGAATTTAGAGCTCCATATAAGACATTACCATCGCTTTTCAGACCGTTGAAACAATCGTTTATAACGATTTAATTAAGAAAAACGCACTTTTCCTGACTGCGCTTGTCCTACTTTTTACCTCCGCTTGATTATGTGGCACAAGCTCTTCTTGAAAGAAAAAAAAGTGACGGTTTTAAGCTTGTGGGATGATGAATTTGGAAAGCAGCCTTAACAGGATATTTTTTTTTTTCGGGCGACCTTGTTATTGTTTTTCTTTCAAATGAGATTTTCTCTTCCTCATGTGCAAAAATACGCCAATTTTGCGGTTTTCAAGTAAATCTGATTCGATTTGATAGCTCCAAATTACCTAATATCGACCCCCCCCCACCCACCCACCATTCTTTTTGATCGTTTCCTATAAATAAAAATTCAACCTTAATCCCCTCCCCCTCATTTCCCATCCGATCATCATCATTACAGAACCAGACACCCTAGAAATCTTCTGCCATACATTTGTTGTCGCTTAACCCACTACCCCGATGAACAGCTTTCGCTGTCAAATGTCCCCCTCCTCTCCTCACACCTCTGAGGGGGGGGGTGTTGAGGGGGAGGCTATTAATGCCCATTTTAACGTCCTTGACATTTCCAGACCAAACCCGTTTTTACATACAAGAACGTTCTTTATAAAAATAAAAAAAAAAGTTTTAATAAATAAAAGTTCACGCCAAAAACGATCCAACCAGATGGTTTTTATGGACCACCCCTCCTCCCACTACACACGACGAAGTTTCTAAATCTGCCAAGTCTGAGAGGGAGAGAGAAAACAACTAAATTTAAGACCCGTACAAGGACAGGAAACTAAAAAAAAAAATGAATATAAAAATAAAAAGAAAAGTTACTAAAAGGTGCGCCCCCGTAACACCTATAGCACTAAAAAAGTGTTTAAAGATTTAAAAAAAAAAAAAAAAGAGTTAAGCAAACGTTTTAAATTGACCTCGCAGGGGTTGGTTGTGGGTGGTGGCGTTTGGTTGACGGGCTGAGGAGGAATGGGATACGAAATAGGAAAGCGTAAGCGATAAGGACAAAGTTCAATTGACTGAGTGTTGCAACGTGAAACAACAACAACAACAAAAGGGGGTCAGATTTTTATAAGTGCATCTAAAAAGGGGAGTAAAATTTGTTTTAAAAGAGTATTGCAACAAAAGAGACGGTGTTTAGGAGTGTTGTAGGGTGTTTGGTGGTGCGGCATTGATGCGGTGGGGGTGGTGGAGGTCCAGAAGTTCAAAAGCAGGTGTCTATACTTCATTCTGTAATTGTACCTGGAGTGGAACATCGAATGCGAATAAAACTATACCCGTTTTTGCACTCTCCAAAACGTTTTAATGGACTCGACGGCCGGCGGCGGCGTGGCAAAAAATCTGTTTCATTAGTTTATAAAGACATGAAGGCGGAGAGCCTGCGCTGTTTTGCGGTCAGTTCAATTCCAGAGCACTTTCTCTTTATAATGCAATGAACGAAGGCCACGGCTCAATAAGACTTCAAATTAAAAATAACGAGAAATTGAAAAAATGATCGATTAGGTGGATAGTTAAGGATAGAAAAAAAAAAATGAAAGTGTCCCTTCTCGCGAAAGAGATTGTTATGGACGAGGAAAAAGTGAAGGGCAATTATATAGCTTTAAAAGCCCTGAATTTCGTTTAATTGATGAGTCCCTCGGAAATATAAAAAACATGGTACCCACAAGCGGTTCCCTAAGCCGAAAAAGGCGGCATTTTGATGCTTTATACGCCATATACCACCGGACAAAAGACTGCGGTTTATTGGCTTTTTCATTTGACTAATTTCGTGGGTTTGGCTCTTCTAAAAATCAGAATTCCCCGGATCATTCACAGGTCTGTCAAGAGGGGGTGAGGAGGGGAGGTACGGGGTCCGTTATCCTCAGGGCCCGGCAATTCTTGGGCCCCGAATTTGAGAAAATCAACAAAAGGAAAAAAAAATAGAGCTTTACTGAGGTTGGAAGCTCTGCAGTGGTTGGACCTTTGTTGGGGTCGGACCTTTGCTCCGAGGCGATTTTATGTCATGCGTGACGGGGGTGGCGGTAAACTTTCCTCTCAACTCCCTCCACCACCACTTATACTTATATCGCCTAATTTCTTGATTTTCTTTTGTAATAAATAACAAACAATAGCCCGTAAGCCTACTGTCTCTGGTACCCGAAATCCGGATCGTTTATTGCAGTTCCCAAGGATCTGCTCAAGTCTCTGTGGGTGAACGCTGGTGTTTGGCGCTTTGAACTTAACACAAAATCTGGAAATTCATGCCACATAGAACCCAGAAAACTCTGCTGACAAACCAGACGCAACGACTCGCGCTGTGTGCTGCGGTGCTGCGTGGGTTTGGCTCAATGTCAGCTCCAAAACGAATCATCCACGTCTGGCTCTGGTTATTTTGAACCCAAATTTCGATTTTTCAAAACAAAATTTTGTGATTCGGCTCGTTTAAGGACACATTTTAGGGATTTTTTTATCCCTCAAAAACAAAATTCCGCGGGTTTGTGCTCCTTCAATCCAATTTCGGCGATTAACGCTGATTGATGAGGCACCAAATACCACATTTTTTAGTCCTTTTCATAATTCTATTTACTAGGAATAAACAAATGGCCCTACACCGGAGGCTCAAAAAATTGGAAAGACGCGCAAATGTGCTAATGTTGGGTCAAGTACGCGGCATTCGCGGCTAATAAATAGCGAAAAAGCGTTAATTCACGGAATAAATCGCTATAATTGGCGGCTAAAAATTGAAAAAAACTCATATTATCAGCTTTAATATGAAATTGAGAAATATCACTGAATAATAATGGCTCAGCAGACTCAGCTAATATTGAGAAAACGCTGACGCGTGGTTTCACGAGGCAACACAACTAAATTAAGACAAACCGGTAATTATCGGCAAAAAACTTGAGAAAAGTCTTGAATCGTGGCTAAAATTGAAGAAAAAACGCTAATTAGCGCATAGTATTTGAGAAAATCCGCTAATATGCGTCCGAAACTGAGAAAGCCCGCCAATTGAGATGACATGCTAATGCGCACTTGAGCGCTTTCGTCTTCCACTTCTTCAACTTTCAAGAACGCATGCGTCTAAGCAATTTCTAATACCCTGCCAGCTTCTTGAGGCCACGCAATATACAGCATTCCTCACGTTCACCTCTGACGAAAGGCACAAATGGAGATATATACTTGGAAACGACCATTCGTGGATTAATCTGACGAAATTCGCGGCTTAAATTGAGTAAACTTACTGATTCACGACGAAAACTGCGTGAAAACAGTGATTCTCAAATGAAATTGAGCAGTAATGCGTGGCTAAAATTGACACAAGCACTTGTCTGCGGCAAGAAATGAAGAAAAACCATGATACACGACTAAAATAGTGGAAAAACGCTAATTCGCGGATACATTTGAGGTAAAGTCCACTAAGGCGCCTCCGAAACTGAGAAAAACCGCCAATACCGCGGCTTAACTTTAGAAAAAGCGCTATTTCGCGTGGCTGTGAAGTCTAACTCGCGTCTATAATTGAGAAAATACGCCAATTCGCGGACATAATATTTGTGAAAACCCGATGATTCGCGGCTAAAACTGAGAAAAACTGCTAATTGCCGGCTAAACTATAGTGATAAAGCGCTAATGATTCGCATGCAGCTAAATTTGAAAAAAAAGCGTTAATTCACCGGCTAAAGTTGACACATAAAACGATCATTCTCGAAAAACGCTAGCGGGTTAATTTGAGAAAATTCGCGGCTAAAATTGAGTTAAACTTGCTAATTAGTTGCTGAAATCGTGTAAATGCGGCTGAAATCAATACATTTTTCGCGACTAAAATTGAGAAAAAGCGCGTAAATTTACGGCTGAAAGTGAAGTGCTCTTTCTAAATTGTATCCACGAATTAGTCATTTTTTCTTTATTGGCGTTTTTCTCCAGCTGTGAATTTTCCAATAGCGTTTTTCTATGTTTTACCCACTCATTAGCGATTTCTATCAATTTTAGCAGTAAATTAGCGAATTTTCTCAATTCTAGCCGCGAATTAGCAGCATTTTCTCATCTAATTTTCTCTGTAATAACCAACGAATCAACGTATTTCGCAATTACAGCCGCGAAGTTGCCCCAAGAGTCCGTGAATTAGCGTTTTCTCAATTTTTTTGGCTGCAAATTTGAGTTTTGCTCAATTTTAGCCTCGAAAGAACGATTTTTCTGAACTTCCGGTGCGAATTAGCGCTGTTCATAAAATTCTAAAAATTGTTTAAGCGCCTTTTCACAATTTTAGAAGTGAATTCGAACAATGAACCCCGCGCCATACGTGAGACGGAACCGTTTAAACCTGAACCGCGTTTAAAAGCGCGTGTGTGTGTGACTTTCATTGAAAACGCAAGGAATGGAACGTTCAAAACGATAAACGCTAAAATCGCTCGTCCTGTCAAGAAAAAGCGACGCCATACAGAAGACCACATTTTCCAGGGGCGGTCAGACCCCCCCCCCCCTCGCCATAATAGAGTTTGAAGGAGCTTTAGGGATATACTGGCCTTAAAAATGGGCTTCTCGTGTGAGTAAAACCCACAAAATGGGTTCTGTGAGATCCAGATCCACAATATTTGGGTGTAGAAAAGGGCTAAACCAACAAAATTGATTTTATAAAGGGCCAAATCTCCGAAATTTGAGTATTATAAGGCGTGAAAACCATAAATTCTGAGCCATCGATGTAACCAATACCGTAAAGATAAGACCGTAAGGTAACACGGGGATGACATTTTTGCTTTTTGGTCGAGCAAAACAGGCGAAATTGACTTCTGTGAGAGATCGTAATTCACGAAATTTGGGGTTTGAAAGGGCTAACCCTCTCGAATTTTTTTTTTTTTTAAAGTGCCCAACAGGCGAAATTTGGGTTTAGATAGGTGACAGAGTAATTCAGGGCTTGTAGGTACTCTTGTTCGTTTCCTCCAAGATTCCGCGGGTGGAATACGCCATGCTATGGCCAATATTTGCCGTTTTGACTTACATTGGCTGGAAAATTCACCTAGAAACGAGGGAAATTTTATGGAAATGATGATGTATAGGTGACGAATTCGAATGTTTGGTGATGAGGGGAGGTAAAATCTGAACTGCTCAGATTCTTTGCTCTCGCGCAACATTGCCGTCTGACTTCCGCTGTGCCACTGCGAATTCCCCGTCACGGTCATTTCGAACCGCAGAAAACTGTCAATTTCTGTGTGTTTCAAAAGCTGGCAATGATATCGCGTAGATACCCAAAAAAAATCTGACCATTCGGCCGTGTGATTGGGTGGTTGTGATTTCACCTAAGTAAGACGCGCACTCTCGGAAATGTATCTCGAAAATGTGATTGTACTGCCAAGAAACTTGCGTTTCAGCCCTGAAGACCAACAAAAATTGGGTCTGTAAACCGTTAATTATCCATAAGCGCAAGTGCAGATAACGCCCAGGCCTATTATAGCACGTGTCGGGCGACTTTCAGAACTGACGCACTGCGATGTCAGGGCCAGAAGAAGACCAAAACCTGATGATTCTCCTGGAGGTATTTTTTGCACTCAAAGATCACGTTCCACGTTTTTTCGTGAACTTAATCTAGAGGACGCGGTGTGGTTGGGTGGGGGTGATAAACAAAAGCGATCTGTTTAAAAATCGTGCTATATAGTCGGAGGACCAATCAATGCGAAGGATGACGGTGTGATTGCTGGTGCAAAAGGAGGAAAGGGATGTGGGTCGTATAGAACGCCCTTGAAAAGACCCTGTACTTTATTCCACTAGCTCACGTTTTGCGAGTTTCAAATCCACCCCTGAGCGGTCAAAAAAGCCCTTATAATTTGCAGAGTCAGACACACACTGAAATGAATCGCCTTCTCCCTCTACCTGAGATTTTGCACAACAAAAGGAAACTTGTTGTGTTGTGGGCTGTAATACTCACAGGTAAAAATCTACTTCCCTGACGTAATTAGCACCCTTAAGACCCCCCCACACCACTACCGGATATCTTTCAGCCTTTAGAGAGTCATATTTCAAAGATTCCGCAAAAGGGAATAAACCCAGGGCAGTAAAATTAGGGTAATATTTAGGAGGTTTTAACTGTGGTCCTAATTTAGGAATTAACTTTTAACCCGAGAATGTCAAAAAGTCACGCCTTTCCAAGTCTCAACCTCGTATAGGATGTATAGCGAGAGGTCATTTCTCGAAAAATATTCGCATGACACCATCGTTACAACTCCCTCTCCCCTTCCTTTCCCATCACTCTCATCTCTCCACAACAAACCAAAGAGAATTGTAAATAAGCTTTAACGATTCTCAAAATCGAGAGGCTGCACAGAGAGAGACAAAAAAAAAAACAATAGACAACCCCCACCCCCACCCACACAAAAACATAGGTCGGCGAGGGGATCTTAAAGCTCACTTTAAACGTTTTCTTCTACGGGGAATGTCCGAGACACAGAAAAAGGGCTTCGAGAGGAAATGATGAAGAAAAGGCTCGGGGGAGAGAGGCTGCGACACACGAAGGAAAAAAAAAAAGAAGATCTAATGGCAAGATCGTGAACCCGGCAATGATGGGTCATCAACCTTGTTTTTCCGTTGGTTTTTTTTTTTTTGTGTGTGTAATGGATATAAGGCGTAGGGGGGGGGGGATAATCATAAGAAATTAATAAAACGTGCGGGGAAAGCCTTGGATGTGACGTGCCACCATTGGGACGATTAAAAAATATCGTCTAAAAACATGGAATTTTTAGTGATTCAAAGAAAATTCAAACAATTTTGGGCGATTCCCTCAAATTTTAAAAACGCTAACACTATCGCTATGTCGTCAAAGAAAATCTTGACACAGTAAACTGCAATTTACGACATTTTTTTTCGTAATTATATTAATCAACTTCTTAGAGGTTTGCACCGGTTTTTTATTTAGGATCCGAGGAAGAAAAAAACTGTTAGATTTCAAGTATTTCTATTTACGGCACTTGATCTCTTTAAATAACAGTTGATTTTCCAATGTATTCCCACGCCGAAGACATGTTTTATTTCGATTTCGAGGCGTTGTTCTCGGTCGAAGAGAATGGCAAGAGTGAAATAAGAATCAATGTGTGGCAATGATACCACTCCCCGCAATTAAAAGCGTGGTAAGTATCACTCCCCCCCCCCCATCAACTTCAACCATTGGACGGATTTAACCATTAAAAGTATTAAAAATAAAGCTGAAATAACAGTCGAATTCCTTTTAAAAAATGACGGCTTTTTTAAAAGGTCGTCCTCAAACTTTTATATCGAGAAGCATTGGGGCTTCTCAAGGGCGACTACAATATTGGCCCAATCGGTCCGAAGGGAGAGATTCCTGTATACGACCTCCTTCCCCCTCTCCCGCAATGGTTGAAAAAAAAATACCCCCAATTTTTTCGTAATAATAACAAGGTCGCTTTTATATATACCCTCCAATTTCAAACCAATTTGAAATGGGCAGCAAAATGACGTCATTCCAAAAGTTGCAGCGTGCAAAATCCCATTAAAGGCGAAATCGAGTTCGGAATATAATAACCTAACATTTCCGTTTTCTTATTAACGAGGAATAAACAAGGATAATGAAATGCCTCGACAAGATAAACTCGTAATGATGTAGCGAGGGGGGGGGGGTTACAAAACAAACAATTGCCCATCGTGAATGACTGGGATTAGAAGAAGAAGAAAGAGAGAGAGAGAAAAACATTTTTTTAATGGGATTTTTGCCGATCCTGCGCCATTAAAAGCAATTCATTTTTTTTTATTCTTCTTCTGAACTGCTGCATAACAGAAAATGTGTGAGATGAATTCACACACTTTCTCAAAAAAAAAAACTTTCTCTCGCGCCAAATTTGAACAGAAAATACGAGGAAAATAAATAAAAAATCCCAGTTCGTGGGAGTACAAATATTTGCAATTAGTAAAATACGAAGGGAGTCAGCGAGCCCTTTTTTTTCGATTTTGACCTGCTAAAAAAGACGATTTTGACTTTTAAAAAGTTGCCTTTTTTCGGCAGCCAGTCATTTCGCATAAGGGAATACTATACACGAGGAATTCCAATATATTTCCTCTTATCACGGAAACAAAGACTTAATTTTTCAACAATTTCTTCAAATTGTTCTTTTTATTTACTGAATTAATTAATTTAACACGGAAAAATCACCGAATTTACGAGACACGAGCTTCATACCTATAATCATAATCTGAAACACCTTTACTTTTATGGTGCTCCGTGGTGGTGTTTCGTATTTATTTTATACGTTTTATTACTCTTGCTATATTGAGGCTTTTTCCACTCTTGCGCCAACTCTACTTTTCCAGAAATATTTTGCACGTCCCCCCCCCCCACCCACACATTCAAAGTTTCCGGATCTATGGACGCGTGCAAGAAAAAAAAAAAAAAAGAGATAAAAATGACAGATGTTTGTGCGCTGTTTGAATGGTCGCGGCCCCCCTCGTTTTTTTTGTAACGCCACGGGGCCCGCACACCTGTAGCTTAAAACAATTAGCGAAGGGTGACTAACGAATCCGAGAGAAGGAAAATAATTTATCACTTTTTGACCGGACAAAATATTCTCGTTCGATTGATTTATGAACGTCAATTTTGTTTGGGGGGTGGGGCGGGGGGTAAAAGGGGTTGAGGGTAGAAAACGTCAATTTTTCAGAAATTTCCAGCTTCAGCGAGATAATTTTTAAAAAAAAGTTCGGAAGGTCATTTAAAACAGTATTGTGGCGAGGTGCCCAAGTTGTTTGAACGAATCATTTAATAGCCTCCTGAACGGTGCAGAAAGGTAGAAAGGTGCTCATTAACGGAAGTCGAAAAATCCAACTGTTTTGGATTCCTTTTTGGGGGATTTGGAAAAATCAAAAAAACACCGGAAAAAAAAAACAGCAAAATTTTGATTTTGTAGGGAAAATTGACTCGGCCCATAAGACTACCGTTCTAGCCGGTTAAAGTCGCTGGAACTCACCAGTGGTCATGTTGGAGAAGACGCCATCCAGGCGCTTCGCTGAATCTCGTGGGCTCGGACGTCCTTCCGTCTTGTATAACAGAACACTTTTTTTCCTTCCGAGACAAATTTTTTCCCCTTTATACTCTCCGAAACACTGGCTTTTATCGAAAAATAAAAAATAAAAATCACCAGAATCGCTTACAAGCGGAAAACACTTTTACTTTATTTAGAGACCCGAAGATAGTGTGAGAGAGAGAGGTAACTTTTAAAACGGGGGCGAAAGAAACTCCAAAAAAAAAATAAATAAATAAAAACGTTCGCCAAGGATCGAGTCTGCACAGACACTGAAGTCCTTCCGCGGGGCTTCAGGAGGCTCTCCCCTTCTTTTCTCTTCTTTTCTTTTTCCTTCGCCGTTGCCCCCCCCTCCCCCGCCACACCAAGGACCGGCGTTTTGAGGTCCTCACACTCACTCCTTCCCTTTACCACGCCGCGCCGTGCCATGGGCCCAGTCACCCACCCACGCAGGGGCACCCCTGAGCCTCTCGCCCATACAGCATCCAACTCTGTTGATTTTTTTTTTTTTTTTTTCATCTAAAACCACACAAACGAGTAAAATTTAATTTCGTACGGTTTCCAACAACAAAAAGGATGGAGGGGGGGGGGTTGAAAAACTCGATCAGTTGCGGATCTTTCAAAATGTCAAATCGCACGTTTTTACGTCCTGTTAATGACTCACACCTGCCCTTGATTGTAGTTATTTTTTTGTTACGATCTAAATATACATTAAAGGTATGAATGTAGCATTATGTGCCAAGAAAAGTTTTAAAAAAGAGGGGTGGGGAGGGAGGTTCTTGGTAATATCAAGGCAAAAACATTATCCAGGAAGGAAGTATTGAGTATAGCAGAATGACCATAGCATCCTACAAGGATCAAGATTTACTCAAAGAAGGGGCTTGGGAAATTGTGCTTAGCTCTATTAAAAATGGCTTGAACTGACTGTAATCGTGCCCAAAAATGGCAGAACTGAAGATTCACGCCTTAAAAAATGGCTACACTGAGAAAAAACCTGTGGCCCGATGGTTTTGAAAAGTGAACCCAAGAGCGTCATCGGATCATAAAACCCACCCGAGGAATTAAGACGCCGTCCGAATTTGGGCTGAAGTGATGCACGAGACCGAGACCGAGACCGAGATGTACGTGTCTCGGTCTCGGTCATTAGCATGATGATCTCGGTCTTGGTCTCGGTCTCGTACTTAAAAAGTCGGTCTCGGTCTCAGTCTCGTCTCCTAAGTCTCGGTCTCGTCTCGAAAGTCTCGGTCTAATGACCCCCGCCACCAACCCACCTATATGTTTAGAGTGATTTTGATTGACAGATCCCCGGTTACCCCGCCCTCTCCGGAAGCTGGTGGTCGGCTATGGAGCATTTAATTTATAACCCCCCCCCCCACCTGCAAGTGAATTCAGCCCCGCCCCCCCTGGAGCTTGTCAAATCCTTTAAACATAGGAGAGGGGTGGGGTGGGAAGGTGGTCGGGGAGTATATGGCGAGCGGGAGGGATTTCGATTACCTCCCTCTAAGAGAGGTCCCAGATCCGCCCTTGGATCTATATGTACACATTTTGTGGGCTATGTAAGGTCAAAATGCTACACTTTAGGGGGGGGGGAAGTCTACATCCGATCCAAGAATAGGCGTAAAATGGGATTAACCCTAGTAGGCTAGTACAGGTCTTGTCAAATCGCTGAAAACTTGTGTGTGGGGGGGGGGTTATTCTATGAGAGGGTTTTCGATCCCCCCCCCCCCTTTAAAAGGTCTCCGATTCGCCCTTTGATGCTTGATGCTATGTGTGTAGGTCACAGTATTCCAAACTGGAGAAATTAGAGGCACGCTATTTCTGCACGAAACGAATCGAATTCAGGCCGGTCTTCGGTCCGGGCTAAATACCCAAACCGTTTCCGGAGAGGGAAGCATTAGATTGGGTCAGTGGCGGATTTACGGGGTGGGTTTTGGGGGTTTAAACCCCCCCTAAGAAGATGGCGTATGCTATTGCTGGTCATTGGAAAGATTTCTTTTATCTTCACCAAGGCTGCTGAATAAGGGTCGCGGCACAGATGATTCCTATAGACCCTCCTCCCCTGTATTCGTCCCTCATCTACAATGCAGCCAGTAGTGCATCGATGTAGGGGTGAAGAGGTGGGCAGCCATAAAATTGATAGCGTTTTCCATTTGCATAAAATTCCGCTGTATCAAAAATATGTAAAAGAGAAAAAAATTGATAAAAATCGCTAGAATTTAGGAAACTCCATAAAATCGCTAATCCACATGACTAAGAAGGGCAGTGCTAAAAAGGAGAAAACGGATCAATTTAAGAAAATTCCCTAATTTACAGCTAAGATTGAGGACTGCGGTGATTCGCGGCTAAAATTAAGAAATTAGCGGCGCGCCGATAAAATTGGCCGCACAAATTGAGAAAAAGCGCTGATTGTGAAGCTAAAATGGAGAAAAACGATAATTCACGGATTTTCTAATTCGGGGCTGAAATTCAATAAGAGCGGTGATTCGCGGGTGAAATTGATTTTTTTTTGCCGGGAATAATTCACGGCTAAAATTTAGAAATAATGCCCAGCTAAATTGAAAACCGCTATAGCTCGGCGGATCAATTGCAGAAAATCCGCTATTTCGTGGCTATAATTTAGCAAACGCGGTAACTCGCGGCTAAAATGAAGATAACGCCAATCCACATGAAGTCATGACATAAGAACTGAAAAAAAAAAAAAAAATACAAGAATTGAAGAAAGAAAAAAACGTTTCCTCACAACCAGGGGACTCGAGCCCCCTCCTTTGGGGCAGTGGTGACGGAAAAGGGGGGCGTTTTCGCGTTTGATCAGTTTGACCATTATTGAGTCTTAATAGACAGCTTTTTGCTATTTTTAAGACACGCATCGTCAGTTCAGACATTTTAAACGTGTGAAAATATCTCAGTTTAGCCGTTTTTGACGCACGAATGGTCGATTTTCAAAACATGAATAATCTGTTTAGGGATTTTCAAAGCGCGAATCGTCAGTTTAACCCTTAATAGGCCACGTTATTAAACATATGGAGTCAGTTTTAGCAATTTTTAGGGCGTGAATACGTCAAACTGCCAGTATATGGCAATTTCTAGGGCATGAATAGTCAGCGTGATATTTTCAAGCCGCGAATCGTCAGTTGAGCTACTTTTAGGAAGCGTAGAGCAGGTTTTGCCAATTGTATGGCTTGTATAGCCAGTTTGGCCAATTTTAGGGCGCATGCCAATGAGTTTTTTTTTTTTTTTTTTCATTTAAAAGCCGCGAATACAATGTCATACCAAGGCGAGAATAGTCAGTTTGGCTATTTTTTGGCGAAATACTGGTCGATTTTACCATTTTCAGGGCTGGGATAATAATTTATTTAAGCGCGTTCAGGGCAAGAATGACGTCAGTTAAACATTTTTGGAGCTCGTAAAGTCAGTTTGGCCTCCTTTAAAGCGGCGCATCCACCAGTTTGGCTGTTTTTAGCGTGCTTTAGTCCCATGAAGGTTATAGTTTGACCATTATTGGCGCGCCAATGGTGAATTTTGCAGCCTTCAGGGCAGGAATCATCAGTTTAGGCATATTCAGGGCGTGAACCGTCAGTTTAGCCAATTTTTTGCACTTGGAGTCAGTTTGGCCATTTTTAGATAGGTACCTAATTGCCAATTTTTAGGGTATAATTAGTCGCAGTTTAGCCGTTTTCAAAAGGCATAAATCGTCAGTTTTGCTATTTTGGGGCGCGATTATAGTCAGTTTAGCCGTTTTTATGGTGGGAATAGCTATTTCTAGGTAGTAATAAATCGCTGTTGAGTCATTTTTAGTAGAGCGAAGGACTTTCCCGAAAGGAATTCCCCCCCCCCCCTTGAGGAAATCCTGGATCAGCCGTCTGCTCAAAGATATATCGCTTAATTTAGATAAAAAGCTCATTCGCTGCTCAACTCGAGAAAATACGTGGCTGAAGTGGACAAGACGCGATCATTCGCTGCTGAAACGGGGAAAAACGAATAAATCGCGGATCAATTAGAGAAAACCTGTTAATTCACGGCTAAAATTGTGAAAAAGTGCTTATATCGCGGCAAAAATTGGGAAAACACCAATTCGTGGTTACTACACAGGCAAGTTTCGGGCTAAAACTCAGAATTAAGAGAGAGTTAATCGGACTTACGAGCTTATCCGATGGAAAATAGAGAAAAATAGAGTTAATTCGCATTTTCCGCAAGCGTGGATTTATGGTGTGTAACCCCTCCCAAGACAAAAAACTAGATCCGCCACTGGATTGGGTTCATTTGTTGAGTAAAAATATCTATACCAGCGCTATATGCATCGAGCTTTTTGGATCACACCGAGACCCGAGACTAAGTCTCGAGAAAATGAGACTTAGTCTCGGTCTCGGTCCAGAAAATGCAATCTCGATCTCGGTCTCGGTCCGGAAAATGCAATCTCGATCTCGGAGGACTTTAAGTACTAAGTACTAAGTATGGGGCATGAATTTAACCGGAAGAACATGATCCTGAAACTGGTCTCATTCGAAAGGTTTCATGGAGCTGATTACGAATATGATCGTCTGCCGGCGTGTGCCTGGGGCATTTGCCCTCTGTGACTCGTCGAATTCACTAAATTTGGGAAATTTTAATTAACTAGAAGAATATAATCCTGAAACTGGTTTTATTCGATAGGTTTTGTGAAGATGATTTCAAATACGATCGTCTGCCGGCGCCTGCTTGGGGCATTTGCCCTCGGTCGGCAGTCAAACTCACTAAATTAGGTATAATAATTTACCGGAAGAACGAAGTCCGAAAATGGTCACATGCAACAGGTTTTATGTAGCTGAATACGAAAATGATCGTCTGCTTGGGGCATTTGCCTTTAGTGACAAGTCAAACTGCACAGAGGGAAAATAATTAACCGGAAGATCACAGCCCTGAAGCTTGTCTCATTCAAAAGGTTTCTTGGAGCTGACTACGAATACGATCGTCTGCCGCCATCTGCCTGGGGCAATTGCCCTCTGTGGCTCGTCAGAATCACTAAATTTGTGGAAGTTTCATTAACCGGAAGAATCATTTTCCGGCCTTCGTTCTTCCGGTTAATTAATATCCCTGATTTAGGGCGTTTGACTGGCCGCCGAGGACAAGTGCTCCAGGCAGAGGCCAGCAGGACGATTATGTTCCGTAAAACTTATGAAATAAGACAAGTTTCAAGACTATATTATTCTTCCGGTTAATTAAAATTTCCGAAATTTCGTGAGTTTGGCGAGTCACAGAGGGCAAATTCCCCAGGCAGACGGCGGTAGACGATAGTATTCGTAATCAGCTCCATTAGACTTTTCGAATGTGACCAGTTTCAGGACTATGTTCTTCCAACTAAATTCATGTCCCAGATTAAGGACTTCAATTTGCTATAAAATCCTTAGGCCCCAGATACGGCATGGCAGACTACCGGACTCGTAAATAGGAGGTCATAAGCTATCATTATACACAGTTTTCATGTCTATGTTCTTCCGGTTGAATGGGACTGTCGCCAGCTCTCGGTCTATTTGTGTTCCTCCTAGCTCCCCTCAATGCTTGAAGTACGGATTCAAGTCACAACGAGCCTCAGAATTTGCGATTTTGCTCAATTTTTGCCACGAGTAGCGTTTTTTCTCAATTTTTGCCGCGAGGTTTAGCGATTTTTCTCAATTGTTGCCGTAAATTTGCGCTTTTTGCTAATTGGCTGCAAAGTTGCCCTCAGAAGCCTCGGCTTGCCATTTTCTCATTTCTCTGTAAATTAGCAAATTTTCTCATCTTAACCCACAATTATAACCACACATTAGTGTTTTTCCTCATTTTAGCCGCTAAAATTATAGATTTGTATGCATTTCGATTTCAGCCACGAATCAGAGGTTTCCCCAATTTTCATCGCGAACTACGTAAAGCTTTTCTGAATTTGGCTTTGGATTAGCGATTTTTTTCACTTTCTGGCACAAAGCTACCTTTAGAAGCGGCGAATTTGACGTTTTGTCCATTTAAATCGCAAATTGGCGTTTTTCCTCATTTCAGCGCTTCTCAATTTTATCGGTGAATTAAGCCACGGATTGGCGATTTTTCGCCATTTTAGCCCATTTTTCTCGATTTCATTCATGAATTAGCGCTTTTTCTGTACTTTATCCGCGGAAGCTTTAAGGAAACTGGTAGCCGCGAAGTATAGCGCTTTTTCTCACTTCTGTCCGTGAATTAGTAGCGGTGTACCGTGACCGCGCCGAGTGGTGAGGGGGCCAGATCGCCCCGGGCTCCCTATGTGGGCCTAAAAATGTGGATATTAAGGATCTATGTTCATGTTTGTTCAGCGCTCAGAGCTGGACAGCGATGTTGGCTCCTTTCGACGATTTTCAACCCATGCGACCCAGCATGGAGTGCTTGCAGGTGATTAGCAAAGAGTGTAGCTGAATAATTGATTTAGCCCACAAAGGCGCTATGCTACGCTGCTCCCCAGTTTTTGTTTTTTTTGTCCGTAAGAGGATAAAGATGAGAAGGCGTACTATTAAGCTTTCTTGCAGGCAAGTACCAACGTTGCGAAAAGTTGGGAAAAATCGCTAGTATTCATAACTACGGTAATTTAGTCCGCCCAATTGTCTCTTTGACTCTTCCATTATAGAGACGAAGGGGTCCGTGTCAGGAACTCGCAGACCAGCCAAGTCTTGAATAAGCGCGAAGTTCACGATCTTAGGAAATGACAGTTTTTCTGAGAAGATCGCAGGAAGTCTGGTACTGAAGGTGCTCGTGAAATTGATATTTTGGTGGATCTTGGGCTTGATACGGGCTTTTAAATTTAACAAAATAGTTTTTGTAGTGCACGAGCCAAATTTGTGAAATAAATGAGCCAAGCCCTCGAAATTGGGGTTTCAGCGCGAACCCAACACCCACGAAATTTGGTTTTCAGCAAGTCCAAAACCCACGAAAATACGGGTTTAGTTCTTCAGTGAGAAAACACCAGGAAAGGTAAAGAGGTACCTAGGAGGTAAAGGTTTTAGCAAAATTGGTTCAATAGCGACAAGCAAACTCCATGAAATTCGCGGTTTAGTGAGCCAGAATTATTGTGCTAAAACCACGTAAATGTGGTTTTGAATTTGGCAATCCCGCAAAATTGAGGGGTTCATAAAAAAATCCGCAACAATTTTTATTGAGCCAGGCATGCAAAAATGTTCTTGTGGTGAGAACAGTGCACAAAATTTGGTTTTAAATTATAGGCAACCCGTGAAATTGGTTTGCAACAAACAGCCGCGAAATTAGGTTTTCTTTTTAACACGACTTTTAGGCAAAGCATTGCGAAATTGTTGCTTGTTACTTCCATGTTTTTTTAGTGACGAGTTAGACCTGCAAAAATGGGTTTTCGGTGAGCGAAATCCGCAAAATTCGTCTCTTTAAATTACGCCATCCCGCGAAATTGGTTTGTCAGCTACAAAAAATTGACAGAATTGTTTTGTTTGTTTAGTGGGCGAAATGATTTTTAGTGAGTCATATCCACGCGAGAAAAATCCACGAATTTTGATTTTAGAGTGCGAAATCCCAGAAATTGGTTTCTTAGTGAGCCAGACCTTGAGCCAGTCCAGCAAAATTGTATTTATTAGGTATTATTACTATTATTATTTTGCTAGAAAAATATTTTGAAACATCTTTTAAATTAGGGAGCCCCACGAAATCGGTCGTGACCGTTTGTAGATTTGTACTTTTTGATGGTATTATCCAGGGGTGCGCTGCTGCCCCACCACGACTTCAACTTCGAGTCCAGTGAAGGTCAACTGGGCATCCCCGCCCCCTCTGGCTACGCCCATGGTTCACGGCTAAAATTGAAAAAAGGCTTGGCCAGGCAAGTGGCCGAATTTTATTATGATATTTCTCAAAAATTAGAAATTTCCTTAAACCTTATACGTACCTCTTTACCTGAACATCACAGTGATGTTTACTCAAAGTGGTTATTTTTTGAAACCATGGGAACCCCTCGTGGGAAAGAAAGCCCCCCCCCCTTCCTCGCCTCAGAGTTATTTCGGCCCGGGACCCCAGCCTAGTAAAGACGGCCAGGGGCGGATACAGGGGGTGGGCTATCGGGCTGAGCCCGAAGAGCCGGAGGGCCAGTGCGGCCAGAGGGCCTGATGCCTGCTCCCCCCCCCCCCCAACTTTTTGACGGATCCCAGCCCTCCTGAGAAAACTGGTAACTACAGATTAATTTCTCTCGGTAATTGTCCCTAAGGTAAGCCAACAGAATCCCGGAATTGGCCTTTTATAGCATAGGTACAATGAGACAAATGAGAACACCTATCAAATAGGGTTTTCTTAAAACCGGGACACCCTTTAACCTATGACTCAAGACAAGGCTGTTTTATAGCGTTTAGCTTAGCAGTTGGTTCAAAATTCACTCATTGAGAACAACCAGAATACACGTACTCCATAAAGGCCTGCCGCAGCATTTTGTGCCTCAGCTCTCAAGCTGCACACATTTTTTCCCTACTCTGCTGTCTCATATCTGCACCGATACCGATTTTATGGCCTCGTTGCAATCTTCAGGGCACTGCGGGCGTTAAGACTTGATCGGGGACTTAGGCATTCCACCACGTTAGATACAGCCCAGCAAAGCAGATTGTGATCTTTGTATGACTTGGTTGAAATCAATACGAGTGCCAGCTTTAAGGAGGGGCGAGCTGGGCAACCGCCCGGTGACGCCGTGTCCTTAGAGGCGCGTCTAGCAAAATCAAGGGGGGGGGGGGATGGACGAAAAAAAATGACCTAGGAAGCGCAACTGATTTATGAATATTTCAAAACTATATAAAATAGCCGAAAATTGAAGTTGTTTCAATTTTAGCCGTGAATTACAGAGCTTTTCCTCTACACATTGTCCGCGAATAAGTGATTTTCCTCAATTTTATAGGTGTGAACTGTGAAGTAGCATTTTGATTCCTCGATTTTTGCTAGGCAAATTAAGCGGTTTTTTTTCACACTTTCAAGTAGGTGATAATTTCCAAGAATTCTAGCACTTTGGGACTGCAAGTATAGCATTTTTCGTTAATTTCCGCAGCGCTAATTAATTTGCAATTTTTCTCAATATTGGGCCGCAAAATAGAGTTAATTCGCATTTTCCGCAAGCGTGGATTTATTGTGTGTAACCCCTCCCAAGACAAAAACCTAGATCCGCCACTGGATTGGGTTCATTTGTTGAGTAAAAATATTTATACCAGCGCTATATGCATCGAGCTTTTTGGATCACACCGAGACCCGAGACTAAGTCTCGAGAAAATGAGACTTAGTCTCGGTCTCGGTCCAGAAAATGCAATCTCGATCTCGGTCTCGGTCTCGGTCCGGAAAATGCAATCTCGATCTCGGAGGACTTTAAGTACTAAGTACTAAGTATGGGGCATGAATTTAACCGGAAGAACATGATCCTGAAACTGGTCTCATTCGAAAGGTTTCATGGAGCTGATTACGAATATGATCGTCTGCCGGCGTGTGCCTGGGGCATTTGCCCTCTGTGACTCGTCGAATTCACTAAATTTGGGAAATTTTAATTAACTAGAAGAATATAATCCTGAAACTGGTTTTATTCGATAGGTTTTGTGAAGATGATTTCAAATACGATCGTCTGCCGGCGCCTGCTTGGGGCATTTGCCCTCGGTCGGCAGTCAAACTCACTAAATTAGGTATAATAATTTACCGGAAGAACGAAGTCCGAAAATGGTCATATGCAACAGGTTTTATGTAGCTGAATACGAAAATGATCGTCTGCTTGGGGCATTTGCCTTTAGTGACAAGTCAAACTGCACAGAGGGAAAATAATTAACCGGAAGATCACAGCCCTGAAGCTTGTCTCATTCAAAAGGTTTCTTGGAGCTGACTACGAATACGATCGTCTGCCGCCATCTGCCTGGGGCAATTGCCCTCTGTGGCCCGTCAGAATCACTAAATTTGGGGAAGTGTCATTAACCGGAAGAATCATTTTCCGGCCTTCGTTCTTCCGGTTAATTAATATCCCTGATTTAGGGCGTTTGACTGGCCACCGAGGGCAAGTGCTCCAGGCAGAGGCCAGCAGACGATCATGTTCCGTAAAACTTATGAAATAAGACAAGTTTCAAGACTATATTATTCTTCCGGTTAATTAAAATTTCCGAAATTTCGTGAGTTTGGCGAGTCACAGAGGGCAAATTCCCCAGGCGGACGGCGGCAGACGATAATATTCGTAATCAGCTCCATTAGACTTTTCGAATGTGACCAGTTTCAGGACTATGTTCTTCCGGCTAAATTAATGTCCCAGATTAAGGACTTCAATTTTCTATAAAATCCTTAGGCCCCAGATACGGCTTGGCAGACTATAAGCTATCATCGTCATAAGCTATCATTGTACACAGCTTTCATGTCTATGTTCTTCTTAGCTTATCCCTCGGAGTACGACTCCCATAGGCGTCTCCGTGGCGCAAATGGCAGCGTGCTGGACTGGTAATCCAGAGGTTGCGGGTTCAAATCCCGCCGGGGAGCCATTTTTTCTCGAAACTCGAATCGTGTTGGGCTATGCCCTTCCATCGTCGTCCGGATAATATCAGTCTAATTAATTTATTAATTAAAATACCGGCGACAGATTTATTCATTATATCCATCTAATTGGCAGAATTGTTTTGTTTGTTTAGTGAGCGAAATGATTTGTTAGTGAGTCATATCCACGCGAGAAAAATCCACGAATTTTGATTTTAGAGTGCGAAGTCCCAGAAATTGGTTTCTTAGTGAGCCAGACCTTGAGCCAGTCACTATTATTACTTTCACTATTACTACTATTATTACTTATCACTATTATTATTTTGCTTGAAAAATATTTTGAAACATCTTTTAAATTAGGGAGCCCCACGAAATCGGTCGTGACCGTTTGTAGATTTGTACTTTTTGATGGTATTATCCAGGGGTGCGCTGCTGCCCCCACCACGACTTCAACTTCGAGTCCAGTGAAGGTCAACTGGTCATCCCCGCCCCCTCTGGCTACGCCCATGGTTCACGGCTAAAATTGAAAAAAGGCTTGGCTAGGCAAGTGGCCTAATTTTATGATGATGTTTCTCAAAAATTAGAAATTTCCTTAAACCTTATACGTACCTTTTAACCTGAACTTTACAGTGATGTTTACTCAAAGTGGTTATTTTTTGAAACTATGGGAACCCCTCGTGGGAAAGAAAGCCCCCCCCCCCTCCTCGCCACAGAGTTATTTCGGCCCGGGACCCCAGCCTAAGTAAAGACGGCCAGGGGCGGATACAGGGGGTGGGCTATCGGGCTGAGCCCGGAGGGCCAGTGCGGCCAGAGGAAACTGAGCCACGTCTCAATTTTACCAACAGCAAGTTAGCGTTTTTTCTTCATTTTAGGCATAAAGTGGCATACCTATATACACCGCGAATAAGCGATTTTTTCTCAATTTCGGCCTGGATGTTTCATTTAATAAACCGCGAATGAAAGTTTTTGAACAGTTTTGGCCACGCACCGTTCTTAGAAGACGAAAATTCCAAGTTTAGTTTTCCAAGAATATCGCTTACTGGGGGGGGGAAAAATTGTAAGTTATTGAACGAAACATCCGTAATAGAATGTAATAACGAGATGTTTTGTCGTCTAACGGCCCTTTATCTGTGCTAGTTCAGTTTCTGGGGTCGAATTGTCGATTTCTCGCGCCGGACGCATCTGACTTATGCTCTCACGTGAAGCTGCCCACCCCTAGATCAAAGGCTGGCTAAGTCCCTGCAGTGAACTAACGATTTTTCCACTTTTAATAACAAAAATTAGCGTTTTTTTTTCTCAATTTTATGCAAGAATTGGCGTTTTCACAATTTTACCGGAGAATGAGCGCTGTTTACACATTTCAGTCAACAATACGAGTTTTTTCGATTCTAGTCGCATGGATTAGCAATTTCTTTCGAATTAACCGTGAATTTTAGCGCTTTATATAATTTTAAACCGTGAATGTACTCAATTTTGGCGATGATTGAGCGCTTTTTCTTCATTTTAGCCGCAAATTATGGATTTGCCTCGTTTTTAGCCGCGAAGTTGCCCCAGGAAACTGTACATTCCCGGTTTTTTAAACTTGAGCTATGATTTAGCGATATTCCTTAATTTTATCCACGAATTAACGTTTTTCTCAATTTTATCCGTGAATTCGAATTGCTCAATTGTAGCCCGAATCAGCGTTTTTTTCTCAGTTTCAGATACTAATCAGCTCATTTTCTCAATTTTAATCGAGAATCAGAGTTTATCTCTATCTAGGCCGCGAATTAGTTACCCTCCCCCCTACACCAATTACTTGAAATTACAATCACGCTGCAAAGATGAATGATTCCTCGATCCCACTCAAATCATCCCTCGTCTACAAAGCAGCCAGTAGTGCACCAACGTACAGTGGCGAGGGGTGCGGTCCGCCTCGGACTTCCAATCGAAGCGCCGGGGGCTCGAAAATCCAAAATAGAGATTTTTATAGGTTTTACAGCGTTGATTAGCGGCTAATATTGAAAGCAAGCGATCATTTGCCACTAAACTGAGAGAAAATACACCAAGTCGAAGAAATATGAAGGCAACATCTCGGGCAATACAGAGACGCCAATTCTCGGATCAACACGAATAAAAATTTGCAAATTCGCGCGCGACTAAAATAGAGTAGATGCTTATAATTCGCGGCTAAAATTGACAAAACGCCCACGCCTGCTGTTTCTTGAAGCAACAGCGGGACTGAAATTGAGAAATAGCGCTAATCAGCATGAATAAAATGTGAACTAGCGCTAATTCGCGGCTAAAATAGAGAACAAAATAGATTGAGGCTAACTCGAGGCAATTTTTAGAGAAAAAGTGCTCATTCGCAGCTAAAATGGAAACAAACTCCAACTCACAGAGCAATTAGACAAAATCCGCTTCACGGCTAAAATAGAGAAAAGGCGCTAAAGCACTACTAAAATAAAGAAAACTTGCTAACTTGCGGATACATATGATAAAACCCGCTAATTCGCGGCTAAAATTGAGAAAAATCGCGTGTGCACTGTTTCTCGGATAGTATCGAGATAATGCTGCTGAAATTCAGAGCATGCGCGAATCGCACCTCTGAAGTTGACAGCAAAAATGGGGGGGGGGGGGAACCGGTAAATCATGCGGACGAATTTGAGAAAATCCGCTAATTCAAGGTTGAAATTGAGGAAACGCAGCAAATTGCAGCTATTATAGTTGAGAAAAACGCTATTTCACGGCAAAAATGGGGGAAAAGCGCTAATCACGGCCAAAATTTTGAGAAAACGTCAATTCGCTGTTCCTTGAAGAAAGTTGGTGGCTAAAATAAAAATAAAAAAATCTAGAATTTAACACAACGTTAAAATTATGTTCCTTGTTTTATTTAGAGAGTTATTTGGAAAGAAAACGTTCTTCACGTTTCCACTGACGATCACTTCGTCAGTCTCCAGGCCACTCCATCAGTTTCAAGGCCACTTAGTTTGTCATGTTTCCAGACCACTTTCGTCACTTTTGTCAGTTTCCAAGTCACCTATTGTCAGTTTCCCGGTTACACATCAATTCACAGGCTATTTCTTGATTTTTCAGGCCAATTTTAACAGTTTTCAAGTCACTAATTGTCCAATTCCTGGCTACGTTCTCACTTTCTAGGCCACTTTAACAATATTCAGGTCACTTCGTCAGTTTCAATGCCACTTTGTCAGTTTCCAAGTCACTAATTGTCCATTTCCTGGTTACTTTTTCAGTTTCCAGTCGACTTTGACAATATTCAGGTCACTTCGTAAATTTCCAGGCAACTTTTGTTAGTTTCCAAGTCACTTATTATCAAATTCCTGGCAACTATGTCAATTTTCAGACCACTTGCTCAGTTTCAAGGTCACTTTGACAATATATTCAGATCACTTCGTTAGTTTCCAGGCCATTTTACCAGTTTTCAAGTCACTTTTTCAGTTTTCCAGTTATATATCAGTTGCCAGGCCACTTTTAACAGTTTTAAGTTACTAATTGTCCAATTGCTGGCCACTTTCTCAGTTTCCAGGCCACTATTTCTCAGTTTCCAGGCCACTTTGACAACATTCAGATCACTTCGTTAGTTTCCACGCCACTTTTGTCAGTTCTCAATTCACTTATTATCAAACTCCTGGCAATTTTCTGACCACTTTGTCAATTTTCAAGTAACTTTTTTAGTTTCCCTGTTACATATCAGTCTCCAGGCTACTTTTAGCATTTCCAGGCCACTTTTAGAGTTTCCAGGCCAATTTTAGCAGTTTTCAAGTCACTAATTGTCCAATTGCTGGCCACTTTCTCAGTTTCCAGGCCACTCTCTCTCCGTTTCCAGGCCACTTTGACAATATTCAGATCACTTCGTTAGTTTCCAGGCCACTTTGCCAGTTTTCAAGTCACTTTTTCAGTTTTCCAGTTACATAGTCAGTTTCCAGGCCACTTTTAACAGTTTTCAAGTCACTAATTGTCCAATTCGTGGCTACGTTCTCAGTTTCCTAGCCATTTTGACAATATTCAGATCACTTCGTTAGTTTCCAGGCCACTTTGCCAGTTTTCATGCCACTAATTGCCCAATTCCTTGCCACTATCTCAGTTTCCCGGTTACATGGTCAGCTTCCAGGTCACTTTGTCAGTTTCCAGGCAACCGTGACACACCTAGTTTTCAGGCAAATTTTTCCAGTTTTCAGGCATCGAGAGGAAACTGCGGCTAAAATTGATAAAAAGCGCTAATTTGAGGCTAAAATTGCGAGAAAAAGGCTCCGAGGCCCGGCTGATGCATGGCTAGGCTAGTCAGGGCCGAGTACCCGAATGTTTTTATACTGGCGTATTGCCGATTCTGGACCTTTCTCAGGCACTGTGCGGATATTAATTCATACCAACACGTGGGACGAATCAGATCAGCGATGGAATGAGACAATTTTCCCGCATTCCTCTATAGGAACAGGATAAAAATTACACACTTGGGAAATACCGACAGAAATGATCTGAAAAAAAGAAAGAAAAAAAAACAATTGTCGCGGTATTCTCCGCCACATTTCACCCCTCCCAAATAATTAGGTGCTGGACATTGATTAGTGTGGGGGGGGGGGCTAATCAAGAGTGCAAATACTCTAAACAAATCGGGATTAAAAGGAAAGGATTCTCAACTATTCCGGCATTCCTCCATTTCAAAAAATTATTTCCTATACTTCTTTTAGTCTTGAAATCAAATAAATAATACGAATTTGAAGAATTACCTCATCAATTTTGTTTCAAGAACTTGTCCAGTGGGAGGGGGTGGGGGTGAGGGGTTGAATTAGTGGACAAATGGCACCACTGCGATGAAAATGAGAGAGAGAGAAGAGAAAAAATAAGGGAATCCCTCTCAAGTTCCAAGGAAATGATTCGTCAACTTCAGGAAAGGCTGCCGGATGTTTTAACCCCGCGCAGCCGGGAAGTTTTTCGCTCGAACGACTTAGCACTGAGAGGTTACTCCCTCCACCTCCTCCTAGCTACCACATTCGCCTTGGCGTTTCGGTAAGAAGAATAGAAAAAAAAAAAAAAAAAGCGAGAGAGAATGGCGTTGAACTCAAAATTATTAGTAACTTTACACATATACCGTTAACATCTTTGACTTTGACGCCGAGGCGTTAAAAAGGCGTGTGATGTGTGCTTTGTGATGGAAAGGGTAAAATGTGTTTCTTCATATCCACGATAAAGTTGAATAAATTCCATGTAAAAGCAAATACAGAAGGGTACATACTTTAAACCGTACACCCTTAAAAATCACACCAATAATTGTAAGGATTCGGGCCCCAGGGGCCTTATACGCTTGCTCTGTAACCAGCACAAAGCTCTAGTCACGTTAAAGCCCCAACCACAGCAAAGCTCCTGACCACAGCAAAGCTCATAACCACAGAAAAGCACTATAACACATGCAAAGCGCCAAACCACAGCAAGGCTCCAAACCACAGCTAAGCTCCAAACCACAGCAAGACTCCAAACCCCGGAAAGGACCAAACCACCGCAAAGCCCCTGATCGTAGCAAATCGCCGCTGAATTACAACATGGAGCCAGAAAACACAAAAATTTCTACATTTGAAGGTGAAAATAACTAAAAATGCAATGTTTTGGTTCTAAATGTCAGCGGAATAGTAAGTTTTTGTCTTTAATTTCGCGAAAAAGGTTTAACTTCCCGGGATCTTTAAAAATAGCGGGAGGTGGAGCTTAATAGTACGCTGATCCCCAGTTTTTGTAAGTCGTTATAGGCGGCTAAAATTGAGAAGGAGCACTAATTGTGTTCTTGGGGCGTTGTGAAGCAGCTAAAAGTTTGGAAAGTGCTAATATTCGAGCGCAGAATTGGGGAAAAACGCTAATTCGAGGTTTCTCAATGCAAATTCCAGACCAAAATTGAGAGTAACGCTAATTCGGACTAAAATTGAGAACTACTCAAGAGAGAAATTAAGAAAAATCTCTAATTCACCGACAAAAGTGATAGAAGCGCTAAATCACGGCTACAATTAAGAAAAATACTTAGCTAACTTTGCGGGGTAAAACGTTACATTGCGACTGAAATTGAGTAAAAACCGCTAAATTCGTGGATATAGTGTACGAAAACAGTAAATTCGCCGTTAAAATTACGAAACAGTTAATTCACGGCTCTAACACGATTAATTCACCCAATGATTTTGAGTAAAATCGTCAATTCGCAGCTAAAAAAGCTAAAAACGCTGATTCTCGGCAGCTCTTGAAGGCAAGCTCGTGCCTCAAACTGAAAAAAATCGCTAATTCCTGGATACAATTTTTAAAAAATCGCCCAATGGTGGCTAAAATGGAGAAAAATCGCAAAAGCGTGGATGAAATGAAGAAAATCGCTAATTCCCGGATGAGAAGAATCGCTGAACACACGCAGGGAAAAAACGCTAATAATTCGCGCGGTGGATAAAAACGAACAAAATCGCGCAAAATCTGCGGCGAAATGAGGAAAAATCACTAATTCGCGGATGAAATTAAGAGATAGCGTTACGGTACAATGCGCGCGGCTGAAATGTGGAAAAATAGCTAGTTTTAGCGGCTAAAATTAGGAACAACGCTAATTTGCGGCTATAACCAATAAAAATAGATAATTAGGAGTTCAAATCAAATGGAGAACAATTTGCTAGTTCACAGAAAATTGCGAAAAATGGCAAGTCACGGTTTCCGGAGGCAGCTTCCTGGCTAAAATTAGGAAAAAGTGCTATTTGACGGATAAAATGAAGAAAAATCGCTATAATTCTTGGCTAAAATAGAGACAAATCGCTAATTCACCGATTAAATTGAGAAGAAACGGTAATTCGCGACACCTATCGGGGCCCGGGGCTTAAATCTTTAGGAGGTCCTCATGTCTCTAATTAAACTAGAAATACTTTTTAGTAGCGTTGAAGTACATAATTTTCTCAATTTTAGCTACGAAATTGCCTCCGAAAACCGTATTACGTGCGTTTTATCAATTTAAACTGCGAATGAGCGTTTTTTCTCAATTCTACTAGCGTATTTTAATATCTGTAATAATACTGCGAATTATAGCTTTTTCCTCAATTTTATCCGCGAACTAGCTCATTTTCCCATTTTTAGACGCGAATCGGCGCTTTTATAAGCTCTTAGCCGTGAAATTGCCTCAAGAATCTGAAAATTGGGTAGCGTTTGAGTGCTCTTTCCCAATTTTATCCTCAAATTATCAAGTTTTCTTCAATTCAAGCCGCGAATTGGCGCTTTTTTCCATTTTAAACGCCAATTCGTGTTTTTCTGTATTTGATACCCGTGAATTAGCACTTTTTCACAGTTTTAGCCGCTCGAATTAGCGCTTTTTTTCAATTTTATTCCCCCAAGTTGCCTCAGGAATCCGCGAGTTGGTGTTCTCTCAATTTCAGCTGTGAATTCGCCTTTTTTACCCTCAATTATAGCAGTGAATGAGCACATTTCTTAATTTTAGCTGCGAATTATAGGACTTTTTCTCGATTTTATCCGTAAAATCGCAATTTTTTATAGGTACCTTATCTGGGAATTGGAGTTTTCCTCCATTTATAGACGCGAATTCGCGTCTTTCCCTGTTTCACGCTGTGAATCAGCGCTTTTTCTCCGTGTCAGCCACGAAGTTGCCCCGAGAATCGGCGAGTTGGCGTTTTCTCATTTTCAAGCTGTGAATTAGCGTTTTTTTCCTCAATTTTAGCAGTGAATTAGCACATTTTCGCCATTTTAGCTGCGATTTTCAGCGCTTTTTCTCTATTTTATCCGTAAAATCGTAATTTTTCATACCTTAGCTACGTGAACTACCGTTTTCCTCCACTTTTAGACGCGAATTCGCGTTCTTGTCTATTTCACTCGTGAATTAGCGATTTTTCTCAATTTCAGTCCCGAGTTTGCCCCAAGAATTCGTGATTTTGCGTTGTCTCAATGTCACCTGTGAACTAGGGATATTTCTTAAGTTTTAAAGCCGCATTTTGTTGCGCTTAATCACAATTCCAGCCGAGAATTAGCGTTTTTCTCCATTTTTTGCCGAAAGAACTAGTTCTGCAAAATTTCAGGCATTTTTCTCAATTTTAGCGTTTTTTCCCTTCAATTTCAGCTGCGAATTAGCACTTTTTGTGTATTCTTTCCACAAATTCGCGTTTCTTAACTAATTTTTCTCTCCGAAGAAACTCCCCGTATCATATAGAGCAGATTAGGGCGTTTTCCAAACTTTTAGCCGGGGACTGAGCCCGAAAAATACCACATTTCCTAGATTTCTTAATTTTAGCCGCTCAAGCAACTTCTATACAACTGTAATAATGCGGTAGGATGAGTAAACGGCCAAAATATGGTTTCTTGGCTGTGCAAAACTGGTAATTTTACGACTAACTTAGCCTGGAATTATGTTCAATTGAGTTCTAGGGACTTTATGCATTCCCCCGGTCAGGGCTTCGTCAGAGTCAACTGAAGTGGTTCCTCGGCGAAGCCAGCAACACGTGGCGGTGGTATTCTTCTCGTGGTGTCTTCCAAAGCCACAGGGTCCTTCTTTCCAAGTGAAACAATCTGGTCACCGTATAGGCTATAAGGTCACAGTTCCTGGATGCAAGTGGCTTATAAAGACATAGCCGTAAGTTGAGCGATTTCATCTAGCCTAGAACCGTTCCTTGATAACTTTTCAGTCAAGGTTGTACGCCAAAATACAAACACTGCAAATAAATTGAAAAAAAAAAAAAAACTGTCGTAAAAAGAAAACCATTACCATTGCCATAAACACTGTCCAAAGTGACGGAATTGAAATGTTATGAAAGAGATAGACACGACACTCCCTTCTCCCCCCCCCCCTTTTCCATCACCCTCTATTTTGAGTTACGTCCATTTCAATCGCGTTGACAGGGAACGTTCCACATTGTATTCGTCAAAATTACGATCCTCTCTATTTCTTTTTTCTTGTATTTCTTTTATCGTCACTACACGACCGCTAATGAATATGAAACCTTTCCTGACCTCACGACGTAAAGATATTTCAACAGTTGGCGGAAGCGTGATACGGTCGTATTGTGTGGCCTGTGGAGAAGTGGGAGGGGGGGGGAGGGTGCTCCATAGCCAGACACAAATCATTTCTGTCTGTTTCTCGCGTTCTTTTTTCCCCCTCAAGATTAAGTTACTCTGTGACTGTAACTATTTTGATTGACCATTTTAGAAAGTGTTCCACTATATGCCACAAATTGACGGGAAAAATATTGAATCTTAAAATACATAAATTCGCGTCAAGGTCACTACTTTTAAGCGGAAGGGCTCCCTTTTTGCCTCTCCAAGGAAACTCGGCTCCGTCAAACCTTGAAAATTATGACTGGAAAGTGGAAGCCAATCAAAATTGATTCATTCGAGAAATAAAGGGCAATTTCCCCACTTAAGGAAAACCTCTCTTTGGACTTTAAAAAAAAAAAATCCTATAATGCAACCTTTTAAGGAGTGTATCGGGTAAACTGTCATCGATAACTCGTTTATAACGCGGAATTCCACGTTTTTTACTCAAACTCCACCCCCCACTCACAGGAGTAACTACCTACCACGTGACAGTTATTCCCTTCGTGGGCGACAGAGTTACCTTTCATATTCGTGGGATGGTAATTGGCCTAATTGCACGCTTCGCAAGACCCTAAATGAGAGAGAGAGGGATGAGTGAGTGAGCGTGTTAGAGAAATTGTAAACTCACGTGACCTTTCCAAGGGATTCACTATTGTTCTAATTATTGGACCACGTGCTTGAAGGTATCCTCCAACCCTTTAAAAACTTTGTTTTTCGTTCTGTTTATAATGTATTTAAAGGCTATAAATTATTCAAATTGGGAGAAACGTGGTATAATTGAACGGGCGCTGCCCGCCCTAAAGGCGATTTCGCTTTTTTTTAAAACACAAATTTAAAAGTTCCCCTTTATTTGCTTTACTTTCTCGTCGAACGAAAAGAATGGTCCAATTCCTCCCACTCGCGGTCTCGTTCTCAATACAAAGCTCTGTTTCCTTCGCGGGGCTATAGAAATGTATCGAAATGCCTGAAGAGCTTTTATAAAAGTAGAAACTTTGTTTACTGCTGTTGTGGGTTGGATGATAGAGTGGAGGGGTGAAGAACCTCTGCGAAGCACAATGGTGAGGCTCTCAGAGTGACAGAAGATATCCATTTACTTAAGCATACAATATTTAATTGTTCAAACTCCCCCAAGGTTATATCCAGAGGGCCAGAGGGCACCCCCCCCCCCACACTTCCTTCCACACCACTCAACTCAATCACAATTGCCCAAACTCATCGAATACAGAGAACAATAAGTCCGAAGAAATTATACCATCGGCCCCGGTATACACTCAACTCTGCGCGGGAACACTGAGACGAGGCATAATGAGGAAACTAAAAAAGTATATAATCAGCCGGACGATGAGCTGCACGTAGGCCTCTCTCTCTCTCTCACACTCCTTTTGAGTTCACGTAATTGGATGTCTCGCATACAAACACCTTTATCTTCTTTTCATCACGCAACCACACCGTTATATTAAATCTTCGAGCCATTTTTTTTTTTTTTTGAAAAATCTGCGTACTATAGGGTTACATTTTATCAGTGATTACCGAGATTCCAAATAAGCCACAGAACGCCGAGTAAGTTTTTTGAGGGAAAATCAAAAATACAAAACGTTAATTATTTTGAATTATAAGCAAAAATCATCCACAACGAGGCCTTAATTGA
Organism: Corythucha ciliata; assembly: GCA_038030265.1. Classification (NCBI taxonomy): domain Eukaryota; kingdom Metazoa; phylum Arthropoda; class Insecta; order Hemiptera; family Tingidae; genus Corythucha; species Corythucha ciliata. The sequence goes on along the minus strand of CM075942.1, from coordinate 9,681,015 downwards.
ATAGATGCAGTCTTTGTACTAGATCGAGAAGTTTCGCTCTAGAAAATAACAAACGCACATTCACTCTGCGTGTACCTTGGCAACTCGGAAACTGGTTTTCTCTCCCCCCCCCCTCCATCCTACCAAGAAAAGCAAAAAAACAAAAAAAAAAGTTCATTGTTTGCCCTTTTGAAGAAATGGAACTCCCTTGTATGTGTATATGAATCAGACCCTCATCGGACTCCTGTCACCCTCTTCGCGGACTCACACCATCGCCGGTGTTTTTTTTTGTTTTTTTGACATTTCACCGGGGCTACCGCGCCCTATTTCTTGTGACAGGGTGAAGGGAGAGGCGATTTTATAATTTATGAGCGCCTGTAATGAAAGGGCAGGGCCTCATGATACAACAAAAGATCGAATGCGGGGTGAAGGATATAATAATAATTCACCAAAAGAAATTGCTGGACAGACTGTGAAATAAGTTGTGAATTGGCAAATATACGACTATACTCAGTGCGGTTTGCAATCAATTTCAAAGCTTAGAAAGTAAATAAAAAAAAAGTAAAGCCACAAAAACACCTCAAATCAATGATAATGAAAGAATCCGTGAAAAATCTATTTTAAAGAGCGCCAATCTCTGCAAGGTTTACACTCCATGAAAACTCTTTTTCTAATTTCGGACCACTCACTCGGCCTATATGGACGGGTTCATCGTGGAATAAATTATTCAACTGACGGACAATTGAACCTCAAGCCTCCCCCCCCCCTTTTTTTTTTCATTCTCCGCCCTTTTTTTAAGACTTCAAAAGTTTGATTCCTTCGAGTTATACAGAGAAAGATGCAAATAACCCGGCGAAGTATTCAAAGTTATCAGTTCTTTTTTTTTTCAACCCACCGAGGGTTTTTTTGTTCGCTATAGTATACCCGGCGTGATGGCGAATTATAAGAGAAGAGGGCGGCGGATGAGTATACAGATGAGGCTCTGGCTTCAAAGGAGCGCGTTATAAATGTCTCGAGTTTAACTTTTAATTGTGTAGGAATATAGGATTGTGCAATAAAAACAAAGATAAAAAAAAAAAGGTTGGATGAAAAGAAAGGATGCATTATTGAACAGGTAGTTGACCCTAGGGTCATTTCAGTTTTTTAAAAAATAAAATGTAACGAGCTGTACGAACATTTTGGAGTTGGAGAAACCACAACAATTATAGCCTTTAAAATAGGTGGATCAAGGGCCAAAAAGGAAGTTCTAAAACCGATTTCGGAGAGAAGACGGGGTCCGGACATATTGGTGGGCGGTCATATTGCTGGGTGAAGCCACCAATTTGTTCGAAATGTGTATCGGACAAAATGGTGGGTCACCAGAAGAATGTCCGGAGACTCCTTCGGACAAATTGGTGGGCCACCAATATGACCGTAGAGTCAGTTTTGGACAAAGCGGTGGGTTTCATCTGAAAATGTAGTATATCCTCCAATTATTATTATTCACATGTTTTGGATTGGAAGTTGTACTTTTAAAATTAGGTTTGTTCGTTTGTCGTCCGTAGCTGCTCTGGGCTGCACGAACAGTCCGAAAAGCGTTCTTTTGTAATCCCGAACTACACTGAAAGCGTTCGTTTGTCAAATCTCGGACTGTTCAGTGCAGCACTATCCACACTGAAAAATTAGGAGGAGCTTGCTGCTCGAAATGTTATAACCTGCTCAATAATTACCTTTCGTCAATCATTTCCTTCTGAGAAGCGGAAATAAATCATAAAGGCAACGTTTTTGTTACCGTAAGGTTAGCCATTTGCACGAAAAGCGTTCGTTTGCTTTGAAGAAATGACGTAAATCCCGGACTGCTCGAACTACACCTGCACCACTACACTGAACAACAAACGAACAAACCTTATTATTAAAAGGATACACTTTAAAGCTGTTGGTCTTGTGATCTTTGGGAATCTACACTTTGGTGCAGTCGGAAGGTCTTTTGTGTCACTGTTGGAGGTCGGTGGTCCAACCGGTTGGACAGTGACATTCAAAGACTCAATATCAAGGTGTGACTCAAATACTCAGCAATGTCAGAAGCGAACAAGCCCTCCAATGTTCGACCCATATGGAGAGCAAGCATCCGTCGGCCTAGTTTGGGAAAAATGGTTTTGGAGCTTAGAATTATTCTTTGCGGCCGCTGATATTTCCGCTGATGTTCGAAAAAAAGCATTACTTCTCAATCTAGCCGGTCCTGAACTACGTGAAATATTTTACAGCCTGCCAGATACGGGTGTGACATACTTGGACGCACTTTCTGCTCTGAATGGTCACTTTAGACCACAAAGAAACTTGGAATTTGAAGTATTTAATTTTCGGTAAGCAGGAAGTTGGAGAGACACTTAGGGGTTTCTACATACGTTTACGCGGCAGCTCAGTGGCAAATGCGAATTTGAAAATGCTGATAAAGAAGTCAAAGCTCAAATTCCAACTAGTACTAGTTCGGATGAAGTCAAACGGAAGATATTGAGAAAGTCAGGGATGATATTGCAAGACTATCAACAGTCAAGTTAGTCAATTAGATCGTTCGTGTTTAAAAATAAGTCGTCCGTTTGAGAAACGTGTAAATGAATCCAAATTATTCTCGGACTGGGCTTAAATTGTAGCAAATTTAGTTGGCTTCAACAATGTATACAGTGCTCATACTCGAAAAACTGCGAATCGAGCACGGACAAATTTGTGGATGAAAGAAGACCTTATTTGCACCGTCGGAACTTTGTCCAGTGTGCCAAGAAAAAGATGATATGTCACATGCCCTACTCACATGCGCCAAATACATAGAGCAAAGGCAGAGGTTGCTGAACGAACTTTACCATGTTCTAGAATCGCCTTTTGATTACGGCACCATTTTGGCCAATGTTGATCGTACAACTAAATATGTCACTAAATTCATAAAGGATTCGAAAATCACAGTATGAAACAAAATTAATTAGCTACAAATTGTGACGAGACACAATAACCCAATAATAAAAACGAACACGTATTACACATTTATATAAACACTAAACAGTCCAAGTAACAAATTATAATAAATAATGTATAACAATAATAAAAAAAAAAGTTTCACTCCCGTGGTTGTGACCCAAGGTGACTAAACTTTCTATAGGTGCCGCAGATCTTCGGCCATTACTGTCCTTCATCTACGTCACGAGCAGTCCCAAGTTCCTTTGCGCTGGACCCAGTACATTATTAATTGTTATTGGGCTGTGATTTTTGAGCATTCATGACCGTCAACTTCAAAATTAACTTGTTTTGCTGCTCTACGGTGAGCAATCGGGAGCGAAGGACTGCTGGTGACGTCAGACTCCACCCCTCCCGTCCGATGGGCAGGGGGAAATCTGCGGCACCTATATAGTCAATTTTAGTCACCTTGGTTGTGACCAAATTCATATGGATTACAAGTTGCACCACTCCACCCCCTCCCGCCCTAAATCAGCGGTCTCAAATAAATTTCTCATTTTTGATCCCAGAAGAGAGCACTGTGTTCTTTACTTTATTCAAGTACAGTTTACATGGTTCCTTTATTTTAGCCCTTTGTGAACTGCAGAGCAGAAATTATACAGTTTGAAGATCAGGGTCATACTGAAGGCTACTTCTCCGGGGTGGGAGAGTCGGATTCCCCCCCACCACCAACCAAAGAAACAGTAAAATTGGACGTTCTTCTTCCTGACGTTACTTCTTCTCACCGTGTTTTTCCCCTTCGTTACAGTTTCAACGAACATCTCGTCAATACGATCATAACATTAAAACTAAATGCTGTGAAAGACGCAGGATCAATGCTGCAAAGCACTCCAGGTTGAAGTACTGAAGTAGTATTGCATGTTGAAAGGATGATTAGGGTAACGAGATAGTAGACCCATCAAACCGGAACACCCGTAATGATGGTGGGTAACGATGGGGGGGGGGGGCTACCTTTGCAACAAATTAAATTAAATTGAAAATCTCTGATTTGTCCAGTTGTGAACCGCAGTTGCCGTGACAAAATAGGAAGAACTATCCCTGAAATTGTCCTTTCTGACAGAAACATGAGCTATATTCGAATCTCGCGTCAGAAGTCGACAAAAGTTCGTTTGGAAGCGACAAGTCGCACTAGACTTGGAAAAGAGATAGGTATATGCCTTTTAAAACGTTTGGAAAATCATATCTCAGAAAAAATTGAGTTTCTGACTATATTGTATTTGGCATTTTCGATTGCAAATAAGGTCTTCTTTCATCCAAAAATGTGTCCGTGCTCGATTCGGAACGTCCTGCATAAAAATGGTCAAAAGCCAAGCCGAGTCTACAGTGTCCGATCACGTATTCCTAGGTGTTTAAACCGCATCTACTGTATACATAATTAGGCCAGTCAATACAAACATCAAGCATCGCAAATATGCATGTAATTGTTTTTTCTTTTGCACATTGTTAGGGCCAATGAGAGTAGTTTATACTCAAGTTTGCAACCTTCAAAACCTTGTGCTCAACTCGTGGCACTCGAAAAACCGAAATTCAATCTTCTTCTTCCTTCGAACAAACGAAATTCCATAAATTTTTGAGGTTGTTAAACAAAAATACCAGAAGAAAGCGTTTTTCGAGTATGAGCACAGTATACATTGTTGAAGCCAACTAAATTTGCTACAATTTAAGCCCAGTCCGAGCGTCCTACGTTTGTTATTTTCGGAGATACAGCCAATCAAGAAATATGTAATATCGCCAAAAAGCGAGATTTTATTGATAGGGTTATTTTTCAAGACCCGTAGCACTCAAACATAATGGCCTTGCAGAACAATTAACAGTAATCTGCAAAACTTGTTTTGCTGCTACAAAGTATTTTAAATACTCAAGTATTTTGCCCACCCCTGCCTTCATGCAACTCGAACTCACTGAAGAGTGTAAAGACATCATGACGGCGTTTCTTCTGCTCCCGGTTGTTTCCTGTCGGTTCTCGATTCCATTTTGGTGGGTATTGATGGCGTTGGATGTTATATTGACGATATAATTATAGGGGGCGTTGATGTCAAGGACTGTGAGAGAAAAACCGCAATTGTTCTTTCTCGTTTAATGGAGTTAAAGTCAACCTAGATAAGTGACATTTTTTTTTTAGAAGAGTGTAGATTATCTCGGCTTTAGGGTTAGTGCGGAAGGCATTAGACCGATACCCGAAAAATTGGACCCCATTCTTCGCTCCTTCTTAGGTATGGTTAATTGAAAAAAAAATGTAATTGTAAATACCTTCTTGGTATGGTGAAAAAAAATTGTCATGAAAAATGTGACAGTGCGTTTAAGAAAATCAAAGAGCTTATTCAGCAGAGCTCGTTACTTACGCATTTTCAACCTCACCTCCCCCTTCGAGTCACGACAGATGCGTCACCTTATGGCGTGGGCGCTATTTTAAGTCACGTTATCGATGGACAAGAAAAGCCCATCTTGTTTGCCTCTGCTACGTTAAGCACTGCCGAACAAAATTACACACAGGTTGAACGCGAAGCCTTAGCTGTGGTATTTGCCGTCAGGAAATTTCACAAATACCTGTATGGTCAAAAGTTCACATATATCACAGACGCTCAAGTTCTTCGCCGTATATTTGGTCCGAAACACGGCATACCTACATTAGCCGCGTCTCGTCTTCAACGGTGGTCCGTTTTGCTTTCAGCGTATACCTATAACGTCGTATACCGAAAGACTGTTCAGGCGGCCGATATGTTGTCCCGTTTTCCGCTTCCTGGTCCAACAGATGATGAAGTTCTGACGTTGAATGTAGTAGCTCCACTCAGAAAGCTCGATTTTGTTTCGCACGTCAATGATGAAATTACTCTCAGTAGAGTTCGCAGTGTTACAAAAGATGGCTGGACTGACAGCTGCGAAACAGGTTTGGAGCCATATTTTCGTAGAAGGTTTGAGCTTTCCATCAGTAATGATTGTATTTATTGGGGAAATCGATTAATCATACCGGTTGCCCTTCGGTCATATTTTCTACGATTGCTTCACGAGGGTCACATTGGGATCGTGCGGATGAAGTTACTCGCTAGGTCACACGTTTGGTGACCAGGAATTGACCAAGATGTTGTTGAAAACGCCCAGTCGTGCACGTCGTGTCAAGAGTGCCTTCCGAAGCTGTCAGAAAAGCGACATCTTCTCCCGTGGCCCAAAACAGTTAAAGCATGGGAACGTGTCCACATGGATTTTCTCCATGTCGAAGGTCATAACGTTTTAGTCCTTGTTGACGACTTCTCAAAGTGGATAGAAGCTTGGGCCATGACCACCACTTCCGCTTCTAAAGTAATCGATTGTTTATTAGGGTTCATAGCTCGCTTTGGGATACCTTTCGAGATTGTTACTGATAATGGTCCTCCGTTTGGATGCTCAGAGTTTTTGAAGTTATGAGCAGACTTTGACATTAAAGTATCCAAAAGCCTTCCCTATCACCCGACCTCAAATGGAATTGCGGAAAGAGCAGTGCAAACCCTTAAAACTTGTTTCAAGAAATCAGGTCTTTCACGGCACGCTGGCATTGATCCACCATTCTCGACCAGGTTGCAAAATTTTCTTTTCTCCTACAGGAACACTCCGTGTATTACGACTGCTAAAACTCCTGCATCCGTAGTTTTAAATCACGAACTCAGAACGTTTTTGTCTGCCCTGTCTGCCCCGGATTCCAAGCCGTCGAATTATTCCCACCAGCAGCCGTCTTGTGATGTCAATAGGATCGGTGAAATTGTTCTTGTCAAGAGTTACAGAGGTGGGCCTCAAAATTATTACAAGGGTAAAATTATTTCTGTTGAGGGTACAGTGACGTACCGAGTCGAAGTTGCACACCAAAGTCACCCCCTATTAGTCCACACTAGTCAACTCAGAAAGTGCCGCTTTCCCATTGATTTGTCTTCCTCCGACAGTCCCAGTTCCATAAATTCTCCGCCTTTACCTTCTCCACCGTCTGTTTCCCGGGAATCCAGTCTCCGCAGAACTGTCAAACCCCCTTCACGCCTGAATTTGTGATTTCTTAATTAACCTTGTATCTTAACTTTGTTCTTTTTATTCACGTTGCAGCCTCATTGTCGTCTTACTTCGCCGATTGGTGAATCCTTATTTCATGTATTTCAAACTTTGTTTTCTTTTCTTGTTTGCGATTTTTCAAGTTGATTTCGATTTTCCATTTTTGTCGCCTTAATTGCTATGTCATTTTGGTATTATTATTATTATCATAATTTGTTTAAAGTATTGGTGTCAATTTTTTATATAAGCTGGGGAGGAGTGATATATATATATATGTATGATGTTATAAGCGGGAGGTTATTTGCTTAGGGGGACTTGATTTGTTTTGTTCGTCTTGTGAGAAGCGATACTTTTTTGGCTTGAAGATGTACGTTGGAAATAGAATAATAAAATATTTCTTTTCGGCTGTTCGAACCGCGTCAGAAACATAACAATTGGAAGTTGTACTTTTAAAATTATTAAAAGGATTCACTTTGAAGCTGTTGGTCTTGTGATCTTTGGGACACTACACCCAGAAGAATGTCCGGAGACTCGTTCGAAAAATTGGTGGGCCACCAATATGACCGTAGTCGGTTCCGGAAAAAGCGGTGGGTCCGCCAGTATGACCGAACCATCAGGAGTTCGGTGTCATCTGAAAATGGCAGGTATAGGTAATTAATAATACACTACAATTTGTCCGGTACACTACGGACAAATCGGTGGCTTCACCCACCAATAATGACCGCCCCAAATTGGTGGGTGCGGGAATTCCTTCCATTACCGCACCCACCAATATGACAGCGACTCGAGTGAGCCGAGGCAACAAGAAGGCAGTTTGCGCCGATACTATAATCCAAGGTGTAGCACAGGTAGTGGAGCGCGCGGGTCGGGACTTTTTGGCCCCTCGTCTCGTCTCGCATCCTGTCCCGCACACTCAAGCCATTTTCCAGCCAGAAAATTGAGATTAGGTGGAGGAGAATTTCGACAAAATTACAATATGGTCCCCCTCCACAACACAAGTTCAGGGCGAACCACGAGATTTTCTTCAGGTTTTTTTTTTTTTTTTGATCCTCGAAAGATACAGGTTCCACACAGTGGCGGAACAACACCTCAATCCGAGTCCGGGTTGGAAATCTCCAGGAGGCCCTTTAGTCTCTAATTAAACTAGGAACATACTTTTTAGCAGCGTTGAAGTATATATTTATCTCAATTTTAGCCACGAAATTGCCTCCTAAAACTGCGTATGCGCGTTTTCTCAATTTTATCCGCGAATTAGCTCATTGTCCAATTTTTGCTGCGAATCGGCGCTTTTTATAAGCTCTCAGCCTAGAAGTTGCCTCAAGAATCCGCAAATTAGGTAGCGTTCGAGTACTCTTTCCCAATTTTATCCCCAAATTAACAATTTTTCTAAATTTATGCTGTGAATTGGCGCTTTTCTAAATTTCAAGCATCAATTCGTGTTTTTCTCTATTTATTACCCGCGAATTAGCGATATTTCAAAATTTTATTCCTCAAAGTTGCCCCAGGAATCACCGAGTGGCGTGTTTTATGAATATCAGCTGTGAATTAGCGTTTTTCACTCAATTTTAGCAGCGAATTAGCACATTTTCTCATTTTTAGCTGCGAATCGGTATAAACTCCTAATAGCTATGGATTAGCCATGAATATGCATCACGAATCCGTAAAATAGAGATAGCGTTTGAGTGCTCTGTCCAAATTTTATCCAAAGACTAGCGTTTTTCAGCATTTTAAACGCCAATTCGTGTTTTTCTAAATTTTACCCATGAATTAGCGCTTTTTTACAGTTTTAGCCACTTGAATCAGCGCTTTTTCTCAATTTTATTCCCGAAAATCCCAAGAATCTGCAAGTTGGCGTTTTCTCAATTTCCGCAGTGAATTAGCATTTTTGCCCTCAATTTTAACAGGGAAGAGCACATTTCTTATTTTTAGCTGCAAATTATAGCGCATTTTTTCGATTTTATCCGTAAAATTAAAATTTTTCATACCTTAGTTGTGAATTATAGTTTTCCTCCAATTGCAACACTTTATCATAATAGCGTGTTTCTCCATATTTCGTTGTTGTTCGTTGTTCTCGCGTTGTTCTCTTTTTTATCCGTGAATTAGCGTTTTTCTCAGTTTTAGCCGCGTGAATTAGCGTTTTTTCTCAATTTCAGCCTCGAAGTTGCCCCCAAGAATCAGTGAGTTGGCGTTTTCTCATTTTCATCTGTGAATGAGCGTTTTTTTCTCAGTTATAGCAGTAAATTAGCACATTTTCTTAATTTTAGCTGCGATTTTAAGCGTTTTTTCTCTATTTTCTCCGTAAACTTGTAATTTTCTATACCTTAGCTGAGCTTTCCTCCACTTTTATTCTTCACTATTTCACCCGTAAGTCAGCGCTTTTTCTAAATTTTAGTTCAATTGTTTCCCCGAAAATCCATAAGATGGCGTTCCTCCCTTTTAGCTGTGAAAATGCGCTTTTTCTCAATTTTTAAAGCTGCTAAATTGTAGCACTTTATCACAATTTTAGCTGTGAATTAGAGTGTTTCTTGTTTTTTAAAAAGCGAATTCGTTTTTTTCACTTTTTCATCCTTGAATTAGCGCTTTTCTCAGTTTTAGCTGCGTGAATTAACGCGTTTTCCTAATTTCAGTCCCGATTTTGCCCCAACAACTCGTGTTTTTGCGTTGTCGTAATGTCAACTGTGAATTAGCGCTTTTTCTCAGCATTGACAGCCATAAATTTCAGCAATTTTTCTCAATTTCAGCCGAGAATCAGCGTTTTTCTCAATTTTACAAGCGAGTTTAGCCATTCGTTCTCATCTTATCTACTTAAAAGTCCCGATTTTTTCTAAACTAAACATCTGACTCAGTTATCGGTCATTCTTTTGACCTATTGATGCTTTCTGTCCGCAAAATGTGAATATCGCCTCTAGAAAGTCAGCATGAATGCTCCCGGTGACACCACGGAACCTATCCACTGGTGGGGATTGAAAAAGCTTGGATGCTTAGGGATGGATCTTATGAAGTGACACCCTGAACGGTTTCTCATTCCTCACTTCCTCAGCCATAAGAAACGCTTCTTTTTTTGGAATGTTTCCATTGAACTTTTAAGTTTGTAGTAGCCGCACCCCCCTCTCGGCCGCCACTTCTTCTTCTTCTTTGGTTATTTCTCTCATTTTTACTTGGGTATTGCAGGTAAAATTGAAGATATTCTCCTCAATTCGAGCGAATTAGTGATTTTCATCAATTCAATCCAGTGAATTGGCGATTTTTTCACTTTTAGCGTTGAATTTTTACCCAAAAATTAGAGCTTTTCCCAAGATTAGCCGCGAAGTAACGTTTATTTATAAATTTTAGCCGTGATTTAGCGTCTTTTTTTTCTTTTATATCAGTGAATTTTCATTTTTTCTCGCTACAAAATTGCCTTCAGTTGTCCCCTCCCCCAAAGTTGCCTTCAGAAGCAGCGAATTCGCATATTTTCAATTTTACCTGTGAATCAGAGCTTTTATTAGATTTAATTTATTTGTAAATTAAAGTTGTAATTTTTCTTAATTTTAGCTCATTTTTGGTCACAAATTGGCGTTTTCCTCAGCTGCAAATTAATGATATTTTCTTTTATAGCAGTGAATTAGCACAATTCGATCTGAAAATTAGCGTTTTTCATCATTTTAGCTGCCCTAATTAGCGATGTTCCTAATATTAACTGGAAGTTAGCGTTTTTGATTTTACAGTTCTGCCTCCCATTATCATTTTTATTCACTTTCAACTATGAATTTTTGCTTTTTCTCAATTAAAATTGCGGATCAGCGTTTTTATCAATTTTTGCCGCGAATCAGGTACTGATTTTTTTTATTTCTATCCGCGGATTGACGTTTTTCCTACCGTGATTAAATAATTTCTCATTCGCAGCGTCAAAAACTGTTCAAAATGGCTCTCACACGCGTGTAAAATGGAGAAAAGGCGCTCATTCGGGCCTAGAATTATGGAAAAGAGTCAGCTTTACTTATTACTTATTACTTACTCACTCATTATTACAATAAATTATAAATGTATATTACTTTGTCTTAATTTTAGCTGCCAATTTGCGCTTTTTCCACACCTAATCCTGCGAATTAGCACTACCTATATTTCTCAATTGAAGCTGTGAACTAACGTTTCACTCAATTTTAGCCAAAAATTAGCGCTTTTCCTCAATTTTCTCCGCGAATTTTGTTGGGGTTCCACATTCAGCAATCCTTTTTCGCGGGCCTGGACCTTTTAGGAATTAATTTCTCGGGTTTGGCTCATAAAGAAACCAATTTTAGGGTCAACTTTATGGGATTAAAAAACCATTTTGTTATGGCTTCATCACTTCAAATTCCCTATTTGTTGAACTTCAGAACCCATTATTTACAAATCATATTTTTTTCATTATTAATAAATTAGATTTCAAACAAAGAGTTACCTAAAATACGCGTGCAATATTTCTTAACTAAGTACAAAAGATACAACAGTTGGCGACGTCAGGAAAATAGTCCCTCGTCGTACGAAAATCATTTCAAATGAACGCTGACCAGTTCCAACAGGTACTCGAACTTCTTCAACAGCAACAAGCTACGTTGCTAGCTCACATCACGGGTCACCCACCAGCTACAAGTCGAGACAGTCACATACATTTTTCAAGTATCGCTCCTTTCGAGCATTATGACCCCCGACAAGAGAAGTTCCCGTGCTATTTGGAAAGGTTTGAAAATTACGTAGCGATGAAAAATGTTTCAGATCAGGAGAAGATTGCCCAACTTTTGTGCGCTTCCATCGGTTCCACCCACTACAATAACCTCAAGGCTTATTTAGGTCCTGAAAAATCGCTCAGAACCCTCACCTATGACAATCTGGTACAAGCCTTCAAGAAAATGCTCGTGCCGAAAAAGAGCGTCGTACTCGCTCAGCATTACTTCCTGAGCATCTATCAAAAAGAGGGCCAGTCAATCGCAGAATATGTTGCTACTCTTCAGCGCGACATAGCAGAATGCGAATTTTCAATAAAATGTGAGTGTTCCCGATCAGTTTCAATAACCGACGTTTTTCTTAGGGCACAATTCGTCCGCGGTTTACGGGAAGACTGGATGCGAGAGCAAATTTTACAGGCCGATATTTCGAATTTCGATGAAGCTCTTGCCAAAGCAGCTGCCCTTGAAGCCTCAAGAATCGAGAGTAAGGAACTCACTCAGCGATCCTCTTCGAGCCGCTCACTATTGGATATCGGGGATACTAACGCTATTTCCACTTCATCTCGTCAAAGTCGTTCGAAGTACAGGTCAAAGTCTCGTTTACGTTCGTCGAGTAAAGGATCACGATCGAGTTTTTCTAAACACAGTCGTCAACCCAGTTACAGAACACTTGGCATTGAAAATTTATGTTTCAGATGCGGAAAAGAAAACCATACCGTTACAGAATGTAAACACGACCGTTCGAAATTACATTGCAATTCATGCAAGAAAGAAGGTCACGTCGCCCGGGTTTGTTTCTCTACCCTCTTGCGAAAGGGCCACGCAGTTTCCGATCCCACTTCAACTTCGTCGGTGGAACCTATTTCGAACGAATTCATAAAGGAACCTGCCATTTACGGCCTTCAAAAAGTCGACTCTTTTCCCTCCCAAAAAATCGTCAATCTTTTTGAATTACAGGTGTCTGATTCGGACAAATACCTTGTCACAGTTCTCTTAAACGGAAAACCACAAACTTTCGAGGTTGATTCCGGAGCCAAGTACTCGCTACTTTCCGAACAGGATTTCTATCAGCTCGATTTGTCACTCCCGGTGAAGCCTTCAAATATATCATTTCGGTCCTACACGGGTAATATCATTAACTCGAGAGGAAAAGTTTCTGTTACAGTCGGATATCGCGGAAAAGAATTTGTCGGCGAAATGTATTTAGTTCCCGACGGTCACGACGCTCTTCTAGGGAGACAGTGGATCCGTCAGCTCGAAATCGATCTTAAGCAGGTCGATAATGAAATGAAGTTCCCTATTCCAGTCAATAACGTAAATTCAAATGACGCTCTGAACGAACTCTTCAGTACCTATTCCACCATTTTTCAAGAAAGGATAGGCTGTGTTCCAGATTTCACGGTACGACTCAACCTTCGAAAAGGAGCAAAACCTATTTTCACGAAGGAACGCGACGTTCCTCATGCTCTTCGTGACCGTGTAGACAAAGAGCTACAATCCCTCGAAAATGACGGTATTATTTCCCCCGTTTCCACCAGTGACTGGGGCTCACCCCTGGTGGTAATTCCTAAGCCTGATGGAGGAATCCGTCTCTGTGTGGATTATAAATGTGGGGTAAATGATCGACTGGTAAAAGCCAATTACCCAATTCGGCGAATAGATGACGTTTTAAATAGTCTTCGAAACTCTCGTTTTTTCTGTAAACTTGACCTGTTCAAAGCTTATCTTCATTTAAAGGTTGACGAAGAAGGCAGCGTCATTCAAACAATTTCGACACACCGAGGTACTTACCGCGTGCATCGTCTAAGCTTCGGCATCAAGACAGCTCCGTCTGAATTCAATCGGATTGTTTCCCAAATCCTCCAAGACCTCCCAAAAACGGAGTCGTATTTCGACGACATCATTGTCCACGGTTTGACATTTCACGAATGTCTTCGAAACTTACATGCCTGTTTAAGACGACTCTCCGATTATGACCTACACCTTAACCAAAAAAAGTGCATTTTTTTCCAGACCAAAATCGAGTATTTAGGGCACGTCGTCGAATACAATAAAATTTCAAAGTCTCCTGCGAAGGTCTCCGCTGTTCAGAATATGCCTCGACCGTCAAATGCCGATGAAGTACGTCGTTTCCTAGGCCTCGCTACATATTACTCGCGTTTCATTCCACACTTTTCTTCGATCACGTACCCTCTTCGCTGCCTGTTAAAAAACAATGCCCTCTGGAAATGGACATCAAACTGTGAGTCAGCATTCATCAAAATAAAATCTGAACTTTGTAGTGATCGAGTTCTAGTTCCTTTCGACCCCAAATTACCTCTCGTTTTAACCACGGACGCCAGTCCAACAGGTGTCGCGGCGGTACTTAGTCACGAAATCGACGGCATCGAAAGCCCAATAGCTTATTCATCCCGGTCACTCACTGTCTCCGAACAGAACTACAGCCAATTAGATCGCGAGGCTCTTGCTATTATTTTCGGAGTTAATCGTTTCTTCAATTATCTTTTTGGCAATCATTTCGTTCTCATTACAGATAATGAGCCACTGACTCGGATTTTTCACCATCAAAAAGCTCTTCCTCGAATGACTTCGTCGCGCCTGCTCCGTTACGCGTCATTTCTTTCCGGCTTCGACTACACCGTGAAATTCAAAAAAGGAGTTGAGAACCAGAATGCCGATTGTTTATCGCGCGCACCAGCTCATCAGTCAAGCGATTCGAATGACGAGTTGATAGGTAACGAAGTCAACCTAATTTGTTCTCAGGTTGTTTTTCAGATCTCAAACGGCAAAATAACTTACGCTGTAATAAAAGAAGAAACGGCAAAAGATCCTGAACTCGGTGAACTCGTCCGTAAACTCTCTTCCTCCTCAGAAGATTCTGAATTCACCTTGTCAGATGGCATACTTTTTAGAAATGATCGAGTCGTTATTCCCCAAAATCTTCGTTCCGGAATTTTAGACGAGCTACATGAAACGCATCAAGGCGTTACGCGGATGAAGCAGCTCGCCCGTCGTTACGTTTATTGGCCATCCATCGACCGAGATATTGAACGCTTGGTAAAAGAGTGTAAAAATTGTGCTCTCGTAAAATCAAATCCCCCAAAAGTCCCCGTTCATCCGTGGAATCTACCAGAAGAAAACTGGGACCGGGTCCATATTGATTATGCCGGCCCTGTTGACGGTTACTTTTTTCTAGTTTGCGTCGATGCGAGATCCAAGTGGCCAGAAGTCCGTGTTACTCCGAATTCACCAACCACTGCGGACACCATTGCACTACTAGAAAGTATTTTTTCGTTTCACGGGTACCCACGAGTTATTGTTTCGGACAACGCGTCAATTTTTACAAGTAACGAATTCGTGGCATACTGTAATACCAAAGGACTAGCCCAAAAACTTATCGCGCCGGGGCATCCGGCGACCAATGGTTTGGTTGAAAGAAACATCCAAACTCTCAAAAATAGGCTGAGAGCCACCTCGGATGAAAATCTTCCAATTCAAGAGAAGATCAGGAAAATACTTTTCCAACATCGAGCCACCCCCCTTTCATGTGGAGAGTCTCCAGCCGAAAAATACTTACACCGCACCCTCCGCATTCGCTTAAATGCCATTTTTCCGTCCAATTCCCTACCATCGCCTAATCCTACTCCTTCTTCATCTCGTCCTTTTCGTTCTTTTTCAGTGGGCGAGAGAGTTCAAATAAGGGCGGTTTCTTCAAAAACTAGCAAACCCTCATGGGAATTCGGGGAGATAAAAAAAAGGCTTGGACGTTGCATCTATATCGTTCTTTTGGACTCTGGGAGGACCGTGAAGCGCCACATAAATCAAATGAGGTCGACACTCGTCAAGAGGGTCCAATTTACTGGACCAACGCAGGTGTTCGAGATTCCCAGACCTTGCTCCTTTACTGGGCCAGATCTTCCTCGATCTCCTTCCACGAGTTCGATTTTGCTCCCTCGTGCCTCTCTGCTAGCAAATGGAAATGATTCTTTTGACAGTCATCTTCAAGGATCTCCGACCACTTATAGCCCTTGTCGGCAGGAAGTTCAACGTCGTCCCCGGCGGAACATTCGCTTGCCAGTTCGATTCAAAGACTTTGTGATGAATTAGTCATCCTCTAAGCTCTTTTATAAGAGGGGGAGACTGTTATGGCTTCATCACTTCAAATTCCCTATTTGTTGAACTTCAGAACCCATTATTTACAAATCATATTTTTTTCATTATTAATAAATTAGATTTCAAACAAAGAGTTACCTAAAATACGCGTGCAATATTTCTTAACTAAGTACAAAAGATACAACACATTTCACAGGTTTTATCCATTTAAACGACCATTTTGGGGGAGCTGGCTTCACTTAAGGCGTATTTCAAGCTTCCGCCCATTCGTATAACTAATTTTGGAGGGCTTGACTCACTAGGAAAACTACATTTTTTAGGGTTTTGGCTATTTAAAAAACCAATTTCGCGAGTTTAACTGTTGAAGAAACTGTCTAAAAATACCGGAACTGACTATCGGCGCGCCAAAAATGGCCTCAATCGAACAAACACTCTCCAAAATGGCAAAACTGACGATTCAAAACTTGAAAATCACTCAAAATCAACTTGAATGTTGCCCTCCCCTAGAATCAAAAGCGCAGATTTCATGGGGCAGCTGCCACCCCCAAAACCAATTTTGCGGATTTTTCTCACTAAAAAAAATTAAAAATTCGCCGATGTTTGTTGCTGACAAACTGATTTCAAGGGTCGGCTTAGCTTGGAAACCGACTTTTCACACTAAAATCCCATTTTCGTAGGTTCAACGTGCAATTTTCATGTGTTTTTGGCTAGCTCAAATCGTGTTTACCCCACTGTGCCATCCGAATTATGGTGGGAGAGGAAATGCCAGCTCTGTTTACCGTCTCAGGTCTAAAATTCAAAGTTTAGCTCCAAAAGTATCACTTTCCGGGGTTGGGAGGGGAGGGGAGTTTCAGGTTTTCGACATAAAATCCGAAAGAGAAGGCTACAAACGACAGTTTTCCAGCAGATATTTATTTTTTTGACGGATAGTGGCCGTTTCTGTGCAAATTTAGTCTCCGTTGACCGCGAATTGACGCGATTCTAACCTCCAGATCCTGTTATAAGCCTGCTAAAAGGCAATGGTGCATCTGATGTTTTCGCCAGTGAAGCTGGCCCACAGGCGTGGATCCAGTTTTTCTCAAGAGTAGTTGCACAGAGCTTTTTCCTCCCGATTTTACTCGTGAATGAGTACTGTTTTTAGCCTCGAATTGACGTTTTCCTTAATTTTAGCTGAAACTGAGTGCTTTTTCTCAATTCCAACTCGAACTAGTCCATTTTCTTCATTTTAGCCGTGAAAAGTCTCAAAAAAACCGTGAAATAACGCATTTTTGATTTTCTATTCCAATTTCGGCCAGCACTGGGCATCGCCTATCTGCAAATTGGTGCGTTCTGTCAATTTCAGCCGCAAAAAAAAAAAGGTTTTTCCTCAATTTAACATGTGGATGAGCGCTATTTCTCAATTTTAGCCGTGAATTGGCGCTTTTCCTCAATTCCAGCCGCAAATGAGTGATTTTTCTCAATTCTACAATGAACGAGCAATTTATTATGTCAATTTTAGCTGTGAAAAGAGTTCTATAACCGTGAATTAGAGCATTTTCTTAATGCCACCCCGGACTTTGCATCGCGAAATCGCAAATTGGCGTGTTTTCTCAATTTCAACCGCGAATAACGAGATTTATTTCTCAAGTTTAACGTGAACCAGCACTATTTCTCAATTTTTAGCCGTGAATGGGTGTTTTTCCTCAGTCTTATAGCCGCAAAATGTCCTTTTCTATAGATTTCATCCTCGAACGATAACTTTTTCTCATGACGTGCACCCCCCCTGCACTGTGGATCCGTGCCTAGCTGGCTGCCCACCCCTTGATCACGGGCCGGCTACGCCCCTGATACCGACTATTAGCGTTTTTTCTCAATATCAACAGTAAATTAGCACCTTTTCTCGCTTCTATTTTTTCCAAATTTTGATGTGAATTAGCCATTTTTCTAATTTGCCCTGAATTAGCATTATTATTTTCGATTTTAGACGAGTTTTTTTGTGGCAATTTTAGCCATTAAATAAACATTTACGCTTTTTTAGGCGGTGTCTTGGCCTAAGAGCAGCACATTAGCGTTTTTTCTTAAATTTACCGATAATTTGCCTATAAAATCAGGAATTTGCTATTTATTTTAAATTTTATCAGTGAATTAGCGCTTTTGCTAAATTTTAGCCAAAATTTAACGTTTATTTACTATTTTTGCCTCATATTAGCGTTTTTCCGTAGGCATTAATTTATTTATGTGCGTTTTGTTTTTTTAGCTACGCGAATTAAATTTTTTTCGATTTCAGCGTCAAATTAGCGGTTTATTTAATTTTAGTCAGTCATGAATTAGCGCTTTTTCTTTGTTTTAACTGAATTTGCCTTCAGAAACCGCAAATTTGAACGTCTTTACTCATTTTTCAGCCGTGAATTGGCTCTATTCATCACTTTTAGCCGAGAATTAGCGATGTTTTCTCCATTTTAGTCGTAAAGTCCTGGACTAAAGTAGCCTGCCGCCCTCAGCCGTTTCATCATTTGTGGTGGACTTGGAAAAGCCAAACTATAAACAACCCAAAAAAACGTTTTCTCAAAGATTTGTAATAAATTCTTCGAGAAGGCACTAACGGTGTCTCGTGAATACTTGGCAGCTCCCAAACGGTCCGTGACTCACGTTTTTCAAAGGGTTTCTCTCTCTGTCTCTCTCACTCCTTTTTTTCTTCTTTTTTTTTTTTGTAAGAGAACCCTCCATAGCACAGTGCGGTTTGTATTATGGACGAGTGGCAGAACATCGGACGTCCCCCTCTGTTTCGTGAGCTATTTCGCTTCAAATTAAAATGTTTCTGATAGCGCGGGGAAGCATCTCCTACCTCCCCCCCCCCGCCCCGCTTTTTTAAAACAACGAGCGCGGGAGGCAAAGTGCACACATCCGCAAGGAGAAAAAAAAAAAAAAGGTTAAAGCGTCGGCTTCCAGAAGAAACAGAAAAATTACTCTCATATGCGTTCTCGCACTTATCTTTTTCCTCGGGTTATTTTCTTAAATTATGGCGATGGTAACTCTTTTCATGAAATGGTTTGCGTGAGAGAAAAAGTGTTCAGACGCGACCGTCTGAATCATTTTATTCACGTCCATCACTTCTTTCAAGCCAAACGTAAAAAAAAAATTTCAACATTTTTTTTTTTGCATACAATGCACCTGTAAATAGCAGGGAAGATGTTCACGTAGATAAATGCCGTCGTTAAGTACATATTTATATATGTCGTCGAGTTCAAGATTTATCGCCTTGAAATGCTGGAGCGATGAAGATGTGGGAGGGGGAGGGAGGTACGGCGGTGTTGGTGTTTGCAAAAAAAGTGTGTACACTCGCTTACAGGTACAGCAGCCGGGTATAGATATGTTTTCCCCTGTTCATTTTCTGAATAAAGCAAGATTTTTCTTTCAGTAGAATTTTTCAATAGCAGACTTCCACTCAGTCGCGTTTAGAACGCCGAGCCGTTTGAGTCGCCCCTTGTGAACGACAATCACCTCTCGCTTGTCCTTCACGGTCGCTATATACGGATCCCGCCAAACAATTTTCTTTACGCGAAGAATAAAAATAAAATCTCGTCAATGACAATAAGATTGCGAGGCAGTAACTCCGCTGTTATAGTCAGCGACTCGCTAATTTACGTCTTGTATTTTAAAATAAAACGAGTCACAGAGAACGTGGTAGGATGGAGAGGGAGGGAGCGACAATAAAAGTATAGAAAACCGTTTGTTCTAGAAAGTTCAAAACATTTTTGTTTTTTTTTAAAGTCTAGAAGATTGCTCTAATAAATCAATCGAAACGTGCTACACAATAGTTATAATCTGATGTGTTTATTACTAGGCCAGTGAAAGAAAAAAATCTTTCGTGGCTATGCAAATTGGGGGGCCCCTTTATCTTTTTTTTGCATCCATTTTTTCTCCTTCTGAGAGCTCCAGAGTTGCCAATTATAGGAGAAGACAAAAAGATGGTGAGTGAGAGAGAGAGAGAGAGAGAGAGAAAATATTAAAGTGACTACCAGCAAACAACTATTGAGCGGTATTATAACGTGCAAGATACATCCATATATTGAGCTTATAGGACTCTTTATTTAGAAAGGCTAAAAACTATAATATTATCTAATAAATCTTATTATAAAAATTGAGCTTCATCCTGGAATTTTGCAAATTTTCAATGATTAGTAAGTTTCCTAATCCGGCGTTAGATGACAATTACGCTAATTGAATATTAAATCACGCTGCGCAGCTGTTATTTCCGAGGGTGGGGGGGGGGGTAGTGCCTACGCGCATTTGAACGAACGTGGTTGTAAATGGCAGAGAGATTATTGGTTTTTTTGATCAAACGATCCAAGTGAAAAACTCAAAGACCACCCCTCCCCCCTCCATTCGCTGTTGAGTATTGGAAAAATACGTAGGCGTTGACAAAGGGCATTACCTCTCCCACCGACCTCCACTATACACACAGGACCATTATTATGCACGCGTGAATCATGGACCCCCCCCCCCACCCTAGTGTGAGGAAATTCTTTTTCGGATGAACGTTCTTTAGTCCTTTTGCGAGTACACACACACCAAGAGGTTCATAATAATAGTAGTAGTTGACCACCACAGTGCTGGCCTTAGACATTTGGCGTCTCCTGGGCGAATCTTTCACTACCACCGCCTCCATGAAGGCGGTCACGCAGAAGACAAGTGGAAATGCTCGGCTCCAGAGTGGAATTTTATGCAAATGGAAAACGCCAACAAACTTGTATTTCGAACCATAAAACCAATTTGGCGGGTTTTTATCACTAAAAAAAAAACAACACATTTTCGCATACATCGGGCTCACCAAAAATTCTCGGATGTTTGTTGCTGACAAACCGATTTCGAGGGTCGGCTTATTATTCATTATTCCGTTGCGCCCAGCCTAGCCAAGCCCGAGGCGCTTGTGCCGTTCCCGGTTCATACGCCATTCCCTTAGGGTCAGACTCGGAAAGACCTAATGCGGATCCGCTAACCTATCTACGGCATTCACAAACTGACGGACTCGGTCCACCACGGCCCTCGAGAATGTGACGCCTGGCAACCCATATCTGTTCCGAGGTATGCGGAAACGAGTAGCCGCATGCCTCTCACAAGTGCACAGCCGATTCCTCTTCCAACTCGCAGCCCCGACACATTGGGTCTGCCACCATTCCCATTGTGTGGAGGTGCTTACGTAGCGCATAGTGGCCTGTAAACATTCCCACAACTCTCCGCATGCTGTCTCTACTTAGTGATAGCAGCCACATCGTCGCCTCCCTGTCCCATTTCCGAATGCAAGCCCTCGCTTGCCGACAGGCTGATAGGCTATTCCAACTCCTGGCGGCCTCCCTATCCGCCCAATCCTTTATCTGGGCTCTCCCCACTGTCTTGGAGACCGCAATAGTCGGCTCAGGTCCCCATACTTCCTTATTTGCCCCCTGTTTCGCCATTTCATCAGCTTTTACATTCCCCTCGTATCCCCTGTGCCCAGGGATCCACGCGAGGGTCACTTCATTACCCATTCCCTGTAGCCTTGTGATGGCCCGCCGACAGTCCGCCACCAAGGCCGACTCCACCACCGGCCTGGCCACCGCCCCCAGGGCTGCGCGGCTGTCCGCGTAGATCACCACTTCCCTGAACCTCACATGCTTCCTAATTAGCTCCAGGACACAGTCATTTATCGCCACGAACTCTGCCTGAAATACCGTGGCCAACTTTCCTAGGGGCCTACAGTTCCCACCTTCAAACTCCGGTTCCTGTCATCCCCGATTCCAACTTAGAACCATCCGTGAAGCAATTCATGGTTCCCTCTTGCACCCTGAATTCCTCTCTCGTACTAACTCGAATCCGTATCTTCCTTCCCAAGTCCAATCGCTTCACGGTTTTGTCACTCCTCATCTGGGTGGCAGACGCCACCCGCTGGAGCTCCGTCGCTACTCCCCTGTGTCCCAAATCTCTCCCCCTAACCGCAAATTTCCCATGGACTTGCAACCCATAACATGTTTCCATTGCGCGCATCTTGACCTCCAAATATAGGGGTCGCAGCCGAAGCAACATTTCCATCGCTGCCGTTGGAGTCGTCCTGAAGGCCCCCAGAGCCGCCAGACGCTGGACCCTGCCGAGCAAATCCCGCCCCCAGGACCACTCCACCGCTTTCCACCAAGCCAAAGCGCCATACAATATTCTGGGCCTAATTATACCTGTGTATAGTCACAGCATCCGTTGGGGGGTTTAAGCCCCAGGTACTCCCCACTACTCGCCTACATTGATGAAATGTCCTTACCGCTCGTTTACACACATTGTCCACGTGGGTCCTCCACGACAGTTTACCGTTCAGGGTCACCCCCAAATATTTAGCTTCTGACACCCTTTCTATTTCTCTTCCGTTCATCCTAATTGGCCCCCACCCAGAATAACCCCAAGCAGTACTCCTTACAGGCCAAACTATCCTCCACCCTCGAAAGTAGCGCATGCAGCGCCGTATCCGTCGATCTCCCCGCATTATATGCATGTTGATGCTCATGCAAGCACTTCCTGCCGGATATAAAATCTATGACTCGCTCCATTACTCTTAAGCCTACACAATTAATACTTATAGGCCTAAAATCCGCCGCGCGGTTACATGCTCTTCCACCACCTTTAGGTAAAAATTTTACTCTTACCCTCGTCCATGCCGTGGGGATTTCCCCCCTTACCAAGCAGTTCATCATCAGTCGACGAAGACTTTCTTTCGCCCTCTCATTTGCTTTCTGGATGACGATCGGGTATATTCCGTCATGCCCCGCCGCCTTGTAGGCTCCCAACGTCCCCAGCGCCCATCTGAAGCGTTCCCCTGTGCATATCAGTTCGCTCTGTGCCCTCCGACTTCCGTCCAAGTCACGCACGTCAGTCTCAACCGCAGTCATCTGCCTCTCCTCACACCCTGGAAAATGAGTGCTTAGCATATGATCCAAAATCCCCTTATTGTCCACTATCACTTCACCTGTCGGCAGCGTGATTGATCCCAGCTGCCATTCCACTTCATCTCTGATGACCTTGCTCAGTCTTGCCGTTTCCTTCGCCGATTCCACCTCTTCGCAGAATTTCCTCCACGCCGTCCTCTTCGTTCTCCGGAGGTCCCACTTGTAGGCCTTTCTGGCTTCCCTTGTGTAGCCTTGTGATGCCCCGCCGACAGTCTGTCACCAAGGCCGACTCTACCACCTCGGGCCCGGCCACCGTCCCCATAGTGCTGCGCGGCTGTGCTGTGCGGCACGCTGAATTCCTCTCTCGTGCTGACTCTAATCCGTATTTCAAGTCCAATCGCTTAACGGTTTTGTCACTCCTCATCCGGGTGGCAGGCGCCGCGCCGCCGCCCTCTGGAGCTCCGTCGCTATACCCCTCTGTCCCAAATCTCTCCCCCTAGCCACCCATTTCCCATGGGCTTGCAACCCATAACATGTTTCCATTGCGCGCATTTGACCTCCAAATATAGGGGTCGCAGCCGAAGCAACATTTCAATTTCTGCTCTCTCACTCTCTCTCTCTCTCTCTTCTCGCCGGATCCTAGTCAGGAAAAGAGAGAAGGAGCCAGCAGTGGTCGTTAGCCAGATTGGGGATCTCCTGCCCTTTCGGAAGTAGCAATTACTGGATTGGTTATGTGACGCCTCGCAATATGATCACCGACTTTTGCATGCTCATTGGACTTGCCTTCTGTTTCGACCGGGTCTGGGCGGATGCCGTTCTTCCGGTGTGATTTGACTTCGTATTTGTTTTCTCGGCGCCTATACTGGTCTTGGCGTTTCCTGTGGGCTTCGTGTCGCAGCGTCAAGCATGAGTTGTTTTTGTTATTGGCTTCACCATTTTTCGTCATATTATTTTTACTTTACTCTTGCATCAGTAGGAGACGTTCCATTGGCTTTCAGCCACTTTGGTTATCTATTGTATTCTTATTTGCAATGACAATTCTTATTCTTTTTTATTTGGTTTTTTCATCTCTTTCTAAACTATCGGCCTTAAGGGGCCGTTGGACCTCGAGTGAGAAAACGCAATAACGCTTGGGGCGCTTTTTTGTGAATTAATGTGACAGGTTGGTGAACTACTGTGCCGGGAATAAAATAAAAACTAAAGAGGGAAGGGAAACGAAAGCCAAGGTTGAATGGTGAGATCAAGAAATATTCGGGTTCACTCGTGCATCTTCGATTGACCTCGTAGAGGCAACCGCTGGCATTCTGAATCAAATCCAACAATATACCAAACTATTTTTTTTAATTTTTTTTTTCTTTTATTCTATTCAACGGATTCAGCGCACTTTAGGAAATAGGCGACTCATTTTACCGATTGATCTGTCCGACAGCACCTTTATTTGAGTGTCGAAGCCAGATTTTTTGGGCAGGGAAAGTACTGAGCCCCAAGGGGTTTTCATCTGTCTAAACGGTTTATTCAGGGGAAGGGGCGGTCGCGTAACGTAAAATAGTTCCACGATTGATCAACTCAACTACTCACGGTATTTTATCGACAATTTTTATAGTTATATTTCATCAATAGGGAACTTGCACAATTTTCAAGCATTGCTTTCTCTTCCACGACAGTACCGTTGACCATAATATTAAACGTCCAGGCGGTATAGTTTATAGTTGTTGTCTCTCCACATTAATTGTTTTTATTTCTATCTGTTCTTCGTCTAATCGATTTTCGGCCTGTCTAGGCCATCATTCAGGACCATTATTAAAATAAGTTTTCGAGTGTCTTCCACACTCGTTGACTTCCTCTACTATTTCCCCTATTCGGCTTTATCCGAAGTAATAGGTACTGTACGTATGATTTAGTCCCAAAATACCGATAAATTTGGCTACCATACCATTGAAGATTTCGGCAAGGTTGCTGTCCAACCTATGAGGCTAGATGACTGCCTCGCCAGAAAGTCAAAGGCCTCTTCGATTTTTCTCCAAAGACCTGAATAGCAGCAAACAACACCATTATGGAATTTCTGATAACAACAAAATGCTAATAAAAGAATTTACCAGCTACTTTCATGTCTTCCACTAAATCCTGCTCATTTGGCTTACAACCCGAACAAAAGTAAGAGGCACACGTCGAATGCTGGCCAAATATGTGGAAAGGAGCGTTTTTTATGTCTTTCCGAAGAGCACATATTTTTTCGTTGAGTGAGGCTGTCTGACTGGCCCAGTGTTTCGAAGCCATATTGACCGCGACCCTCATAGATTTCATCTGCACATTCCATCATGTACGTGTAATTGAGAAATGTAAAGCATGATATTAATTATTTCGGATGCTAATGAGAACAGTACTTTGCTGGCAACGATCTTTCGTATAAATAGCTTGAACCCATCGAAGTACTTTCGGTCAAAGTACGCATCTTCCGACATAAATTGCGTAGAAGATGGTTCGTACATTCTATCTTTTCAATAGGCGTTTTATCGTACGGCCGATATTTCAATAAAGTCATATAGACACTGCTATCGCCATCAGCGACTATTTTGTTAAATCTGATTTATAAGGAACCACGAAGACACATCATTTTCAATAAATTGCTTATGTCATTTTAGCTCAAGATCTCGCTGAATAAAACAACAGATTTTGCAGCCAAAAATCAATGAACTATACCATTTCTTACCTGATTCCATACAGTTTCTCACTCTGCTGGAATCCTTCCAAAATAATGGCCGATTCCATCGACGAGGATGATGACGTCCAATTCTTGAAACAAGTATGGTCAGGCGTGCTTCCCTGTGCCTGTTCGGCTCTGGAGCATACCAAACAGTATTTGTTTTTCACTCCTAGATATAGGACTTTTTTAGTCCTGTATCCAATGATCACGGCCTTAAATATTAGAAAAGTTGATATAACAACGACTCAGAGAATAACTTACACCTAGCATTTACTAAGCCTGAGAGGGAATCGTATTTTGTCCTATAGGACCGCTTTGCCCAACTACCGTCTGCTACTACAGGAACAAGAGGCACACCATCAATATCAACGTCCCCCAATTCCCGAGCATACCGGGCCTCTTCGGCAGCAGCTATTGCCATTTCAGACTCGGCCGTAGAAAACACAGCTTTTTCCTTTTTTAAAGCCTTTTTCCTCCATTTTAAACGTGAATTGGCGGGATTTACGGACTTGCCCGTGGGGTGGGGCCACGGACTTGTCTTGTATTGTTTCTGGAGGTTAGAATATAAGGTATCTGAGTTTTCGTCGTCCTAACCATTGTGCTAACTTCAGGACAGGCCAAAAACCGTCGATTTTTGGGGATTTTTCAGGTTTTACGTGAATAACTTCTTTCCTACGCTTCCTAGCTAAACGATAGCTATGTTCATTTTAGTAGATTACAAAATACTCTAAATTATTCACCTTTTTGGTTTTTTTTTTGTACAACCAACATCAACGGAGCTATGAATCGGTAATAAAGAGGTAAAATGGAATCATATAGTTACGCACAATTTTAACTTTAACTTGTCCTTGAACAGCAAATGCTCACAAATGACTATGTCTTGTAGTGAAAGCCGCACAGCAGTGAAGACTGCTGATGACTTATAGACCATGAAGTGCAGCTCAATTATTTATAGCCCAGTCCTGGCGGTTAGGGGGGAAGAGTGAAGATTTTCGCCAAAACAAAAAATGGGCATTCTTGGGGTTGACTTCAAGTCATTTTATTGCCCTGATCGCCCGTGAATTATAGATAATTTTTTTACATGTGTACGACCAGGAGACCACGGTAGGTACAGGTACTCTATGTTTCTCTCATAATTGGCGTGCACATGAATAGCAATTAATTCTCTTACACATTGGTGTGCATCTTTTCTTACGTACAAACGTTTGTGTAGGCAAATTTTATTAATTTTTTTTCGGATATTTTACCCCTTTGTTTTACCCCATATCTCTGTTGATGTTGGTTGCACAAAAAAACCCAAAGGGTGAATAATTTAGAGTATTTTGTAATCTACTAATATGAACATAGTTATCGTAGTTATAGGATGCATACGAAAGAAGTTATTCGCCTACAACCCAAAAAATGAAAGGTTTTTCGCCTACCCCGAATTCAGCACAGGGGTTAGGACGACGAAAACTCTAGATTCCTTATCTTCCAGAGAAAAAAATCAAACACCACTTTCGATGTATACCACAATGTACTCATTGACTGGACTAATATGCAAATCTCAAGGGTCTATTTTGGAAGTCGAGAGAAGTGACCAAAACGAGTGACAAGGAATTACGGTTTCATTTTATGCCACTTTTGCAAGTACTTACGGCCTTTTGGGGACGTTTTGGCGCGACCGGCTTCGACTTGTCCATCGAGCCGTTTGAGGGACTCATAAACCGCTTCCAGCTCGAATGAGCATTTTTTGAAATTTTTCATTTTCATTACCCCGACAGTATTCCAAATCGAGACGAATTTTCAAGCTGAAGTTGAATAAACATTGTAATAAGGCCACCCAAAAAAAATTTTTTTTTTTTGTACTGTGTGGTGTTTGATTCGAGCCTGGGAGCAGAAAACGGGGTAAACGGAATAGGTGATTAAGGATCTGGGTAACATTTGAAACCGAAATGACCCTGTGACGACTTCATTATAATTATTGGCCTGATGGAAATTGAGGACTTCCACTTCTTTCGAGCATCATCTGTCATCTATAATCAACGTCTGCACTTGGAATGCCCGTGGCATAGCCAATAAACTATTCGAACTCGACTATTTCTTGCATACAAATCAAATAGACGTTCTCCTTGCTACTGAAACAAAACTTATCAATGGTCACCCATTCTACATTGAGGGCTATAAATGCTACAGAGCGGATCATCCTAGCGGACATCGCGAAGGTGGATCGTTGATACTAATTAAGCAATCTATAAATCACGATGAGCTACCAATTATCCAGGAAACACGAGTACAAGTGGCTAGAGTCTCTGTCTATGTCGGCAACCAAAAATTCCAACTTGCTTCATTCTACTCTTCCCCCAGCCATAGACTCCAACCAAGCGACTTTATTGGCGTTATTCATGAGCTCGGCGGTAGATTCCTGATGGGAGGTGACTTTAATTCGAAGCACCCCAGCTTTGGCTCTAATGTATCAAACCCACGAGGAGACCCGATACATACTACCGCATCCTGCAATCCTACCTTACCAACAGAACCTTTTCAGTGTGCTACCAAGATGCTACCTCCAAGTCCTATCCGATCGCGGCGGGTGTCCCCCAGGGAAGTATCCTTGGGCCCCTGCTATACATTTTCTACACACATGATGTACCCACCCAGTTAGGCATCACTTCTGCCCAGTTTGCAGATGACCAAGCTGTCCTCGCCCGACACACTGATCCAGATTCAGCACTTGCGACTCTGCAAGAATACGCTAATCGCCTTTATGAATGGAGCACCATGTGGAAAATAAAGCTTAATCCGGGGAAAACATCTTTGGTATGCTTTACCTATCGAACATCAGCACCACCTACTGACCTGCTCAACAACGAAGCCGTCTCAAGAAAGGACTCTGTTAAATATCTAGGGGTTACTCTGGATAGCAGACTATGTTGGAATACGCACATCGCAACTACAGTAACCAGTATCCGTTACCGTACCCGCCAGCTCTACCATCTATTTGCTAGCAACCAGGTCCCCCTTCATACTAAGCGTCTAATCTACGTAACCCTCCTAAAACCAATCTGGCAGTATGCCTGTGCGATATGGGGGTCGGCCAGTAACACACAAATCCGGCGAATTTCCACACAACAGAACAAAATCCTACGCTTGGTCACGGGTGCACCATGGTATGTTCGAAATACTACGCTCCATTCGGATCTCAATATGCCTACAATTCCTGACATCATGTCAGCCTCCTACAATAACATGGCCCACCGCATGATCAACCACGACAACCCTATAATTGCCGCCATTCTCGAGAACCCCGCCCACCGCGACCACAAAGACGCCTCAAGCGAAAATGGCATTCAGACCACCTAATACCTGAATCCTGATAGCTCAACTACCTCTACGCTGTTACCTCAAGTGTTTGTTACCCATTGTTGTTACTGTTATTCATTACCCATATTATCAGCTGCTATATTCATTAGCCAGTGATGCTTTCGGTTGTTATTTGCTGCATTGAGATGTTATCTACACCAGTGTGTTTGTACCCCTAAAAACTATTGTATATAACTACCACTGGGTAGTCAATTTACCACATGCGCCGCATGAAAATTGTATAAATCAAATAATGTACCCACTTGATAGTGTATAGCACAATAAAGTTACTTTGAAAAAAAAAAAAAAAAAAAAAAAAATGAGCAGTACACCCCCCCGCCGCAACTTTAGAAGGAAAAGTACAGTGAATAACAAATGCATTGATGGTATTTTCCTTTTTACTTCCATGTTCCCGTAGGGAAGGAAGTTTGGTAATAGCAAAAGGAAAAAAATGTAGCTGATACCATATTCGTGTTCCTGGACCCCGAAAAGGCCTAAATCTCGATTTTCAGTATGGCGTCTGTCGTCCGTCCGTCGTCCACTTTTTTCTCGACAGATCTGGACGAGCGATGGCTCAAAAGTTGTGTCTTCATCTCTAGATGTACACCGTAAAATTTGAAAACGTGGTTGAGCGATTTGGAAAATATTGAATATTTCAAATTGATAGTTACCGTTAAAGAGAACTATATTAGGCTACAAAATTCATTATTCGTCACGTCATTAGAATTTGTGTGTTCATATTTTTTTGTTTGTTATTATTGCATCAATCGTTGACATGGGATGAATATTGAGAGACATAGAGCTCTTTCCAACAAATTTTAGAGCTTTGGCATTTTTATGAGAACAGAACTTCAGGAGAGGCTAGGGCAAATTAATTAATTTTGATGGGTGAGTTTTAATGATTAATCACTCGTGTCGGAATTGTTTCATGTGAAAGGCATGTTGTAAGCGAACGACGGGAACATGGAAGTATCGTGGGATCCTCCACACAAACTTAATTTAAATTTCAGCCCTCTGGGGGGCCTCCTCTGGGGGATAGCTGGGGGGCCTCCGGTGGGAGTCGCGGTTTTGTCAGGAATCGGTCTCGGGCGAACTGGGGAGCGATTCATGAGGCGCTTGATGGGGATGACTGGGCGGATTTGATTTCCCTGGAGACTTTGGACGATAAGGTTGACTTGTTTGCCCGGAAACTGCGCTCGCTCATTGATTCGTACGTCCATTCCAAGAGAGCAGGTGGGCGTAAGTCTGCCTCTCCTTGGATTACGGCAGCTATACGAGAGAAAATTAAGGCTCGCGAGAGACTGCGGAGATCACTTCGTCGAAATGATTTGGCTGATGTGAGGGATCGGTATCGGTGAGTGAGGAACGAGGTGGTCCAGTTGATTCGGGACGGTAAGCGTGTTTTTTTCGCGGGGCTTTTCGCGGATGGCGGTGGTCAGAGAGAAAAGTGGAGGCGCCTCCGGGAGTTGGGTGTGGGAAAGGCCCGTGGTAGAATGACCTCCCTTCCGTGCTCGGTTGACGTAATTAATCGGTATTTTGTGTCTTCCGGCTCCGAGCCGTCTAGTGCTTTCCCTCCTATTCCTTCGTTCGAGTTTGATGACAGTCGTTTCTTCTTCGCAGATGTGTCGGTTGATGACGTGGTCGATTCAATGCGGCTCTCGAGGTCCGATGCTAAAGGGATAGATGAGGTGGGTATGTTGTTCATTAAAAGATTTTCCACCGAGCTTTTGCCTGTTCTTGTCCACTTGTTCAATTGGTCGCTTCAGGGAGGTGAGTATCCCAGAGCTTGGAGGGTGGCGAAGGTTCGCCCTTTGGCAAAGGTCCCAAAGATGCTAGAGAGGATCGTGCATCATCAGTTGGTCTCGTTCCTAGAGAGGACGGACCGTTTGGACCCATTTCAGTCGGGTTTTCGTTCGGGGTTCAGCACGCAGACGGCGTTGGATAAGATTACCAGGCTATCGACCGTAGGCATGTCACTGCATTAGTACACTTTGATTTTAGTAAAGCCTTTGAAAAAGTCGACCATAGTATCCTATTGTCCAAAGCAGCGGATTTGGGACTCTCAGCAGGTGTGCTTTCCTGGCTGAGGAATAACCTCGTGGGGCGAAACCAGTATGTTGAGGGGTCTGATTTGCTTGAGGTTTCCTCGTTGCTCGAGACACTTTCTGGCGTTCCACAGGGATCGGTTTTGGGGCCTCTGCTCTTCGCCATCTACCTTATCGGAATTTCCGATTGTTTGACCCATTGTCGTTACCACCTCTTCGCTGACGATCTCGTAATTTATTTTTCTTTTGAGCCAGCCGAAGCTGTTAGTGCTATTTCAAAGGTGCAGGGGGACATTAATGCCTTGCTGGATTGGGTAGCTGCCCACAAAATGATCTTGAATGAAGGTAAAACCAAGGCTATCATATTTGGCTCTTCGAGGTATATGAACATGCTCAGGAGGAGGGATTTGCCTCGGTTAATGTTGGGGGAGGTCTCTATACCTTGGATGGAGAGCGTCAGGTTGCTGGGCGTTACCTTGGATTCAACGTTGTCCTGGAGGGAACACGTTAGTAATGTTTCGAGGCGGACTTTTCGTAGTTTGGTTCAGCTTCAGACTATCCGTGATTTTCTGTCCAGGACGGCCCGTCGTGATCTTGTTCGGTCTCTTATTTTGCCTATTTTCGATTATGGATGCTTGGCTTTTTACCGTCTGTCGAGCGAATTGGATTTGCTGTTGTACCGGACGCTCAATGCTTGTATTCGGTACATTTTTGACCTCAGTCTTGACACCCACTATACCCGCCTGGGGTGGCTTAAGCCCTCTCAGCGCCGAACCTTCTTGCTGGGCTGCTTTCCGTACAAGATGTTTTGCTTGAGGAAGCCTCGGTACCTCTGTGAGGGCTTCGTCGCCAGAGCTGATTTTGGCCGAGTCGGCAGGTCTGGTGGGAGCAGCCTTGTTGTTCCTCAGCATCGTACGTCAGTCCTTGGTGTGGGATTTGGAGTTCAATCGGTCTGTATTTGGAACGGGATACCGGAAAACATTAAGAGAACCTGATGTTTGAATGAATTTCGGGAGAGATATTACTCGTTCTGTCTCACGTTAAGAGAGGAATAAGGCCGTGCTATGTCCTTCTTCCCTTTCCTTTTTCTTTTCCCTCATGCCCCCTCCCCATCATTAACTATCTAGTCATTGCATTTTGCTCAACCTTTTTAACATTTTTTGATAATGAATTAATTTATTTTAATAATTGAACATGACAATTTAATGTTGATGATATTTTAATGGGATAATTTATATATTTTCATTCATTTAATCTTATTTTATTATTGTTTTATTACTGTTCGTCATTTTCCGGTTTTATTATGTTTAGCCTTTAAACGACCCAAGAGGGCCCAGCCCTAGGGTCATTGTTTGTAACAGTTGTACCCTGGAAGCCTAATAAATCTCTCTCTCTCTCTCTCTCTCTCTCTCTCTGGGGATCTACTTAAGATGTGGCCAGTACCTAGGCCGTCGCCGGCTCTTCTACCTGGCCTGAACCCCATCTTTTCATCTTTTGGCCCGGATTCCCTATCTGAGCCAGTCCCATCGCTCAGCTCGACCCGTTAGCCGCGACTGGTGGCCAGCCAGTGGCGCCCGTGAGACACCACGTGGAGGTGGGCCTTATGAGCTGAGGATGTTGGCTTGCACCATGGACCGAAACCGGACAGGGAAGGAGTCCAGGCATGGCTGGACCAAGGGCTCTACGCCCCAGGCAGAAGCGCGAGAAGACCAGGGGTCGGCCACACGCCCGCCGGTCTCCGACAAAAGCCGAGTCTTCTGGTGGGCCCCTCCCTTCCCCATACTGCTCGCTGCAGATCCCCATGAAGGTTGCAGCGACGAAGCACGTGGTCGGCTGTTTCGCCCTCGACGCCGCAATGGCTTGTTGGAGAGTCCCGCCGCCGGAAAAACCATAACTTGGCGTTGAACGAGCCGTGCCCCGTAAGGATAGACGTTGTGGCATCCTCACATCATCAGCATTGTCCTCTTCATTCTCCAGAGGTCCCGCTTGTAGGCCTTCCTGGCTTCATTATACTGTTGCCAGACCACCGCAGCCTTCGTCAACCTAGGGCTATTAAAGTAAGACCTCACTTCTTTACGCTGCTCCCTGAGCTGGGAGTTCCATCACGGCGCACCCGTTCCGCGAATGCTTCCTTTCTTGATGTTCAACGCTATCTTCCTGCAGCTTCTGCTCCCCAGCTTCTTGTTGCTGTAGCTTCCTCTCAAATTTATCCCAGCCCGCTCGTCTGGGGTTTCTAACCGGCTTCACCGCCAACGGCTTCGCCCCAACCTCAAATCTGATTGGTCTGTGATCAGAGGATATATCGTTACACACCCTCCATCAAGTTATCACACTCCCCTCAACCCCCAGAGAAGAATGTGGCATCAATCACCTCACTCCGACTCCGAGTCACGAACGATGGCCATGTTTCCAATATTCATAATTACAAAATTTAGCCTTACCAGGTCTTCCAGAAACTCCTCACCTGCCCTATTCGTATCCGTCGAGCCCCATTCCACGATATGGGCATTCAAGTCCGCCCCGACGATCAATGTCGCCGCCTCCCGGACACAGATCTTCATCAACTTTTCCAGCTCTTCAGGGATCTCCGTCCTTCCATCGTAGGCCCTATACCAGGAAGCTACGTAAACAGTTTTATGTGCCCCCCTCGCATTTTAATATTTATACTTGCCACTGCCAAGTCCGGCGTTGAATACCCACTCACCCTCACCAGGTGCAAGATGGACTGCACCACCATGCATGCCCTACTCTATCCAACCCCTCCGTTCCGTGAAAAAACTTCGTAATTCCGGTTTCTGAGTCATCCTTAAAGGGATACGGTTCCTGAAACAACCCCTCCTGGAACCTCAAACATCCGCTGTTGCAGTTCCGCAAATTAGCCTGAAGTACCTTCATGCCCGATAGGTCCTCTCCATATACCGTTCCCCCCGCGCCATCCGGTCCTCCACCTACTTCCCCTGCGACCTCTGTTTCATCAGGGACCTCTCCAAGCCGGTAACCAGGACCGCTGGCCTGATTACCTGTCGGCTTAGTTTGGAAACCGATTTTGCTGATTTGTCGTACAAAAATTCCATTTTCGCAGGTTCAACGCGCAGTTTCAAACCGTGTTTATCCCGCTGTGCCATCCAGACTTATGGGGAAAGAGGAAATGCCAGCTCTATTTACCGTCTCAGGTCTAAAATTTAAAGCTTAGCTCCAAAATTATCACTTTCCGGGGGGAGAAGTTTCAGTTTTTTGCCATAAAATCTGAAATAGAAGGCTACAAACGACGGTTTTCCAGCATATATTTATTTTTTCTCGGATAGTGGCCGTTTCTGTGCAAATTTATTAGCATAATTTATTAGGGCTTTTATCGGTGAATTATAGCGGTTTTTCTTCCTTTTAGCAGCCGTATTAGCGATGTTTTTTCCATTTC
The DNA here is from genome assembly GCA_038030265.1 of Corythucha ciliata. Taxonomy (NCBI): domain Eukaryota; kingdom Metazoa; phylum Arthropoda; class Insecta; order Hemiptera; family Tingidae; genus Corythucha; species Corythucha ciliata. The sequence goes on along the minus strand of CM075942.1, from coordinate 9,646,849 downwards.
AGCAGTAAAGTAGCGATCATTCACCATTTTAGCAGTGAGTTATTGATTTATCTCAATCTTAGCCGCAAATAAGTTTTTATTCTGAATTTTTGCAGTGCATTCGTATTTATCCTTATTTTAGCCGTTACTGAGCAATTTTTTTCAATTTTATACATAAATTAACACTTTCAGCACTGGTATTTAGCGATTTGTTTTACTTTTAGATATGAATTAGCGCTTTTTATCACTTTGAGCCCCAAACTTGCCCGCCTGTGAAATAGATTTTGTCCGCGAATTAACATATTTTATAGAATTTATCCGTAATTTTATCCATAAATTAGCGATTTTTCTCAATTTTAGCTGCAAATTAGCAACTTAGCAAATCAAGCAAATCAGCGACTTCTTTCATTTGTGTCCCCGAATAAGGATTGTCTCAATTTTAGCAACTCATCAGCGCTTTTATCAATTACATCAGTGAATTAACGATGTTTCTCCATTTTAGCCGTTATTTAATAGCGATTTTCCCAAGTTCTATAGTAAATTAGCGTTGTCGAGGCATCTATAAGCTAACAATAAGAGTGAAAAAAAATGAATTATGGCGAGGCAAAAATAGTTCATTCACCGCTAATTTGCGGCCAAGATTGAGAAACATGGTTAAATTATAGCGCGGCTGAAATTAAGTGAAACGCTACTTAGCAGCTCAAAGAAAGAAAACGTGCAGGAAATTCACTGCGGAAAATGTAAAAAATCGCTAATTTGCAGAAAAATTGAGTAAAAGCGCTAATATTCGTGGCTAAAACTGTATAAAAGCGTTCTTTAACGGTGTCTCTATGAAACTTTTAGACAAAAATTGAGAAAAAAGTGAAACAAACGAAAAACCGCTAATTCAGGGCTAAAATTGAAAAAAAAAAAAAAAAAAAATGGCTAATTCGCAACTGAAATTGCGAAAAATCGCCCATTCATGGATACAAAAGACAAAAGCCGCTAATTCGCAGCTAAACGCAAATTTACGACTGAAATTGAGAAAATAGCTATGAAATTACTGCTGAAATTGAGAAACATCGCTAATTCACTCAAACAACAAATAAGCGGCTAATTCAAGGCTAAAATTGAGTAAAATGCTGATCCGCTACCACAGGAAAACACAAATCCGTGACTTCTGTAGGCAAATTTGACCCTAAAATTGAGGAAAAAGCACTAATCCAGTTCATACGTCGCTAATTTGCAGCCAGTATTGAGCGGTTTTCCTCAATGTCACCAGTTTCAGTCGCGAACGAGCGCAATTTCCTCAATTTCAGTCACACTCTTCACTTAATTCTAATGTAGCCGCGTACTCGTACTTCCCTCACAAACAGCACGTTATATAGCGCGTTTTGTCAATTTTAGCCATGTCTGAGCACCTTCAGACTCTCACGGTGAAATTTCCCCAAAATCAGCGCACGTGGACCCCCTCGGAAGACTTCTCCAGAGTCCACCAAAACCATTGTAGTGGCATTCAGATATGAAAAATTATTGGTTTTCCTTAAATTTTAGCGCGACAATGAGCTGACTTTCTCAATTTTCAGCCATGAAATAACTCTTTTTCTTATTTGTTTACATTCCACGAGAGTTTTTGCCTCGAATGTGGTGCTTCACGTAAAATAACCGAATTGAAAAAGGGACAGTTTCCGTAAATTTCATCTAGAATGTGGAGCTTCAAGTGAATTTCGCTCTTGACTTGGTATTTCTCACTAATTTTTCCTCAAATTAGGCGTTTCACGTTTTTTTCCCCCATTTGTGGCGATTTAAGCGATTTTTTTCTCTCACAATAGAACCTTTACGCCCCGACGCTAAAAATGTTGCTCTCAATGTGGCATTATGCATTATGCCCTGTTGGTGCGGGGCATAAAATTGAGAAAATCCGCTAACGCACTGTTCATGGGGCAAGTTCACGACTAAAATTAAGAAAAACACTAAATCACAGGGTGAGGGGGGGAATAAAAAAAAAATTCGAAAAAACGCCAATTAGTGGTTTCTGCCCCCCTATTCTGTAACTCATAACGCGTGCGTTAGCAAAATTTCTCAGCTGATTACTTTCAATTATTCACCTTGTTTATTTCGCTAACGCACGCGTTATGAGTTACAGAATAGGGGGGCTGGAGCCGACGTACTGTGCCTAAAGATATATAATGGGAAAAATCAATTTCATAGTCAAAATTCACATAAATCGCTGCTAAAATTGAGAAAAAGCGCTAATTCGCGGCCAAAACTAAGAAAAGGCTCTAATTTGCTGCTAAAATTGAGAAAAAACGCCGGGTCCAAAATTATGTGCGTCGAGGCTCTTTTCTTGACCTTGAAAGCCGTCCGGTCGGCCGGATGGGAAGCTGCGCCACCGTCCATATTAGGAAAATTTGTGCGCGGACCATGAAAATGTTTGCAAAACCATCACCAAAACCCCCGGTAATTCCCCCCTCCCCCTCATCACCTCACACACATACAATGGCGCAATTGCGGGTCAAGCTTATTAACATTTTTTGCAATAGAGGGACAGGGCGCGATCTCAAAATGTAGCGCCGCTCGAAAACGCTTCCAGTGGACGACCAATCTAAGAATTCGACCAAACTATCGGCCGACGATACGGTCTGCACTGTGCCAGGGGGTCTAACCGTCTCAGTGCCAATAACTTGTGGCGGTAAATAAACTGGTGAATTATTTTAAAAATGAAGGCAAGAAAAAAAGAATCTCCAGTTTTATGAAAGAAGCGAAATGTCTGAAATTTTAAATCACAAGATTTATAAGAAATAGGTAAAGGCCATTAGCAAAAGTGAAAAAATTTGGTGAAAATCGAGGCCATCAGCACTACTAGTATGATGTCGTCCTATCTGCAGGTACCACGGAGTTGTGAGCTTCAAAGGTTTAACCTTCTCCAAGTATTTGTTCAATATTTCACTGGAACAATTGCCCAGATTTCTCACGTGGTTCATAAAACTCGTCATGTAATCGACGCGTAGGGCGAAGTAGGGCGTATCTACGAGTCGACTCTCGATGGTTATGCCGAGGAGTTCATCGTTACCATCTCTCAACACTGGACTACCAGGCAGTAGGCCTCCATCAATGGCTCGATCGTGTTCGTGATGCTCTTTAAAGCCGCACATAATGTTGGGGCCTTCGATGAAACTATTGTAATCGTTGCAGTAATTGTCAAAGCCTGTCTTATTGCCTTTGAAGTGAGTCGCGTTACTGTAGCATAGACCCGCTCGGCATTCATACGTGTCGTAGGCCTCTATTTTGACGCCGAAGAGCAAACAGTTCTTGGGCAATAGACCACCATCGCACTCATGCTCATTGCTTTTAGTATGTCCAACGATGTACGCGGCAGTGTGAAAAATTAGCATCTTAGTCCAGAAGTCTTTATGCAATAACGGATCATCGATCGTTCTGTATCTAACAGGGTGTAGCCCGCCCTTCCAGTCAACGACGAATTTCTTCTCCACACGCATTGCTCCCATGTCATTATTCCTCATTATGAAACCGTCAACTGGCTCGCAGTGTGGATGAATAATATAAGGGAACGTGGTAAGTCTCACATCCATTTCTCTTTCGTGCCCCGGAGTGATTTCATATGGCATCATCGCGTGAACTACCAAACTCAACAGAAATGTCGAATTGTACTTGATCATAGCATTTATCCTTTTGTCGAAGTACGCGAGGCATCCGCACGTTGTAAATACGAAGCTCGATGACAGAATAAATCCTCCGCAAGCGTGAGCACGAGTCAGGTCAGTGATGTGGATTACTTCGGACCACTTAGGCTTGGCGAAAGTGGTATAGGCTACATTGGTGGTGTAGGTGAGCCCACCTGTACAAAAACTTAAAACAATAAAGACCAACGCGATCATTTTTCTAACTGTTTTAGAAATGCGGAGAAATTGATTTTGTCTGTTTTAGAGCCTTTAGTAATAATAATATTTAAAAAGTCACATGTTTGTGGAGTGACGCTTTGAAATGCAAGTTTTCGGCTTCAGACTTGTTAAAAGAGTCGGCTCGAACGGGGCTCGTGGGCCAACCTGACTTGTCACCCCCCCCCCTCACATCACCCCATTTAATTGCAAAAAATACCACCCGAACCTCTGTTCACAAGCTCTGTGCTATGCGTATGTGGAGTCTTTGCAACCAATCAGATTAGTTCCCTCGAAAAATGAAGCATTTTCATAGGTTACGTAGACTCCACATTGGCATCCACAGGACTCTCAGAATAGTGCCCGAGTGCCTTTGCCACAACACAGTTTCCCCTCATTCACAGTAACAGTAAATGGTGTGCCCTATAGTTGCCAATCACGGGACAAGATTCTATAATAAGGATTAAACCAGCTTTTCAACCAATTGTGAATGTGAATAGAGCCACTTTTAGGACGGAAATTGCGAGTAACGGTCATTTCTAGGACGTCCCAACTAGCACAATTGGTCGCATTTAGGTTCATTTGCGACATGCGACCTATTCTGTAATACTTCCGACGTCGGATTCTGGTGGTTTGGGTGGCTTAGCTACATCTTGCCGCTTTCGACGTTGCCATATCGTCTGATCGACGGACTGTCGTTGTATTACAAATTTCCGACGTAAATTAGACATCAGAAAAGTATAGCAGTATATTCTGACGTCGTAGCGCTGTCAAATATTTGTACTACATGGTTAACATAAAATTATGCCGTTGCTGCGAGGTCGGGAATGTGTAGTACAGTTTTCCGACGTTATGTTTTCGTCATAACCTTGTACTACAAGTTCATGACGTCGCTTTGAGGTCGCATCATTATATCATAAACGTAATCAAGAATAGAGAGGTCGAAGCGTCGTCGTGAGAATGTACTACAGAATTCTGACAATTTTTCTACCATAGGGTCAATCGTTATAATTAAAGCGACCCGGACGACGTTTCTCTGCCGTCGCATTCTTATGCGTGAAGTCGTTGACGTTCTCCAGACGTCATAATAACGATATATTTTCAGTCTAAGCAAGGAACTGAATAACGTTTTTACGGCGTCGGGGAATTACAATTTTTGAAGACGTTTTTGGTTTTTATCAGTTAGTAATATTTTGTGTCCGCCAGCAAGCCACGATGAAGCGGTTCAAGTCTTCCTCGTCGTATTTCCGACGACTGAAGAAATACACGAAAAGAGATGATTCTGGAAAAAGTCGTGAAAGTTTGATCGAAGATGTAGGATCTACAGTTGTGACTAATTCCAGTTTAGTCGATATTTCTCCATCAATGCAATCAATCAACGGCGATCGACAGCCCTTAGCAGTACTCTCTTGCTCCAATAACCGTGGCGATGCAGATGACGATGCCGTCCGTAAGGATGCCGTAGTAAGCGAGTGTTTCAGCAAGCCTATTGACACTGAAGAGCATCCATCAACATCAGACGGGGCGTTGTCACTAAAGGATGAATTGAAATCGTGGGTTTCTTCACACAACATTTCACACCATGCAGTCAATCACCTCCTACAGATCCTTCGACGGCCACACAGAGTTGAGCTGCTTCCAAAGGACGCGAGGTCACTCCTTGGAACTCCAAGATTAATTAATATTCAGGAGATGGGTGCTGGTGAGTTCTGGTACGGAGGGCTAGAAGCTTGCCTCCTCAGCCAAATGGCTGGCGTCGAAATTCCTCCCGACAGTCTGCTCTCTCTAAATTTCAATATGAATGGGATAACAGAAACACAGCACCGCCGGCAAACCAAAGTCAATGCAATCACTACACACTACTCCGACTCTTTCTTATCTCTCACTCAACGGTGGCTTTGGCGCCAAAGCAACTATGTGTTTTCCTATTTTACCCGACCAGTCGTCGTGTTTCGTACAGACTTTTATAACTCACATACAAACTTGGTCTACTTCTCGACCTCTTGTCGAGAGTTGTACATAATTGTGTTCCAAATCATAACCTGTGGTCGTCAATATTACAACTTCGTTACAAATAAATAACTTGAGGTCGTATCATATACACACTTATTAACTAATTGCAACTCATGGTCGGGAATATTATGTTTTTCGTACCGACAACGCCATTTTAAAGGATTTTCTATTTATTTATTTTTTTGGCAAATGTCTCTGAATTATTGGAGCATGACAAGGTTCCAATTAACGTTGACTACGTAAGACAAACTCAATACTTTATTTATAATCACACTTAGTCAATTATTCAACTCAACCATCATAATCACACACCCCAAAAACCTCCCCTCCAACGAAACCTCCCTGGCGCGTCTTCACGCCCTCCCCTTAAAAAAAATTGATAATCACAATGACGAATAATAAATTCAGTTGAACCAAACAAAAATAGAAGATGAAAATACTAGAGATAATAGAACGAACTACAACAACTGATGGAGGATGCAGAGCGGGAAAGACCGAGGCACATCACTCTGGATGGAATTCGTCAAATAGCTTATATGAAAAACAAAACAGAAAATAATAATAATAATAATAATAATCTCTAAGGGAGATTATTATTATTCTAAGGGAGCACCCCCTGACAGAAAAGCCGGGGATCGGGCCTCGTTAGCCACAGGCGTCCCGGACCTCGCAGGGTGACGCCTCGGCGTCATACGGGCTTGGCAAACCCGGGGTCCTGTAGCTCTGGTGCAGGGAAAAATCCCAGTCCTGTGCCTGCCCCCAAGGCCTTGGGCTTCCCTTCCCTCTCCTTTTCCTTTCCCTTTCCACTACCCAAATAGTAAATCTCAACATCAAAAGACAGATGACGACGTAGACTGGACTTGGACTTCTCTTTTGGACACAGGGTTGAGAAACTCCCCGACCTGGCGGAAGGTTAAAAACGCACGAAATCAGTACTTATGGCTTCAATACAAAAAGAAATAACCGGACTGATTCTTGGAAATCTGCAGGGTGGTCAGGCCCCTGTGGATGACAAACGCGCGTACACGGTTGATTCAATACTGGGAACCGGCAATGACGGGGAAGGGGTGGAGTTGGTCCACACCTGTAACCGCCCTCTTCTTAACATCAGTGGTGCGATCAACTACAACCGTCACGTCCATCTCGACGTGTCCACTATCGAGCACCACGTCAGCCCCGTCGAGATCTCTTTCTACCATTCCGTTGGTTCTGACGTTATTTTCTTCCGACGTCACGTCAGTCTCGACGTGAACGTTCTCAACCATTCCAACATTTTTGACGTTAGCCAGGGAGTCCGTTACCACCCCTTGGATATTGGAGATGAGTCTGGGCATAACTTTGCCGTTCACGGGGTCAATCAGTATGGGTAATTTGCTCAACAGATCTAGCCCCATTAGACCCATATCGGAGTAAGGTTTCGGGGGCACTGCAAAAGAATGATCAAACACGTGTCCGTGGACACTTATGCGTACAGTTTGTCGACCGGGTAATACCATCTCGGATCCATCAGCCAGCCTAGCTACGAGAGTAGAGGGTTCAATAGGTATACCAGGTAGGGCATACGGTAAGATGGACGTTTGAGCCCCTGTATCTACAATCATAGGGTAAGAAATCCTTCCGACAGTTATGTCTATGGTGATGAGGCGGGGACCAGAGGTCTGAACATGGGGAACGAAAACTACATTTAAACTTCCCGACGTAGGTTTATCTTCCCCTTGGGAATTTTTGGTGGCCTGACCATTTGTCGCCGCGAACTTCCGGCAATTACGCTGTTCATGGCCACGATAGCCACAGAAATCACAAGATAATTCGACTGTTTTATTACTACGATTACAATCAACCGGAAAATGGTCAAGCGATTGACAGTACAGGCAAGGTTTGACGGGGCGCGACATTCGCCTAGCTCCGAAAGGAGACTCCAATCGTACAGACTTCGGATCCGACAAGGTGGGGCAATTTCGTTTTATATGACCCTGTTCATTACATCCAAAACACCTAACATTGGCATTTGATGAATTAGCACCGAGGACAGGGGTAGCCTGCCTTTGGACGGCAAACAAGCTGGGAAAGTCTGTTTCATCCTCCCTGTGTTGCTGTTTTTCTAATTTTTCCGCTCGCCTGACCGCGTCCTCAAGTGTGGTTGGTTCAAGGGCCACCAGAATAGCAGAATTTCCCCCTTTTAGACCAGTCACGAAAGCGTGAAGAGCACGCTGGTGGATGGCCTGCCTCTGAGCTAGAGGTTCTTGGCGCGCTTCAAGGGGCGTTAAAGTACGTTCAGCGAGATTTAAAATACGTTCCGCGAACTTTCGGGGAGTTTCGTCCGGTTTTTGTTTTGACTCAAATAGCAATTTCACCGATTCTTCGGGTGTACGGGCATCGGAAAATCGTTCAACTAAAGCATCCCGAATTTGGTTGAAAGCGTCATTACCCACCCATAGGTCTTTTAACGTCAAAAAATAATCGAGAGCACCCCTTTTGAGCTTTGTCTGTAAAAAGGCAATCTTCTGTTGGTCAGTAAGTTCGTGAGTCGTATTTTCTAATAGGGAAAAGAACTGACGGATGGAAGGTCCCTCGTCCCTCCCCGGCTCCCACGAGTCGACAGAATGAAACAAAATAGATGAAATGGGGGGACCAGGGGGAACGACACGATTTTGAGCAGCATTTTGTTCGGCTAGCTGTTGTACGAGTGGCCTTAGAAGGTTGGCCAAATCTTGAAAAGCGTCCCTTTCATTAGGCATTTTAAATCCTTAATTATAAGACAGAAGAAACATTCAAAACACTTAAACACGTATGAAACAACTAAAAAATAGAGTTTTGACACTTAAGATAGCCCAATAGCCAAGTAGACCAAGCTTTCCTCCTTTTGTACTCGCATAACCCCACACCTGGCACCAAAATTGTGGTACATTAGTACCTTCTGCTCCGTTTTACTCTCTTTTGACTCGGGGTACGTTAAGCGAGAGGAGGAAAACTGGGGAAAAATAAATAAATCGAAAAATTGAAACGCAAATTTATTCCTATAAATATATTAAAAGAACTTAGAAAACTATCGGGGATGAGGACGGAAACTCAGCGGGAAGGGAGGGTTTAAAGACAAAAAGAAGAGGGGGGGGGGGTAACTGTTCGCATCAAGTACTCACGCCGGGTCGACGTGTAGAGGGCGCCGGGTCAACAGGCCGTGCTGTCGTTTGTCAGAAACGTGCCAACGAGCCGAGACGGGGTGACGGGAGGCGAAGACGGGAAAGCGGTTGACGTGAATACGGTGGACGAGAAGACGAGTCAACGTGAAGACGAGTCGACGAGAGTACGAATCGATATGAAGACGAGTTGACGTGAAGGCGGTTGACGTGAAGACGCGTCAACGTGAAGACGAGCCGACGAGAGTACGAATCGATATGAAGACGAGTTGACGTGAAGGCGGTTGACGTGGAGACGGTGGACGAGAAGACGAGTCAACGTGAAGACGAGTCGACGAGAGTACGAATCGATATGAAGACGTGTTGACGTGAAAGCGGTTGACGTGAAGACGAGTCAACGTGAAGACGAGCCGACGAGAGTACGAATCGATATGAAGACGAGTTGTCGTGAAAGCGGTTGACGTGAAGACGGTGGACGAGAAGACGAGTCAACGTGAAGACGAGTCGACGAGAGTACGAATCGATATGAAGACGAGTTGACGTGAAACGAGTGACGTGAAGACTAGTAGACGTAAAGACGGGGAGGCTTAACCACGAGAAGCCTCGACGACGAGGAGTCACCACACTGATGCGAATGGGCCGCGGAGGCCGTGCTCAACTGACTGTTTAACGTAAACTTTCGACGGGCCGCGGGGCTACACAGCACTGACGTAACAATAACCTTTGACGGGCCGCGGAGGCAAAACTGTGCTGACGTAACGTGAACTTTTGACGTACCGCGCTGGAAACTGCCGCGGAGGCAACGATTCTCTCTTGACTGACTTGCCGACAATGGCCTTCTTTCTCGCCTCTACTACTGTTCCCTTCTCTCTTCTCTCGCCTGAGCCCGGCTACCGTCGCTTTTCTTTAAGAGGGGGAAGTTGAGAGAAAGGGTATGGGACGGGGCGCAGGCGCCGGACGTTGGGGAGGATCAAGGAGAGAGAGAAAATAAAAACTAAATTCTAATTACAAAAATTATAGAAACGCGTATGGAGGTACAAAAAGGGTATTTTATCTTTATTCGGGGTCACACAAGTGAAGTCCCAACACCTAATACTGACAATGAGTCGGGAACTCATGGCGAAGGAACTTCTTCTAAAGGTAGCGGTGAAAATGAAGAAACTTCAGATACTGGAAGTAACCAGTCGAAACGTGGCAAAGGATGGGAGAAAGGGAGAAAACGTGGAAGCTGGAAGGAACAAAGACGTAGAGGACAAAGAAAGTAATTAAAATTTGCCAGGAAAAGTGTGTTCAAGATAACAATAATACGCGAATCAACAGTATAACAACAACTAATATAACATGTCCTTAATAAACAACTACTTTATACAGTGGAACGCAAGAGGATTACATGGCAAATGTGACGAACTTAGACACCTGATAGCTAAATATAACCCGGTAATCATGGGTATTCAGGAAACGCACTTCAGTCAAACGTACATTCGACAAGTGAGAGGGTACAACTTATTCCATAAACCCACAACGATAGTTCAAGGAGGACGTCGACATGGTGGAGTGGCTATTTACGTCTCAGAGGGCGTTAAAGCTGAAAACTTGATTTTAGACACACCGTTGCAAGCTGTTGCCGTTCGAATAAATGTGTCTGTCCCTATCACGGTGTGTTCTTTGTACCTTCCAGACCCATCATGGCGACAGAATGAACTGAAGGCATTGTTTCGAGCCTTACCAGCTCCCATACTGGTACTAAGTGATACAAACACCCACAATTTAGCCTGGGGTTCTCGGCAAACGACTAACGCAGGTTGCCTATTGGAATCTGTAATAACAGAGTGTAATCTCATAGTTCTGAACACTGGGGAACCTACCCATTTCACATCTAGTTCAGGAAGCTTCGATGCAATTGACCTGAGCGTGTCTAGTCTTTCAATCGCGACATCATTTGAGTGGTTCACTGTTGATGATCTACATCAGTCGGATCACTTTCCGATAGTACTGAGACACAACACATCCCGCTTCTTAACGGAGCACCCAGAGCGGTGGAAATTGAAATTAGCCGATTGGGGGAAATTTGAGTCAGCACTGAACTTTGAGGAGTTGACTGGAGACATTGAACACGACGTAATGAGCACCACAAGGTCCATAATTAACGCCGCCAGGCAGTCGATACCACGAGGTGCGAAAGATCTGAGAAAGAAAGGAGTGCCCTGGTGGACACCAGAAATCAAGGCCGCAAATCGAATTAAAAAACGGAAGTTAAATATACTAAAGAAAAATCCGACACCTGAAAACCTCATAGAATTTAAGAAGCACCGAGCTATGGAACGTCGTATGAAGCGTGAAGCCAAAACGGCGTCATGGCAGCAATACGTTTCCGTGCTCACTGAAGGCACCCAATCCTGTGAAGTGTGGCGGAAAATACAGGAGCTCAGAGGGACATCAAGCTCAACATGCCCTTCTTTGATTATTGACCTTGACGGTCAATCTCGAACTGTAATGTCTGACGTCGTTGAATGCTTTGCAGACCACTACTCCCAAATCGCTTCGAGCAATAGTTACTTGCCTGAAGTTAAAAGAGCCGTTGAATCGAGTAACACCTCAACAGTGAAGACATTTCCAACAACATTGAACTCGGAAGCGTATAACTGCCTGTTTACCTTCGCAGAATTAGATAGAGTAATATCGTCACTATCGACGAAAAAATCCCCCGGCTTAGATGAAGTACCGAATGAATTTATTAGTCATTTACCCAAATATGGAAAAATTCACCTACTCAAACTTTACAACGAACTTTGGTTAAACCAAGTGTACCCGCAGGCGTGGAAAACGTCGATCGTAGTACCGGTCAAAAAACCCGGTAAAGATCCCCAGAATCCTGCAAGTTACCGTCCAATATCGCTAACTAGCTGCATGGGAAACGTTTTTGAGGGATTAATTAATTACAGGCTGGTTTCGCTGATTGAACGCCAAGGATGGCTAAACCCCTTCCAAGCAGGCTTTAGACCGGGCCATTCGACAATAGACTTGCTTGTTTACCTCGAGAAAACTGTACAAGACGCATTTATTAATAGAAACCATGTAACCGCGGTGTTCTTTGATTTACAGAGCGCCTTTGACAAGGTTTGGCGGCCTTGCGTACTTCGACAATTGAGTGAATGGGGAGTCGAAGGAAACCTTCTAAAACTTGTGGAAAGCTTCTTAGAAAACCGCAGTTTTCAAGTTCGTATCGGGGCAACCCATTCGTCTTCGAGGAAATCAGAAATTGGCGTACCTCAAGGGTCTGTACTTAGTGCAACAATGTTTCTTGTAGCTATAAATGGGCTGACGAAAGATGTACCTGCAATCGTGCATAAATCCTTTTACGCGGATGATTTAGCCATATTTCTGGAACATTCCAAGAATTGCTCCTCGGCAAGCACGATTTTGCAAGAAAGTATAAATAGACTGATGACCGAAGCTGCCAAAAGAGGACTTACATTCTCCTACGAGAAATCAGCGGCACTCCACTTTTGCAGGTTAAGGACGCCACATGACCCACCGGGACTAGCACTAGGAGAATCAATAATACCGTACAAGGAAACACACAAGTTTCTCGGGGTGATCTTTGACACCTCCCTGAGATGGAAAGCCCATATCTCGTATTTGACAGGTCGCTGTACGAGGGACATCAACTTGATTCGCTTGCTTTCGAACCACAGATGGGGAGGCGACGCAAAGCTTTTGCTCCGCGTCCTTGATGTACAGATAAGGACAAAGATTGATTACGGGTCCTTAGTATACGGCTCAGCCCGAACATCGTGGCTTAAGCCTTTAGACCGCATCTATCAGGCCGGTATCCGGCTTGCCACTGGAGCATTTCGAACTAGCCCGTGCGAGGCCCTATTCGTGGTTTCAAACTTATTACCCCTTGAGTATCGGCGATACCACACACAGCTGAATTATGCTATCAAACTTGAAACTAAAAGAGATCATTTCTTGAACACAAAAATTTCCCAAGAGAGTCATGCAGACATCTACAGATCATTACCAAGCCGAACTCGACCCTGTTTTATTCGAACTAGAGAACTGCGATACGCGTTCGGACATCAACCCGTTTTATGTGAAATGGCTCTTCATGCCCACCCATGGCAAATACCAGACCTCAGCGCAGATTTACAACTCTCAATATACCCGAAAAATATTTTACCTCCCTCTAAACTATGAGCATTATTCTATTCGCAGGTTGAGAGATATTCTGAGTATTTACACGTATATACAGATGGATCCAAAAAGGAAGGTGGTGTGGGATGTGCCTTTTACATCCCAAAACGAAGTCTGTTTTCCAAAAAGAGTTTGCCAGGACACTCGTCAATCCTTACTGCCGAGCTCTATGCCATTCTACATGCACTAGATATGTTGCTATTAACGATAATAGAAGAAGAAAAAAAGAACGTCCTACTCATAACAGACTCCATGAGCAGTATACAACTTCTGAAGGACAAGTTTAATGCTGAGCAATTACCTCGATCAATACATATGAGGTTGCTAGACCTTCACCAGAAAGGGGTTCTTGTCACATTCATGTGGGTTCCAAGCCACATTGGAATAACAGGAAATGAGCGAGTGGACCTGCTGGCGAAAGAAGCAGCCACCTCTGCATGCGTAGATCCTGTCCCGGTAGCTCTTCTAGACGAGAAACATCGGCTGAAGGATAAATTATGGAGCACCTGGCAAGAGAAATGGGAACGGAGCACAACCCAATTAAGAAATATCTGCCCTGATGTGAGGAATGTTGAAATTATCGATGCTAAAGATACAAGAAAAGAAAAGGTGATATATACGAGAGTGTGCATTGGCCATACGAGATTGACACATGCACATCATTTGCTAGGATCACGGCGACCATTGTGCGATATATGCAATGTCAGCCTAACAATTGAGCACGTTCTGTTTCATTGCCGGCTATTTTCAACAGCGAGGGAACAGTATCGGCTTCCAACAGATATCAGAGAGCTATTAAAACCTAGTAATATAGAACTCGTAATGAGATATTTAAAAGCAATTAATTTATACAACGAGGTTTAAAGAATACTTACAATGTCTTGATAAAACACGAATCCGACTGTGATAAAAATCCGACTGTCTGTGATATAGTACTGTGATATAAACGATCAGTGAAACTGAAGCCTGAGGACAAGAACGAAAATACACAAAGTAACAAGTTAACAAAATAGGCACGTAGAATATAATACTTATCTGAAATATTGAAAACCCGAAGAAACATTTTGTGCTACAATAGTGTGATATGGCTAACTTGGTGTGCCATAGAGATCAGCAGCATCTGGGAAGAAAAGTAAATGTAGTAGCTGGCGATAGTATGATTAGGTAAAAGAGAAATTGGTACGTACCTGATAAGCCTGAAGACGGAAATAGAAAATAACAGGAAGCACCTGAAACTGAAAATTAGTAAGATTAGTACCTTAAAATAAAACCAACTACAAGTAAACTTCTTACCTCGCTGAAGGCTAATGACCGTTGATGTCGATGCCTGTCAAAAAAAAAAAAAATAATAATAATCATGGACGAAGGTCATAGTCACAAAATCGAGAGGGAAGTGTGATTTTACGAATGGACGATCGGGATGGAAGGGGAAGAGTCGAGGATCGGACAGCAGGAGAATCAGGTGATGAATCCGGAAAAGTTACAAGCTGAGGAGTTGAGGTTGTTGGAGCAGAGCTTCCATCGTTGCGCAAGCGGATTTGAGTTTGATGAACTCTATGTTCCCGGCCTAGGTCAGACGTCACCAACCGGATTGCGGGCGAAAGGACCTCTGATACGAAACCCTTGAACCACTGCGGATGTTTTTCGTGCGGTCGCGGCATAAACCAGACTTTTGTGCCGACAGCGAAAGGAGCGTCTTTTTCTGTTTTGTGGTCTAGCGGCGGAACCGGAGCGATAGAAAGATGTGTCCTCGGAGGAAAATTGAATGCCCAAGAATTCTTTTCGATTCACGAGGTGGATTAGGTACCTACATCTCAAGAACTTTCTTTTCCGAATTTTTATCACATTTTAATGTAAACACGTTTGATGTATTTACTCACCAAAGAATCTTAAAAACCCAGCCAGATTAAGTGAGATGTGAAGTTATTTACGAGCTCTTCAAGATCAAACAACAATACAAACTGAGTTACCAATACTTCTTATAAGGATACTATGGGGACCGTGCAAAGTGCGCGCTGCGCCAACTAGCGGTGACCTCTACGATTTGTGTACACTAACAAACTAATCAGTCTTGTGTATTTCCAATCAAGACACTATTTTTATGTTCGTTATTGACATTTTTTCCTCATTTACAGTAATTTATTTGAATTTTCCTCCCAATGGTAATTAGTTCGGTTGTGGGTTGCCACAACGCGCGAGAAAATTGTCGCGTGAAAGTTGTCGTTCCCTGAATAAACCCAACGAGAAGGAGCGGCGAGAGCGATGGATAAAAGCCGTCAACCGCAAGAAGTAAGTACCCTCTTTTCGCTTGTAGCATACGTTGAAATGCAAGGAAGTTACGCTCCTTGTCTTTTGTTTCATTGCTATAAGGTCACCTGCACAAAACGCCTCAAGTTTTGCGTTGCCTTAATCCGAGCCAACCGGAGTGATTGGCCGCGTTGCAAAACTTCAGACTTGTTCAGCGCTTAATGAGCACTTAGTCTTTTGCCGTTGCAAAACTGTCAATCTGGCTCAGCGCTGAGTATTAGTGTTTAAAATCCAACAAAACAC